>JAQOOD010000030.1:0-460677 GCA_029633175.1 Citrus glauca
CTTGGCGCCAAGGGGTTCGGCTGCTCTTTTTCTGGTACGGCTTTGCCCGCGGCCTATTTTTGTCATTGGGAGGGGGTGGGAAAAGTCTCGGCCCATTCCTAGTCCGGCGGACGAAGTTCGCCAGCCCCACGCCCCAAGGCTATAGCCCACCCACTTTTTGGGCATTTTTCCGCAGGAAGAACTTGGCGCCAAGGGGTTCGGCTTTCTTTATTTGGCGCGGCCTATTTTTGTCGCGGGGAGGGGGTGGGCAAAGTCTCGGCCCATTCCGAGTCCGGCGGACGAAGTTCGCCCGCCCCACGCCCCAAGGCTATAGCCCACCCCCTTTTTGGGCATTTTTCCGCAGAACCAACCTTTGCGCCAATGGGTTCGGATGCTCTTTTTTGGGCGCGCCTGTGCCCGCGGCCAATTTTTGGCGCGGGGAGGGGGGTGGGCTAAGTCTCGGCCCATTCCGAGGGAGGCGGATGAACTTTGCCGGCCCCACGCCCGAAGGCTATAGCCCACCCCCGTTTTGGGAAGTTTTTCGCATGATGAACTTGGCGCCAAGGGGTTCAGCAGTTCTTTTTTGGGTGCGGCTGTGCCTATGGCCTATTTTTTCCGCGAGGAGGGGGTGGGAAAAGTCTCGGCCCATTCTGAGGAAGGCGGATGAACTTTGCCGGCCCACGCCCCAAGGCTATAGCACACCCCTTTTTTGGGCATTTTTTCGCAGGACGAACTTGGCGCCAAGGGGTTCGGCTGTTCTTTTTTGGGGTGGCTGTGCCCGCGGCCTATTTTTTTCGCGGGGAGGGGGTGGGAAAAGTCTCGGCCCATTCCGAGTCCGGCGGACAAAGTTCGCCGGCCCCACGCCCCAAGGCTAGAGCCCACCCCCTTTTTGGGCATTTTTCCGATGGACGAACTTGGCGCCAATGGGTTCGGCTGCTCTTTTTTGGGCGCGGCTGTGCCCGCGGCCTATTTTTGGCGCGGGGCGGGGGTGGGCAAAGTCTCGGCCCATTCCGAGGGAGGCGGATGAACTTTGCTGGCCCCACGCCCAAAGGCTATAGCACACCCCTTTTTTGGGCATTTTGCCGCAGGACGAACTTGGCGCCAAGGGGTTCGGCTGCTCTTTTTTGGGCGCGGCTGTGCCTGCGGCCTATTTTTGGCACGGGGAGGGGGTGGGCAAAGTCTCGGCCCATTCCAAGGAAGGCGGATGAACTGTGCCGGCCCCACGCCCAAAGGCTGTAGCACACCCCTTTTTTGGGCATTTTTCCGCAGGACGAACATGGCGCCAAGGGGTTCGGCTGCTCTTTTTTGGGCGCGGCTGTGTCCGCGGCCTATTTTTGGTGCAGGGAGGGGGTTGGCAAAGTCTCGGCCCATTCCGAGGGAGGCGGATGAACTTTGCCGGCCCCACGCCCGAAGGCTATAGCCCACCCCCTTTTTGGGATGTTTTCCGCATGGTGAACTTGGCGCCAAGGGGTTCGGCTGTTCTTTTTTGGGCGCGGCTGTGCCTATGGCCTATTTTTTGCGCGGGGAGGGGGTGGGAAAAGCCTCGGCCGATTCTGAGGAAGGCGGATGAACTTTGCCGGCCCACGCCCCAAGGCTATAGCACACCCCTTTTTTGGGCATTTTTCCGCAGGACGAACTTGGCGCCAAGGGGTTCGGCTGCTCTTTTTCTGGTACGGCTTTGCCCGCGGCCTATTTTTGTTATGGGGAAGGGGTGGGAAAAGTCTGGGCCCATTCCTAGTCCAGCGGACGAAGTTCGCCAGCCCCACGCCCCAAGGCTATAGCCCACCCCCTTTTTGGGCATTTTTCCGCAGGACGAACTTGGCGCCAAGGGGTTTGGCTGCTCTTTTTTGGGCGCGGCTGTGCCTGCCGCCTATTTTTATCGCGGGGAGGGGGTGGGAAATGTGCTGGCCCATTTTTAGCCCGGCGGACGAAGTCCTTCCGACCCACGCCCCAAAGGCTATAGCACACCCCTTTTTTGGGCATTTTTCCGCATGACGAACTTGGCGCCAAGGGGTTCGGCTGCTCTTTTTCTGGTACGGCTTTGCCCGCGGCCTATTTTTGTCATTGGGAGGGGGTGGGAAAAGTCTCGGCCCATTCCTAGTCCGGCGGACGAAGTTCGCCAGCCCCACGCCCCAAGGCTATAGCCCACCCACTTTTTGGGCATTTTTCCGCAGGAAGAACTTGGCGCCAAGGGGTTCGGCTCTCTTTTTTTGGCGCGGCCTATTTTTGTCGCGGGGAGGGGGTGGGCAAAGTCTCGGCCCATTCCGAGTCCGGCGGACGAAGTTCGCCCACCCCACGCCCCAAGGCTATAGCCCACCCCCTTTTTGGGCATTTTTCCGCAGAACCAACTTGGCGCCAATGGGTTCGGATGCTCTTTTTTGGGCGCGCCTGTGCCCGCGGCCAATTTTTGGCGCGGGGAGGGGGTGGGCAAAGTCTCGGCCCATTCCGAGGGAGGCGGATGAACTTTACCGGCCCCACGCCCGAAGGCTATAGCCCACCCCCTTTTTGGGAAGTTTTTTGCATGATGAACTTGGCTCCAAGGGGTTCGGCAGTTCTTTTTTGGGTGCGGCTGTGCCTATGGCCTATTTTTTGCGCGGGGAGGGGGTGGGAAAAGTCTCGGCCCATTCTGAGGAAGGCGGATGAACTTTGCCGGCCCCACGCCCGAAGGCTATAGCCCACCCCCTATTTGGGAAGTTTTCCGCATGATGAACTTGGCGCCAAGGGGTTCGGCTGTTCTTTTCTGGGCGCGCCTGTGCCTATGGCCTATTTTTTGCGCGGGGAGGGGGTGGGAAAAGTCTCGGCCCATTCTGAGGAAGGCGGATGAACTTTGCCGGCCCACGCCCCAAGGCTATAGCACACCCCTTTTTTGGGCATTTTTCCGCAGGACGAACTTGGCTCCAAGGGGTTCGGCTGCTCTTTTTTGGGCGCGGCTGTGCCCGCGGCCTATTTTTGTCACGGGGAGGGGGTGGGCAAAGTCTCGGCCCATTCCGAGGGAGGCGGATGAACTTTGCCGGCCCCACGCCCGAAGGCAATAGCCCACCCCCTTTTTGGGAAGTTTTCCGCAGGACGAGCTTGGCGGCAAGGGGTTCGGCTGCTCTTTTTCTGGTACGGCTTTGCCCGCGGCCTATTTTTGTCATGGGGAGGGGGTGGGAAAAGTTTCGGCCCATTCCTATTCCGGCGGGCGAAGTTCGCCAGCCCCACGCCCCAAGGCTATAGCCCACCCCCTTTTTGGGCATTTTTCCGCAGGACGAACTTGGCGCCAAGGGGTTCGGCTGCTCTTTTTTGGGCGCGGCTGTGCCCGCGGCCTATTTTTGTCACGGGGAGGGGGTGGGCAAAGTCTCGGCCCATTCCGAAGGAGGCGGATGAACTTTGCCGGCCCCACGCGCGAAGGCTATAGCCCACCCCCTTTTTAGGAAGTTTTCCGCATGATGAACTTGGCGCCAAGGGGTTCGGTAGTTCTTTTTTGGGTGCGGCTGTGCCTATGGCCTATTTTTTGCGCGGGGAGGGGGTGGGAAAAGTCTCGGCCCATTCTGAGGAAGGCGGATGAACTTTGCCGGCCCACGCCCAAAGGCTATAGCCCACCCCCTTTTTGGGAAGTTTTCCGCATGATGAACTTGGCGCCAAGGGGTTCGGCTGCTCTTTTTTGGGCGCGGCTGTGCCTGCGGCCTATATTTGGCACGGGGAGGGGGAGGGCAAAGTCTCGGCCCATTCCAAGGAAGGCGGATGAACTGTGCCGGCCCCACGCCCAAAGGCTGTAGCACACCCCTTTTTTGGGCATTTTTCCGCAGGACGAACATGGCGCCAAGGGGTTCGGCTGCTCTTTTTTGGGCGCGGCTGTGTCCGCGGCCTATTTTTGGTGCAGGGAGGGGGTGGGCAAAGTCTCGGCCCATTCCGAGGGAGGCGGATGAACTTTGCCGGCCCCACGCCCGAAGGCTATAGCCCACCCCCTTTTTGGGAAGTTTTCCGCATGATGAACTTGGCGCCAAGGGGTTCGGCTGTTCTTTTTTGGGTGCGGCTGTGCCTATGGCCTATTTTTTGCGCGGGGAGGGGGTGGGAAAAGTCTCGGCCCATTCTGAGGAAGGCGGATGAACTTTGCCGGCCCACGCCCCAAGGCTATAGCACACCCCTTTTTTGGGCATTTTTCCGCAGGACGAGCTTGGCGCCAAGGGGTTCGGCTGCTCTTTTTTGGGGCGGCTGTTCCCGCGGCCTTTTTTTTTCGCGGGGAAGGGGTGGGAAAAGTCTCGGCCCATTCCGAGTCCGGCGGACAAAGTTCGCCAACCCCACGCCCCAAAGCTAGAGCCCACCCCCTTTTTGGGCATTTGTCCGCAGGACGAACTTGGCGCCAATGGGTTCGGCTGCTCTTTTTTGGGCGCGGCTGTGCCCGCGGCCTATTTTTGGCGCGGGGCGGGGGTGGGTAAAGTCTCGGCCCATTCCGAGGGAGGCGGATGAACTTTGCTGGCCCCACGCCCAAAGGCTATAGCACACCCCTTTTTTGGGCATTTTGCCGCAGGACGAACTTGGCGCCAAGGGGTTTGGCTGCTCTTTTTTGGGCGCGGCTGTGCCTGCGGCCTATTTTTGGCACGGGGAGGGGGTGGGCAAAGTCTCGGCCCATTCCAAGGAAGGCGGATGAACTGTGCCGGCCCCACGCCCAAAGGCTGTAGCACACCCCTTTTTTGGGCATTTTTCCGCAGGACGAACATGGCGCCAAGGGGTTCGGCTGATCTTTTTTGGGCGCGGCTGTGTCCGCGGCCTATTTTTGGTGCAGGGAGGGGGTGGGCAAAGTCTCGGCCCATTCCGAGGGAGGCAGATGAACTTTGCCGGCCCCACGCCCGAAGGCTATAGCCCACCCCCTTTTTGGGATGTTTTCCGCATGATGAACTTGGCGCCAAGGGGTTCGGCTGTTCTTTTTTGGGCGCGGCTGTGCCTATGGCCTATTTTTTGCGCGGGGAGGGGGTGGGAAAAGTCTCGGCCCATTCTGAGGAAGGCGGATGAACTTTGCCGGCCCACGCCCCAAGGCTATAGCACACCCCTTTTTTGGGCATTTTTCCGCAGGACGAACTTGGCGCCAAGGGGTTCGGCTGCTCTTTTTCTGGTACGGCTTTGCCCGCGGCCTATTTTTGTCATGGGGAGGGGGTGGGAAAAGTCTCGGCCCATTCCTAGTCCAGCGGACGAAGTTCGCCAGCCCCACGCCCCAAGGCTATAGCCCACCCCCTTTTTGGGCATTTTTCCGCAGGACGAACTTGGCGCCAAGGGGTTCGGCTGCTCTTTTTTGGGCGCGGCTGTGCCTGCCACCTATTTTTGTCGAGGGGAGGGGGTGGGAAATGTGCTGGCCCATTTTAAGTCCGGCGGACGAAGTCCTTCCGACCCACGCCCCAAAGGCTATAGCACACCCCTTTTTTGGGCATTGTTCCGCAGGACGAACTTGGCGCCAAGGGGTTCGGCTGCTCTGTTTTGGGCGCGGCTGTGCCCGCGGCCAATTTTTGGCGCGGGAAGGGGGTGGGCAAAGTCTCGGCCCATTCCGAGGGAGGCGGATGAACTTTGCCGGCCCCACGCCCGAAGGCTATAGCCCACCCCCTCTTTGGGAAGTTTTCCGCATGATGAACTTGGCGCCAAGGGGTTCGGCAGTTCTTTTTTGGGTGCGGCTGTGCCTATGGCCTATTTTTTGCGAGGGGAGGGGGTGGGAAAAGTCTCGGCCCATTCTGAGGAAGGCGGATGAACTTTGCCGGCCCACGCCCCAAGGCTATAGCACACCCCTTTTTTGGGCATTTTTCCGCAGGCCGAACTTGGCGCCAAGGGGTTCGGCTGCTCTTTTTCTGGTACGGCTTTGCCCGCGGCCTATTTTTGTCATGGGGAGGGGGTGGGAAAAGTCTCGGCCCATTCCTATTCCGGCGGACGAAGTTCGCCAGCCCACGCCCCAAGGCTATAGCCCACTCCCTTTTTGGGCATTTTTCCGCAGGACGAACTTGGCGCCAAGGGGTTCGGCTGCTCTTTTTTGGGCGCGGCTGTGCCCGCGGCCTATTTTTGTCACGGGGAGGGGGTGGGCAAAGTCTCGGCCCATTCCGAGGGAGGCGGATGAACTTTGCCGGCCCCACACCCGAAGGCTATAGCCCACCCCCTTTTTGAGAAGTTTTCCGCATGATGAACTTGGCGCCAAGGGGTTCGGCTGCTCTTTTTTGGGTGCGGCTGTGCCTGCCGCCTATTTTTGTCGCGGGGAGGGGGTGGGAAAATTGTTGGCCCATTTTGAGTCCGGCGGACGGAGTCCTTCCGACCCACGCCCCAAGGCTCTAGCACACCCCTTTTTTGGGCATTTTTCCGCAGGATGAACTTTGCGCCAAGGGTTCGGCTACTCTTTTTTGGGCGCGGCTGTGCCCGCGGCCTAATTTTGTCGTGGGGAGGGGGTGGGCAAAATCTCAGCCCATTACGAGTCCGGCGGACGAAGTTCGCCCGCCCCACGCCCCAAGGCTATAGCCCACCCCCTTTTTGGGCATTTTTCCGCAGGACGAACTAGGCGCCAAGGGGTTTGGCTGCTCTTTTTTGGGCGCGGCTGTGCCTGCCGCCTATTTTTGTCGCGGGGAGGGGGTTGGAGAATTCTTGGCCCATTCGGAGTCCGGCGGACGAAGTTCGCCAGCCCCACGCCCCAAGGCTATAGCGCACCCCCATTTTGGGCATTTTTCCGCAGGACGAACTTGGCGCCAAGGGGTTCGACTGCTCTTTTTTGGGCGCGGCTGTGCCCGCGGCCTATTTTTGTCGCGGGGAGGGGGTGGGAAAAGTCTCGGCCCATTCCGAGGAAGGCGGATGAACTTTGCCGGCCCACGCCCCAAGGCTATAGCACACCCCTTTTTTGGGGATTTTGCCGGAGGACGAACTTGCCGCCAAGGGGTTCGGCTGCTGTTTTTTGGGCGCGGCTGTGACCGCGGCCTATTTTTGTCGCAGGGAGGGGGTGGCCAAAGTCTCGGCCCATTCCGGGGAAGGCGGACAAAGTACGCCGGCCCCACGCCCAAGGGCTATAGCACACCCCTTTTTTGGGCATTTTTCCGCAGGACGAACTTGGCGCCAAGAGGTTCGGCTGCTCTTTTTTGGGTGCGGCTATGCCCGCGGCCTATTTTTGTTGTGGGGAGGGGGTGGGAAAAGTCTCGGCCCATTCCTAGTCCGGCGGACGAAGTGCGCCTGCTCCACGCCCCAAGGCTATAGCGCCCCCCCATTTTGGGCATTTTTCCGCAGGACGAACATGGAGCCAAGGGGTTCGGCCGCTATTTTTTGGGCGCGGCTGTGCCCGCGGCCTATTTTTGTCGCGCGGAGGGGGTGGGCAGAGTCTCAGCCCATTCCGAGTCCGGCGGACGAAGTTCGCCCGCCCCACGCCCCAAGGCTATAGCGCACCCCCTTTTTGGGCATTTTTCCGCAGGGTGAACTAGGCGCCTAGGGGTTCGGCAGCTTTTTTTTGGGTGCGGCTGTGCTCGCGGCCTATTTTTGTCGTGGGGAGGGGATGGGAAAAGTCTCGGCCCATTCCGAGTCCGGCGGACGAAGTTTGCCAGCCCCACGCCCCAAGGCTATAGCCCACCCACTTTTTGGGCATTTTTCCGCCGGACGAACTTTGCGCCAAGGGGTTCAGCGGCTCTTTTTTGGGCGCGGCTGTGCCCGCGGCCTATTTTTGTCACAGGGAGGGGGTGGGAAAAGTCTCGGCCCATTCCGAGTCCGGCGGACGAAGTTTCCCAGCCCACGCCCCAAGGCTATAGCCCACCCACTTTTTGGGCATTTTTCCGCAGGACGAACTTGGCGCCAAGGGGTTCGGCTGCTCTTTTTTCAGCGCGGCTGTGCCCGCGGCCTATTTTGTGGTGGGGAGGGGGTGGTCAAAGTCTCGGCCCATTCCGAGTCCGGCGGACGAAGTGCGCCCGCCCCACGCCCCAAGGCTATAGCCCACCCCCTTTTTGGGAATTTTTCCGCAGGACGAACTTGGCGCCAAGGGGTTCGGCTGCTCTTTTTTGGGCGCGGCTGTGCCCGCGGCCTATTTTTGTCGCGGGGAGGGGGTGGTCAAAGTCGCGGCCCATTCCGAGTCCGGCGGACGAAGTGCGCCAGCCCCACGCCCCAAGGCTATAGCCCACCCACTTTTTGGGCATTTTTCCACAGGACGAACTTCGCGCCAAGGGGTTCGGCTGCTCTTTTTTCGGCGTGGCTGTGCCCGCAGCCTATTTGTGTCGTGGGGAGGGGGTGGGCAAAGTCTCGGCCCATTCCGAGTCCGGCGGACGAAGTTTGCCAGCCCACACCCCAAGGCTATAGCCCACCCACTTTTTGGGCATTTTTCCGCAGGACGAACTTGGCGCCAAGGGGTTCGGCTGCTCTTTTTTGGGCGCGGCTGATCCCGTGGCCTATTTTTGTCGCGGGGAGGGGGTGGTCAAAGTCTCGGCCCATTCTGAGTCCGGCGGACGAAGTGCGCCCGCCCCACGCCCCAAAGCTATAGCCCACCCTCTTTTTGGGCATTTTTCCGCAGGACGAACTTGGCGCCAAGGGGTTCGGCTGCTCTTTTTTCGGCGTGGCTGTGCCCGCGGCCTATTTTTGTCGTGGGGAGGGGGTGGGCAAAGTCTTGGCCCATTCTGAGTCCGGCGGAATAAGTTTCCCAGTCCACGCCCCAAGGCTATAGCCAACCCACTTTTTGGGCATTTTTCCGCAGGACGAACTTGGCGCCAAGGGGTTTGGCTGCTCTTTTTTCAGCGCGGCTGTGCCCGCGGCCTATTTTTGTGGTGGGGAGGGGGTGGTCAAAGTCTCGGCCCGTTCCGAGTCCGGCGGACGAAGTGCGCCCGCCCCACGCCCCAAGGCTATAGCCCACCCCCTTTTTGGGCATTTTTCCGCAGGACGAACTTGGCGCCAGGATGTTTGGCTGCTCTTTTGTGGCCGCGGCAGTGCCCGCGGCATATTTTTGTCGTGGGGAGGGGGTAGGCAAAGTCTCGGCCCATTCCGAGTCCGGCGGACGAACTTCGCCAGCCCCACGCCCCAGGGCTATAGCCGACCCCCTTTTTGGGCATTTTTCCGCAGTACGAACATGGCGCAAAGGGGTTCGGCTGCTCTTTTTGGGCGTGGCTGTGCCCGCGGCCTATTTTTGTCGTGGGGAGGGCGTGGGCAAAGTCTCGGCCGATTCCGAGTCCAGCGGACGAAGTTTACCAACCCCACTCCCCAAGGCTATGGCCCACACACTTTTTGGGCTTTTTTCCGCTGGACGAACTTGGCGCCAAGGGTTTCGGCTGCTCTTTTTTCAGCGCGGCTGTGCCCACGGCCTATTTTTGTGGCGGGGAGAGGGTGGTCAAAGTCTCGACCCATCCCGAGTCCGGCGGACGAAGTTTGCCAGCCCGACGCCCCAAGGCTATAGCACACCTAGTTTTTGGGCATTTTTCCGCAGGACGAACTTGCCGCCAAGGGGTTCGGCTGCAATTTTTTCGGCGCGGCTGTGCCCGCAGCCTATTTTTGTCGTGAGGAGGGGGTGGGAAAAGTCTCGGCCCATTCCGAGTCCGGCGGACGAAGTTTGCCAGCCCCACGCCCCAAGGCTATAGCCCACCCACTTTTTGGGCATTTTTCCGCCGGACGAACTTTGCGCCAAGGGGTTCAGCGGCTCTTTTTTGGGCGCGGCTGTGCCCGCGGCCTATTTTTGTCACAGGGAGGGGGTGGGAAAAGTCTCGGCCCATTCCGAGTCCGGCGGACGAAGTTTCCCAGCCCACGCCCCAAGGCTATAGCCCACCCACTTTTTGGGCATTTTTCCGCCGGACGAACTTGGCGCCAAGGGGTTCAGCTGCTCTTTTTTTGTCGCGGCTGTGCCCGCGGCCTAGTTTTGTCACAGGGAGGGGGTGGGAAAATTCTCGGCCCATTCCGAGTCCGGCGGACGAAGTTTGCCAGCCCCACGCCCCAATGCTATAGCCCACTCACTTTTTGGGCTTTTTTCCGTTGGACGAACTTGGCGCCAAGGGGTTCAGCTACTCTTTTTTGGGCGCGGCTGTGGCCGCGGCCTATTTTTGTCGTGGGGAGGGGGTGGGAAAAGTCTCGGCCCATTCCGAGTCCGGCAGACGAAGTTTGCCAGCCCACGCCCCAAGGCTATAGCCCACCCACTTTTTGGGCATTTTTCCACAGGACGAACTTGCCGCCAAGGGGTTCGACTGCTCTTTTTTCGGTGCGGCTGTGCCCGCGGCCTATTTTTGTCGTGGGGAGGGGGTGGGAAAAGTCTCGGCCCATTCCGAGTCCGGCGGACGAAGTTTGCCAGCCCCACGCCCCAAGGCTATAGCCCACCCACTTTTTCGGCATTTTTCCGCAGGACGAACTTGGCGCCAGGGGGTTCGGCTGATCTTTTTTCGGCGCGGCTGTGTCCGCGGCCTATTTTTCTCGCGGGGTGGGGCTGGGCAAAGTCTCGGCCCACACCGAAGAAGGCGGACGAAGTTCGCCAGCCCCACGCCCAAAGGCTATAGCACACCCCTTTTTTGGGCATTTTTCTGCAGGACGAACTTGGCGCCAGGGTGTTCCGCTGTGCTTTTTTGGGCGCGGCTGTGCCCGCGGCCTATTTTTGTGGCGGTGAGGGGGTGGGCATTGCCTCGGCCTATTCTGAGTCCGGCGGACGAAGTTCGCCAGCCCCACGCCCCAAGGCTATAGCCCACCGCCTTTTTGGGCATTTTTCCGCAGGACGATCTTGGTGCCAAGGTGTTCCGCTGCTCTTTTTTGGGCGCGGCTGTGCCCACGGCCTATTTTTGTTGCGGGGAGGGGGTGGGCAAAGTCTCGGCCCACTCCGAAGAAGGCGGACGAAGTGCGCCGGCCCACGCCTCACGGCTATATCCCATCCCCTTTTTCGGCATTTTTCCGCAGGACGAACTTGCCGCCAAAGGGTTCGGCTGCTATTTTTTGGGCGCGGCTGTGCCCGCGGCCTATTTTTGTCACGGGGAGGGGGTGGCCAAAGTCTCGGCCCATTCCGAGTCCGGCATACGAAGTTCGCCAGCCCCATGCCCCAAGGCTATAGCCCACCCCTTTTTGGGCTTTTTTCCGCAGGACGAACTTGGCGCAAACGGGTTCGGCTGCTCTTTATTGGGCGCGGCTGTGCCCGCGGCCTATTTTTGTCGCGGGGAGGGGGTGGGCAAAGACTCGGCACATTCCGAGTCCGGCGGACGAAGTTCCCCAGCCCCACGCCCCATGGCAATAGCCCATCCCTTTTTTCGGCATTTTTTCGCAGGACGAATTTTTATTGCGGGGAGGGGGTGGTCAAAGTCTCGGCCCATTCCGAATCCGGGGGACGAGGTGCGTCAGCCCCACACCCCAAGGCTATAGCCCACCCCCTTTTTTGGGCTTTTTTCTGCAGGACAAACTTGGCGCCAAGGGGTTCGGCTGCTCTTTTTTGGGCGAGGCTGTGCCCGCGGCCTATTTTTGGCGCGGGAAGGGGGTGGGCAAAGTCTCAGTCCATTCTGAGTCCGGCGGACGAAGTTTGATGGCCCCACGCCCAAAGGCTATAGCACATCCCTTTTTTGGGCATTTTTCCGCAGGACAAACTTGGCGCCATGGGGTTCGGCTGCTCTTTTTTGGGCGCGGCCGTGCCCGTGGCCTATTTTTGTCGCGGGGAAGGGGTGGGCAAAGTCTCGGTCCATTCTGAGTCCGGCGGACGAAGTGCGCCGGCCCCACGCCCAAAGGCTATGGCACACCCCTTTTTTGGGCATTTTGCCGCAGGACGAACTTGGCGCCAAGGGTTCGGCTGCTCTTTTTTGGGCGCGGATGTGCCCGCGGCCTATTTTTGGGGCGGGGAGGGGGTGGGCAAAGTCTCGGCCCATTCCGAGGAAGGGGGATGAACTTTGCCGGCCCCACGCCCAAACGCTATAACCCACCCCTTTTTTGGGCATTTTTCCGCAGGACAAACTTGGCGCCATGGGGTTCGGCTGCTCTTTTTTGGGCGCGGCTGTGCCCGCGGCCTATTTTCGTCGCGGGGAGGGGGTGGGCAAAGTCTCGGTCCATTCTGAGTCCGGCGGACGAAGTTTGCTGGCCGCACGCCCCAAGGCTATAGCCCACCCCTTTTTTTGGCATTTTTCCGCAAGAAGGACATGGCGCCAAGGGGTTCGGCTGCTCTTTTTTGGGCGCGGCTGTGCCCGCAGCCTTTTTTTATCGCTGGGAGGGGGTGGGCAAAGTCTCGGCCCATTCCGAGTCCGGCGGACGAAGTTCGCCAGCCCCACACCCCAAGGCTATAGCCCACCCCCTTTTTGTTCATTTTTCCGCAGGACGAACTTTGCGCCAAGGGGTTCGGCTGCTCTTTTTTGGGCGCGGCTGTGCCCGCGGCCTATTTTTGGCGCGGGTAGGGGGTGAGCAAAATCTCGGCCCATTCCGAGGAAGGCGGACGAAGTTCACCGGCCCCACGCCCAAAGGCTATAGTACACCCCTTTTTTGGGCATTTTGCCGCAGGACGAACTTGGCGCCAAGGGTTCGGCTGCTCTTTTTTGGGCGCGGCTGTGCCCGCGGCCTATTTTTGGGGCGGGGAGGGGGTGGACAAAGTCTCGGCCCATTCCGAGGAAGGGGGATGAACTTTGCCGGCCCCACGCCCAAACGCTATAACCCACCCCTTTTTTGGGCATTTTTCCGCAGGACAAACTTGGCGCCATGGGGTTCGGCTGCTCTTTTTTGGGCGCGGCCGTGCCCGTGGCCTATTTTTGTCACGGGGAGGGGGTGGGCAAAGTCTCGGTCCATTCTGAGTCCGGCGGACGAAGTGCGCCGGCCCCACGCCCAAAGGCTATGGTACACCCCTTTTTTGGGCATTTTGCCGCAGGATGAACTTGGCGCCAAGGGTTCGGCTGCTCTTTTTTGGGCGCGGCTGTGCCCGCGGCCGGCCCATTCCGAGGAAGGGGGATGAACTTTGCCGGCCCCACGCCCAAACGCTATAACCCACCCCTTTTTTGGGCATTTTTCCGCAGGACAAACTTGGCGCCATGGGGTTCGGCTGCTCTTTTTTGGGCGCGGCTGTGCCTGCGGCCTATTTTCGTCGCGGGGAGGGGGTGGGCAAAGTCTCGGTCCATTCTGAGTCCGGCGGATGAAGTTTGCTGGCCCCACGCCCAAAGGCTATAGCACATCCCTTTTTTGGGCATTTTTCCGCAGGACGAACTTGGCGCCAAGGGGTTCGGCTGCTCTTTTTTGGGTGCGGCTGTGCCCGCGGCCTATTTTTGTCGCGGGGTGGGGGTGGGAAAAGTCTCGGCCCATTCCGAGTGCGGCGGACGAAGTTCGCCCGCCCCACGCCCCAAGGCTATAGCCCACCCCTTTTTTTGGCATTTTTCCGCAAGAAGAACATGGCGCCAAGGGGTTCGGCTGCTCTTCTTTGGGCGAGGGTATGCCCGCGGCCTATTTTCGTCGCGGGGAGGGGGTGGCCAAAGTCTCGGCCCATTCTGAGTCCGGCTGACGAAGTTCGCCAGTCCCACGCCCCAGGGCTATAGCCCACCCCTTTTTTGGGCATTTTTCCGCGGGACGAACTTGACGCCAAGGGGATCGGCTGTTCTTTTTTGGGCCCGGCTGTGCCCGCGGCCAAATTTTGTCCTGTGGAGGGGGTGGGCAAAGTCTCGGCCCATTCCGGGGAAGGCGGATGAAGTTCGCCGGCCACACGCCCAAAGGCTATAGCACATCCCTTTTTTGGGCATTTTTCCGCAAGACGAACTTGGCGCCAAGGGGTTCGGCTGCTCTTTTTTGGGGGCAGCTATCCCCGTGGCCTATTTTGGTCGCGGGGAGGGGGTGGCCAAAGTCTCGTCCCATTCCGACTCCGGTGGACGAAGTTCGCCCGCCCCACGCCCCAAGGCTATAGCACACCCCTTTTTTGGGCATTTTTTCGCAGGACGAACTTGGCGCCAAGGGGTTCGGCTGCTCTTTTTTGGGCGCGGCTGTGCCCGCAGCCTTTTTTTATCGCTGGGAGGGGGTGGGCAAAGTCTCGGCCCATTCCGAGTCCGGCGGACGAAGTTCGCCAGCCCCACGCCCCAAGGCTATAGCCCACCCCCTTTTTGTTCATTTTTCCGCAGGACGAACTTTGCGCCAAGGGGTTCGGCTGCTCTTTTTTGGACGCGGCTGTGCCCGCGGCCTATTTTTGTCACGGAGAGGGGGTGGGCAAAGTCTCGGCCCATTCCGAGTCCTGCGGACGAAGTTCGCCAGCCCCACGCCCCATGGCTATAGCCCACCCCATTTTTGGGCATTTTTACGCAGTACGAACTTGGTGCCAAGGGTTTCGGCTGCTCTTTTTTGGACGTGGCTGTGCCCGCGGCCTATTTTTGTCGCGGGGAGGGGGTGGGAAAATTCTCGGCCCATTCCGAGTCCGGCGGACGATCTTAGCCGGCCCCACGCCCCAAGGCTATAGCACACCCCTTTTTTGGGCATTTTTCCGCAGGACGAACTTGGCGCCAAGGGGTTCGCCTGCTCTTTTTTGTGTCCGGCTGTGCCCGCGGCGTATTTTTGTCGCGGCGAGGGGGTGGGCAAAGTCTCGGCCCATACCGAGCCCAGCGGACGAAGTTCGCCAGCCCCACGCCCCAAGACTATAGCCCACCCCCTTTTTGGGCATTTTTCCGCAGGACGAACTTGGCGCCAAGGTGTTCGGCTGCTCTTTTTTGGGCGCGGCTGTGCCCGTGGCCTATTTTTGTCACGGGGAGGGGGTGGGCAATGTCTCGGCCCATTCCGAGTCCGGCGGACGAAGTTCGCCGGCCCCACGGCCCAAGGCTATAGCCCACCCCCTTTTTGGGCAGTTTTCCGCATGACGAACTTGGCGCCAAGGGGTTCGGCTGGTATTTTTTGGGTGCGGCTGTGCCCATGTCCTGTTTTTGGCACGGGGAGTGGGTGGGAAAAGTCTCGGCCCATTCCGAGTCCGGCAGATGAACTTCGGCAGCCCCACGCCCCAAGGCTATAGCACACCCCTTTTTTGGGCATTTTTCCGCAGGACGAACTTGACGCCTAGGGGTTCTCCTGCTCTTTTTTGGGCGCGGCTGTGCCCGCGGCCTATTTTTGGCACGGGTAGGGGGTGAGCAAAATCTCGGCCCATTCCGAGGAAGGCAGACGAAGTTCACCGGCCCCATGCCCAAAGGCTATAGCACACCCCTTTTTTGGGCATTTTCCTCAGGACGAACTTAGTGCCTAGGGGTTCGTCTGCTCTTTTTTGGCCGCGGCTGTGCCCGAGGCCTATATTTCTCGCGGGGAGGGGGTGGGAAAAGTCTCGGCCCATTCCGAGTCCGGCAGACAAGCTTCGGCAGCCCCACGCCCCAAGGCTATAGTGCACCCCTTTTTTGGGCATTTTTCCGCAGGACGAACTTGGCGCCAAGGGGTTCGGCCGCTCTTTTTTGGGTGCGGCTGTGCCCGTGGCCTATTATTGGCGCGGGGAGGGGGTGGGCAAAATCTCAGCACATTCCGACTCCGGCGGACGAAGTTCGCCAGCCCCACGCCCCAAGGCTATAGCACACCCCTTTTTTGGGCATTTTTCCGCAGGACGAACTTGGCGCGAAGGGGTTCGCCTGCTCTTTTTTTGGCGCGGCTGTGGCCACGGCCTATTTTTGGCTCGGGGAGGTGGTGAGCAAAGTCTCGGCCCATTCCGAGGAAGGCGGATGAACTTTGCCGGCCCCACGCCCAAAGGCTATAGCACGCCCATTTTTTGGGCATTTTTCCGCAGGACGAACTTGGCGCCAAGGGGTTCGGCTGCTCTTTTTTGGGCGAGGCTGTGCCCGCAGCCTATTTTTGTCATGGGGAGGGGGTGGCCAAAGTCTCGGCCCATTCCGAGGAAGGGGATGAACTTTGCCGGCCCCACGCCCAAAGGCTATAGCACAGCCATTTTTTGGACATTTTGCCGTAGGACAAACTTCGCGCCAAGGGGTTCGGCTGCTCTTTTTTGGGCGAGGCTGTACCCGCGGCCTATTTTTGTCGCGGGGAGGGGGTGGCCAAAGTCTCGGTCCATTCTGATTCCGGCGGACGAAGTTCGCCAGCGGCACGCCCAAAGGCTATAGCACACCCCATTTTTTGGCATTTTGCCGCAGGACGAACTTGGCGCCAAGGGGTTCGGTTGCTCTTTTCTGGTGCGGCTGTGCCCGCGGCCTATTTTTGTCGTGGGGAGGGGGTGGGAAAAGTTTCGGCCCATTCCGAGTCCGAGTGGACAAAGTTCGCTAGCCCCACACCCCAAGGCTATAGCCCACCCCCTTTTTGGGCATTTTTCCGCAGGACGAACTTGGCGCCAAGGGGTTCGGCTGCTCTTTTTTGGGCGCGGCTGTGCCCGCGGCCTATTTTTGTCGCGGGGAGGGGGTTGGAAAAGTCTCAGCCCATTCTGAGTCCGGCGGACGAAGTTCGCCAGCCCCACGCCCCAAGGCTATAGCCCACCCCCTTTTTGGGCATTTTTCTGCAGGACGAACTTGGCGCCAAGGGGTTCGGCCGCTCTTTTTTGGGCGCGGCTGTGCCTGCGGCCTATTTTTGTCGTAGGGAGGGGGTGGGCAAAGTCTCGGCCCATTCCAAGGAAGGCGGACGAAGTTCGCCAGCCCCACGCCCCAAGGCTATAGCCCACCCCCTTTTTGGGCATTTTTCCGCAGGACGAAGTTGGCGCCAAGGGGTTCGGCTGCTCTTTTTTGGGCGCGGCTGTGTTCGCGGCCTATTTTTGTCGCGGGGAGGGGGTGGGAAAAGTCTCGGCCCATTCCGAGTCCGGCGGACGAAGTTCGCCAGACCCACGCCCCAAGGCTATAGCCTACCCCCTTTTTGGGCATTTTTCCGCAGGACGAACTTGGCGCCACGGGGTTCGGCTGTCCTTTTTGGGTGCGGCGGTGCCCGCGGCCTATTTTTGTCGCGGGGAGGGGGTGGGCAAAGTCTCGGCCCATTCCGAGTCCGGTGGACGTAGTTCGCCCGCCCCACGCCCCAAGGCTATACCCCACCCCTTTCTTGGGCATTTTTCCGCAGGACGAACTCGGCGCCAAGGGGTTCGGCTGCTATTTTTTGGGCGCGGCTGTGCCTGCCGCCTATTTTTGTCACAGGGAGGGGTTGGGAAAAGTCTTGGCCCATTTCGAGTCCAGCGGACGAAGTCCGCCCGACCCACGCCCCAAAGGCTATAGCACACCCCTTTCTTGGGCATTTTTCCGCAGGACGAACATCGATAAGGGGTTCGGCAGCTCTTTTTTGGGCGCGGCTGTGCCCGCGGCCTATTTTTGTCCCAGGGAGGGGGTTGGAAAAGTCTTGGCCCATTCGGAGTCCGGCAGACGGAGTTCGCCAGCCCCCGCCCCAAGACTATAGCGCACCCCCATTTTGGGCATTTTTCTGTAGGACGAACTTGGCGCCAAGGGGTTCGGCCGCTCTTTTTTGGGCGCGGCTGTGCCCGTGGCCTATTTTTGTCACGGGGAGGGGGTGGGAAAATTCTCGGCCCATTCCGAGTACGGCGGACGAAGTTCGCCAGCCCCACGCCCCAAGGCTATAGCCCACCCCCTTTTTTGGCATTTTTCCGGAGGACGAACTTGGCGCCAAGGGATTCGGCTGCTCTTTTTTGGGCGCGGCTGTGCCCACGGCCTATTTTTGTCGCGGGGTGGGGGTGGGAATAGTCTCGGCCCATTCCGAGTCCGGCGGACGAAGCTCGCCGGTCCCACGCCCCAAGGCTATAGCCCACCCTTTTTTTGGGCATTTTTCCGCAGGACGAACTTGGAGCCAAGGGGTTCGGCTGCTCTTATTTGGGCGCGGCTGTGCCTGCGGCCTATTTTTGTCGCGGGGAAGGGGTTAGAAAAGTCTTGGCCCATTCGGAGTCCGGCGGACGAAGTTCGCCAGCCCCACGCCCCAAGGCTATAGCGCACCCCCATTTTGGGCATTTTTACGCAGGATGAACTTGGCGCCAAGGGGTTAGGCTGCTCTATTTTGGGCGTGGCTGTGCCCGCGGCCTATTTTTGTCGCGGGGAGGGGGTTGGAAAAGTCTCGGCCCATTCCAAGGAAGGCCGACGAAGTTCACCAGCCCCACGCCCCAAGGCTATAGCGCACCCCCTTTTTGGGCATTTTTCCGCTTGACGAACTTGGCGCCAAGGGGTTCGGCGCTCTTTTTGGGGCGCTGCTGTGCCCGCAGCCTATTTTTGTCACTGGGAGGGGGTGGGCAAAGTCTCGGCCCATTCCGAGGAAGATGGATAAAGTTCGCCTGCCCCACGCCCCAAGGCTATAGCCTACCCGTTTTTTGGGCATTGTTCCGCAGGACGAACTTGGCACCAAGGGGTTCGCCTGCTCTTTTTTGGGCGCGGCTGCGCCCGCGGCCTATTTCTGTCACGGGGAGGGGGTTGGAAGAGTCTCGGCCCATTCTGAGTCCGGCGGACGAAGTTCGCCAGCCCCACGCCCCAAGGCTATTGCCCACCCCCTTTTTGGGCAATTTTCCGCAGGACGAACTTGGCGCCAAGGGGTTCGGCCGCTCTTTTTTGGGCGCGGCTGTGCCCGCAGCCTATTTTTGTCACGGGGAGGGGGTGGGCAAAGTCTCGGCCCATTCCAAGGAGGGCGGACGAAGTTCGCCAGCCCCACGCCCCTAGGCTATAGCCCACCCCCTTTTTGGGCATTTTTCCACAGGACGAAGTTGGCGCCAAGGGGTTCGGCCGCTCTTTTTTGGGCGCGGCTGTGCCCGCGGCCTATTTTTGTTGCGGGGAGGGGGTGGGCGAAGTCTCGGCCCATTCCGAGGAAGATGGAGGAGGTTCGCCATCCCCACGCCCCAAGGCTATAGCGTACCCCTTTTTTGGGCATTTTTCCGCAGGACGAACTTGGCGCCAAGGGGTTCGGCTGCTCTTTTTTGGGAGCGGCTGTGCCCGCGGCCTACTTTTGTCGCAGGGAAGGGGTGGGAAAAGTCTCGGCCCATTCCGAGTCCGGCGGACGAAGTTCGTCAGCCCCACGCCCCAAGGCTATAGCCCACCCCCTTTTTGGGCATTTTTCCGCAGTACGAACTTGGCTCAAAGGGGTTCGGATGCTCGTTTTTGGGCGCGGTTGTGCCGGCGGCCTATTTTTGTCGTGGAGAGGGGCTGGGCAAAGCCTCGGCCCATTCCGCGTCCGGCGGATGAAGTTCGCCAGCCCCGCTCCCCAAGGCTATAGCCTACCCCTTTTTTGGGCATTTTTCCGCTGGACGAACTTGGCGCCAAGGGGTTCGACTGCCCTTTTTTGGGCGCGGCTGTGTCTGCGGCATATTTTTGGTGCGGGGAGAGGGTGGGCAAAGTCTCGGCCCATTCCGAGTCCCGCGTACGAAGTTCACCGGCCCCACGCCCCAAGGCAATAGCCCACCCCCTTTTTGGGCATTTTTCCGCAGAACGAACTTGGCGCCAAGGGGTTCGGCCGCTCTTTTTTGGGCGCGGCTGTACCCGCGGCCTATTTTTTTCGTGGGGAGGGGGTGGGCAAAGTCTCGGCCCATTCCGAGGGTGGCAGACGAAGTTCGCCGGCCCCATGCCCAAAGGATATATTACACCCCTTTTTTGGGCATTTTTCCGCAGGACGAACTTGGCGCCAAGGGGTTCGGCTGCTCTTTTTTGGGCGCGGCTGTGCCCGCGGCCTATTTTTGTTGCGGGGAGAGGGTGGGCAAAGTCTCGGCCCATTCCGAGGAAGGCGGACGAAGTTCGCCAGCCCCACGCCCCAAGGCTATAGCCCACCCCTTTTTTGGGTATCTTTCCGCAGAACGAACTTGGCGCCAAGGGGTTCGACTGCTCTTTTTTGGGCGCGGCTGTGCCCGCGGCCTATTTTGTGGTGCGGGGAGGGGGTGGGATAAGTCTCGGTCCATTCCGAGTCCGGCGTACGAAGTGCGCCAGCCCCACGCCCTTAGGCTATAGCCCACCCCTTTTTTGGGCATTTTTCCGCAGGACGAACTTGGCGCCAAGGGGTTCGGCTGCTCTTTTTTGGGCACGGCTCTGCCCGCGGCCTATGTTTGTCACGGGGAGGTTGTGGGCAAAGTCTCGGCCCATTCCGAGGAAGGCGGACGAAGTTCGCCAGCCCCACGCCCCAAGGCTATAGCCCACCCCTTTTTTGGGTATCTTTCCGCAGGACGAACTTGGCGCCAAGGGGTTCGACTGCTCTTTTTTGGGCGCGGCTGTGCCCGCGGGCTATTTTGTGGTGCGGGGAGGGGGTGGGCAAAGTCTCGGCCTATTCCGAGGAAGGCGGATGAACTTCGCCAGCCCCACGCCCCAAGGCCATAGCCCGCCCCTATTTTGGGCATTTTTCCGCAGGACGAACTTGGTGCCAAGGGGTTACACTGCTCTTTTTTGGGCGCGGCTGTGCCTGCGGCCTAGTTTTGGTGCGGGGAGGGGGTGGGCAAAGTCTCGGCCCATTCCGAGTCCCGTGTACGAAGTTCGCCAGCCCCACACCACAAGGCAATAGCCCACCCCCTTTTTGGGCATTTTTCCGCAGGACGAACTTGGCGCCAAGGTGTTCGGCTGCTCTTTTTTGGGCGCGGCTGTACCCGCGGCCTATTTTTTTCGCGGGGAGGGGGTGGGCAAAGTCTCGGCCCATTCCGAGGGTGGCAGACGAAGTTCGCCGGCCCCATGCCCAAAGGATATATTACACCCCTTTTTTGGGCATTTTTCCGCAGGACGAACTTGGCGCCAAGGGGTTCGGCTGCCCTTTTTTGGGCGCGGCCGTGCCCGCGGCCTATTTTTGTCTGGGGGAGGGGGTGGGCAAAGTGTCGGCCCATTCCGAGTCCGGCGGACAAAGTTCGCCAGCCAAACGCCCCAAGGCTATAGCCCACCCACTTTTTGGGCATTTTTCCGCACGACGAACTTGGCGCCAAGGGGTTCGGCTGCTCTTTTTTGGGCGCGGCTGTGCCTGCGGCCTATTTTTGTTGCGGGGAGGGGGTGGGCCATGTCTCGGCCCATTCCGAGTCCGGCGGACAATGTTCGCCTGCCCCACGCCCCAAGGCTATAGCCCACCCCTTTTTTCGGCATTTTTCCGCAGGACGGACTTGGCGCCAAGGTGTTCGGCTGCTCTTTTTTTGGCACGGCTATACCCACGGCCTATTTTTGTCGTGGGGAGGGGGTGGGAATAGTCTCGGCCCATTCCGAGTCCGGCGGACGAAGTTCGCCAGCCCCACGCCCCAAGGCTATAGCCCACCCCCTCTTTGGGCATTTTTCCGCAGGACGAACATGGCGCCAAGGGGTTCAGCTGCTCTTTTTATGGCGCAGCTGTGCCTGCGGCCTATTTTTGTGGCGGGGAGGGGGTGGGCAAAGCCTCGGCCCATTCCAAGTCCGGCGGACGAAGTTCGCCAGCCCCACGCCCCAAGGCTATCGCCCACCCCCATTTTGGGCATTTTTCCGCAGGACAAACTAGGCGCCATGGGGTTCGGCGGCTCTTTTTTGGGCGCGGCCGTGCCCGCGGCCTATTTTTGGAGCGGGGACGGGTGGCCAAACTCTCGGCCCATTCCGAGGAAGGCGGATGAACTTTGCCGGCCCCACGCCCAAAGGCTGTAGCACACCCCCTTTTTGGGCATTTTTCCGCAGGACGAACTTGGCGCCAAGGGGTTCGGCTGCTCTTTTTTGGGCGCGACTATGCCTGCGGCCTATTTTTGATGCGAGGAGGGGGCGGGCAAAGTCTCGGCCCATTCCGAGGAAGGCGGATGAACTTTGCCGGCCCCACGCCCAAAGGCTATAACACACACTCTTTTTGGGCAATTTTCCGCTGGACGAACTTGGCGCCAAGGGGTTCGGCTGCTCTTTTTTGGACGCGGCTGTGCCCGCTGCCGATTTTTGGTGCTGGGATGGGTTGGCCAAAGTATCGGCACATTCCGAGGAAGGCGGATGAACTTTGCCGGCCCCAAGCCCAAAGGCTGTAGAACTCCCCTTTTTTGGGCATTTTTTCGCAGGACGAACTTGGCGCCAAGGGGTTCGGCTGCTTTTTTTTGGGCGCGGCTGTGCCCGCGGCCTATTTTTGATGCGGGTAGGTGGTGGCCAAACTCTCGGCCCATTCCGAGTCCGGCGGACGAACTTAGCCGGCCCCACGCCCAAAGGCTATAGCACACCCCTTTTTTGGGCATTTTTACGCAGGACGAACTTGGCGCCAAGGGGTTCGGCGGCTCTGTTTTGGGCGCGGCTGTGCCCGCGGCCTATTTTTGGCGCGGGGAGGGGGTGGCCAAAGTCTCGGCCCATTCCGAGGAAGGCGGAAGAACTTTGCCGGCCCCACGCCCATAGGCTATAGCACACCCCTTTTTTGGGCATTTTTCCGCAGCACGAACTTGGCGCCAAGGGGTTCGGCCGCTCTTTTTTGGGCGCGGCTCTGCCCGCGGGCAATTTTTGGTGCGGGGAGGGGGTGGCCAAAGTTTCGGTCCATTCCGCGGAAGGCGGATGAACTTTGCCGGACCCACGCCGAAAGGCTATAGCACACCCCTTTTTTGGGCATTTTTCTACAGGACGAACTTGGCGCCAAGGGGTTCGGCTGCTCTTTTTTGGGCGCGGCCGTGCCCGCGGCCTATTTTTGTCGCGGGGAGGGGGTGGGCAAAGTCTCGGCCCATTCCGAGTCCGGCGGATGAACTTAGCCGGCCCCACGCCCAAAGGCTATAGCACACCCCTTTTTTGGCCATTTTTCCGCAGGACGAACTTGGCGCCAAGGGGTTCGGCTGCTCTTTCTTGGGCGCGGCTGTACCAGTGGCCTATTTTTGTCTCGGGGAGGCGACGGACAAAGTCTCGGCCCATTCCGAGGAAGGCGGACGAAGTTCGCCAGCCCCACGCCCCAAGGCTATAGCCCATCCCCTTTTTGTGCTTTTTTCCGCAGGACGAACTTGGCGCCAAGGGGTTCGGCGGCTCTTTTTTGGGCGCGGCTGTGCCCGCGGCCTATTTTTGGCGCGGGGAGGGGGTGGCCAAAGTCTCGGCCCATTCCGAGGAAGGCGGAAGAACTTCGGCAGCCCCACGCCCCCAGGCTATAGCACACCCCTTTTTTGGGCATTTTTCCGCAGGACGAACTTGGCGCGATGGGGTTCGGCTGCTCGTTTCTGGGCGCGGCTGTGTCCGTGGCCTTTTTTTTATCGCGGGGAGGGGGTGGGAAAAGTCTCGGCCAATTCCGAGTCCGGCGGACGAACTTAGCCGGCCCCACGCCCAAGGCTATAGCACACCCCTTTTTGGGCATTTTTCCGCAGTACGAACTTGGCGCCAAGGGGTTCGGCTGTGCCCGCGGGCTATTTTTGTCGCGGGGAGGGGGTCGGAAAAGTCTCGGCCCATTCCGAGTCTGGCGGACGAACTTAGCCGGCCTCACGCCCACAGGCTATAACACACCCCTTTTTTGCGCATTTTGCCGCAGGACGAACTTGGCGCAAAGTGGTTCGGCTGCTCTTTTTTCAGCATGGCTGTGCCTGCGGCCTATTTTGGTCGCGGGGAGGGGGTGGGAAAAGTCTCGGCCGATTCCGTGTCCGGCGGATGAAGTACGCCGGCCCCACGCCCCAAGGCTATAGCCCACCCCCTTTTTGCGCATTTTGCCGCAGGACGAACTTGGCGCCAAGGGGTTCGGCTGCTCTTTTTTGGGCGCGGCTGTTCCCGCGGCCTATATATGTCGCGGGAAGGGGGTGGCCAACGGCTCGGCCCATTCCGAGGAAGGCGGACGAAGAGCGCCGGCCCCACGCCCAAAGGCTATAGACCACCCCTTTTTTGGGCATTTTTCCGCCGGACGAACTTGGGGCCAAGGGGTTCGGCTGCTCTTTTTTGGGCGCGGCTGTGCCCGCGGCCTATTTTTTCCGCGGGGAGGAGGTGGGCAAAGTCTCGGCCCATTCCGAGGAAGTGGATGAACTTTGCAGGCCCCACGCCCAAAGGCTATAGCACTCATCTTTTTTGGGCATTTTGCCGCAGGACGAACTTGGCACCAAGTTGTTCGGCTGCTCTTTTTTGGGCGCGGCAGTGCCCGCGGCCTATTTTTGTCGCGGGGAGGGGGTGGCCAAAGTGTCGGCCCATTCCGAGTCCGGGCGGACGAAGTGCGCCGGCCCCACGCCCCAAGGCTATAGACCACCCCTTTTTTGGGCATTTTTCCGCCAGACGAACTTGGCGCCAAGGGGTTCGGCTGCTCTTTTTTGGGTGCGGGAGTGCCCGCAGCCTATTTTTGTCACGGGGATGGGGTGGGAAAAGTCTCGGCCCATTCCGAGTCCGGCGGACGAAGTTCGCCCGCCCCACGCCCCAAGGCTATAGCCCAACCCCTTTTTCGGCATTTTTCCGTAGGACGAACTTGGCGCCAAGGGGTTCGGCTGCTCTTTTGTGGGCGCGGGCGTGCCCACGGCCTATTTTTGTCGTTGGGAGGGGGTGGTCAAATTCGCGGCTCATTCCGAGGAAGGCGGATGAACTTTGCCGGCCCCACGCCCAAAGGTTATAGCACACCCGTTTTTTGGGCATTTTGCCGCAGGAAGAACTTGGCGCCTAGAGGTTCGGCTGCTCTTTTTTGGGCGTGGCTGTGCCGGCGGCCTATTTTTGTCGTGGGGAGGGGGTGGCCTAAGTCTCGGCCCATTCCGAGGAAGGCGGACGAAGTTCGCCGGCCCCACGCCCCAAGGCTATAGCCCACCCCCCTTTTAGGCATTTTTCCGCAGGACGAACTTGGCGCCAAGGGGTTCGGCTGCTCTTTTTTCTGCTCGGCCGTGCCCGCCGCCTATTTTTGTCGCGGGGATGGGGTGGGCAAAGTCTCTGCCCATTCCGAGTCCGGCGGACGAAGTTCGCCTGCCCCACGCCGCAAGGCTATAGCCCACCCCTTTTTTGGGCATTTTTCCGCGGGACGAACTTGCCGCCAAGGGTTTCGGCTTCTCTTTTTTGGAAGCGCGTGTGCCCGCGGCCTATTTTTGTCGTGCGGAGGGGGTGGGAAAAGCCTCAGCCCATTCCGAGTCCGGCGGACGAAGTTCGCCCGCCCAACGCCCCAGGGCTATAGCCCAACCCCTTTTTTGGGCATTTTGCCGCAGGACGAACTTGGCACCTAGAGGTTCGGTTGCTCTTTTTTGGGCGCGGCTGTGCCGGCGGCCTATTTTTGTCGTGGGGACGGGGTGGCCTAAGTCTCGGCCCATTCCGAGGAAGGCGGACGAAGTGCGCCGGCCCCACGCCCCAAGGCTATAGCCCATCCCCTTTTTGGGCATTTTTCCTCCGGACGAACTTGGCGCCAAGGGGTTCGGCTGCTCTTTTTTGGGCGCGGCTCTGCCGTCGGTCTGTTTTTGTCGCGGGGAGGGGGTGGGCAAAGTCTCGGCACATTCCGAGTCCGGCGGACGAAGTTCGCCAGCCCCACGCCCCAAGGCTATAGACCACCCCTTTTTTGGGCAATTTTCCGCCGGACGAACTTGGCACCAAGGGGTTCGGCTGCTCTTTTTTGGGCGCGGCTGTGCCCGCGGCCTTTTTTTGGCGCGGGGAGGGGGTAGGAAAAGTCTCCGCCCATTCCGAGTCCGGCGGACGAAGTTCGCCCGCCCAACGCCCCAGGGCTATATCCCAACCCCTTTTTTGGGCATTTTGCCGCAGGACGAACTTGGCACCCAGGGGTTCGGCTGCTCTTTTTTGGGGGCGGAAGTGTCTGCGGCCTATTTTTGTCGCGGGGAGGGGGTGGCCAAAGTCTCAACCCATTCCGAGTCCAGGCGGACGAAGTTCGCCAGCCCCACCCCCCAAGGCTATAGACCACCCCTTTTTTGGGCATTTTTCCGCCGGACGAACTTGGCGCAAAGAGGTTCGGCTGCTCTTTTTTGGGCGCGGAAGTGCCCGCGGCCTATTTTTGTCGCGGGGAGGGGGTGGGAAAATCACGGCCCATTCCGAGTCCGGCGGACGAAGTTCGCCCGCCCCACGCCCCAAGGCTATAGCCCAACCCCTTTTTCGGCATTTTTCCAAAGGATGAACTTGGCGCCAAGGGGTTCGGCTGCTCTTTTTTGGGCGCGGCTGTGCCCGCGGCCTATTTTTGTCGTTGGGAGGGGGTGGGCAAATTCGCGGCCCATTCCGAGGAAGGCGGATGAACTTTGCCGGCCCCACGCCCAAAGGCTATAGCACACCCCTTTTTTGGGCATTTTTTCGCTTGACGAACTTGGCGCCAAGGGGTTCGGCTGCTCTTTTTTGGGCGCGGCTGTGCCCGCGGCCTATTTTTATCGCGGGGAGGGGGTGGGAAAAGTCTCGGCCCATTCTGAGGGAGGCTGATGAACATTGCCAACCCCACGCCCCAATGATATAGCCCACACCTTTTTTGGGCATTTTTCCGCAGGACGAACTTGGCGCCAATGGGTTTGGCTGCTCTTTTTTGGGCGCGGCTGTGCCCGCGGCCTATTTTTGTCGTGGGGAGGTGGTGCGAAAAGCCTCGGCCCATTCCGAGTCCGGCGGACGAAGTTCGCCGGCCCCACGCCCAAAGGCTGTGGCACACCCCTTTTTTGGCATTTTACCGCAGGACGAACTTGGCGCCGAGGGGTTCGGCTGATCTTTTTTGGGCACGGCTGTGCCCGTGGCCTATTTTTGGCGCGGGGAGGGGGTGGGAAAAGTCTCCGCCCATTCCGAGTCCGGAGGACGAAGTTCGCCGGCCCCACGCCCACAGGCTATAGCCCACCCCTTTTTTGGGCATTTTGCCGCAGGACGAACTTGGCGCCAAGGGGTTCGGCCGCTCTTTTTTGGGTGCGGCAGTGCCCACGGCCTATTTTTGTCGCGGGGAGGGGCTGGCCAAAGTCTCGACCCATTCCGAGTCCGGGCGGACGAAGTACGCCAGCCCCACGCCCCAAGGCTATAGACCACCCCTTTTTTGGGCATCTTTCCGCCGGACGAACATGGCGCCAAGGGGTTCGGCTGCTCTTTTTTGGGCGCGGCTGTGCCCGCGGCCTATTTTTGGCGCGGGGAGGGGGTGGGAAAACTCTCCGCCCATTCCGAGTCCGGAGGATGAAGTTTGCCGGCCCCACGCCCAAAGGCTATAGCACACCCCTTTTTTGGGCATTTTTCCGCAGGACGAACCTGGCGCCAAGGGCTTCGGCTGCTCTTTGGGGCGGCAGTGCCCGCGGCCTATTTTTGTCGTGGGGAGGGGGTGGCAAAATCCTCGGCCCATTCCGAGTCAGGGCGGACGAAGTTCGCCGGCCGTACGCCCCAAGGCTACAGCCCACCCCCTTTTTGGGCATTTTTCTGCAGGACGAACTTGGCGCCACGGGGCTCGGCTGCTCTTTTTTGGGGGTGGCTGTGCCCTCGGCCTATTTTTGTCACGGGGAGGGGGTGGGCAAAGTCTCGGCATATTCCGAGTCCGGCGGATGAAGTTCGCCAGCCCCACGCCCCAAGGCTATAGCCCACACTTTTATTGGGCATTTTTCCGCTGGACGAACTTGGCGCCACGGGGTTCGGCTGCTCTTTTTGGGGCGCGGCTGTGCCCGCGGCCTATTTTTTGTGCGGGGAGGGGGAGGGAAAAGTCTCAGCCCATTCCGAGTCCGGGCGGACGAAGTTCGCCAGCCCCACGCCCCAAGGCTATAGACCACCCCTTTTTCGGCATTTTTCCGCAGGACGAACCTGGCACCAAGGGGTTCGGCTGCTCTTTTTTGGGCACCGCTGTACCCGCGGCCTATTTTTGTCGTTGGGAGGGGGTGGGAAAATTCTCGACCCATTCCGAGTCCGGGCGGACGAAGTACGCCAGCCCCACGCCCCAAGGCTATAGACCACCCCTTTTTTGGGCATCTTTCCGCCGGACGAACATGGCGCCAAGGGGTTCGGCTGCTCTTTTTTGGGCGCGGCTGTGCCCGCGGCCTATTTTTGGCGCGGGGAGGGGGTGGGAAAACTCTCCGCCCATTCCGAGTCCGGAGGATGAAGTTTGCCGGCCCCACGCCCAAAGGCTATAGCACACCCCTTTTTTGGGCATTTTTCGGCAGGACGAACTTGGCGCCAAGGGGTTCGGCTGCTCTTTTTTGGGGCAACAGTGCCCGCGGCCTATTTTTGTCATGGGGAGGGGGTGGGAAAAGCCTCGGCCCATTCCGAGTCCAGCGGATGAAGTTCTCGGGCCCCACGCCCCAAGGCTATAGCCCAACCCCTTTTTCGGCATTTTTCCGCAGGATGAACTTGGCACCAAGGGGTTCCGCTGCTCTTTTTTGGGCGCGGCTGTGCCCGCGGCCTATTTTTGTCGTGGGGAGGGGGTGGCAAAAGCCTCGGCCCAATCCAAGTCCGGAGGACGAAGTTCGCCGGCCCCACGCCCAAAGGCTATAGCACACCCCTTTTTTGGGCATTTTTCCGCCGGACGAACTTGGCGCCAAGGGGTTCAGCCGCTCTTTTTTGGGCGCGGATGTGCCCGCGGCCTATTTTTGTCGCGGGGAGGGGGTGGGCAAAGTCTCGGCAGATTCCGAGTCCGGCAGACGACGTTCGCCAGCCCCACTCCCCAAGGCTATAGCCCACCCCTTTTCTGGGCTTTTTTCCGCAGGACGAACTTGGCGCCACGGGGTTCGGCTACTCTTTTTTGCGCGCGGCTGTGCTCGCGGCGTATTTTTGTCACGGGGAGGTGGTTGGCAAAGTCTCGGCCCATTCCGAGTCAGGCGGACGAAGTTCGCCAGCCCCACGCCCCAAGGCTATAGCCCACCCCTTTTTTGGGTATTTTTCCGCAGGTCGAACTAGGCGCCAAGAGGTTCGGCTGCTCTTTTTTGGGCGCGGCGGTGCCCGCGGCTTATTTTTGTCGCGGGTAGGGGGTGCCCAAAGTCTCAGCCCGTTCCGAGTCCGGTAGACGATGTTCGTCTGCCCCACGCCCCAAGGCTATAGCCCACCCCTTTTTTGGGTATTTTTCCGCAGGTCGAACTAGGCGCCAAGGGGTTCGCCTGCTCTTCATTGGGCGCGGCTGTGACCGCGGCCTATTTTTGTCGTGGGGAGGTGGTTGGCGAAGTCTTGGCCCATTCCGAGTCCGGCGGACGAAGTTCGCAAGCCGAACGCCCCAAGGCTATAGCCCATCCCTTTTTTGGGCATTTTTCCACAGGACGAACTTGGCGCCAAGGGGTTCGGCCGCTCTTTTTTGTTCGCGGCCGTGCCCGCGGCCTATTTTTGTTGCAGGGAGGGGGGCGGAAAAAGTCTCGGCTCATTCCGAGTCCGGCGGACGAAGTGCGCCCGCCCCACGCCCCAAGGCTATAGCCCACCTCTTTTTTGGGCATTTTTCCGCAGGACGAACTTGGCGCCAAGGGGTTCGGCTGCTCTTTTTTGGGCACGGCTGTGCCCGCGGCCTATTTTTGTCGTTGGGAGGGGGTGGGCAAATTCGCGGCCCATTCCGAGGAAGGCGGATGAACTTTGCCGGCCCCACGCCCAAAGGCTATAGCACACCCCTTTTTTGGGCATTTTTTCGCTTGACGAACTTGGCGCCAAGGGGTTCGGCTGCTCTTTTTTGGGCGCGGCTGTGCCCGCGGCCTATTTTTATCGCGGGGAGGGGGTGGGAAAAGTCTCGGCCCATTCTGAGGGAGGCTGATGAACATTGCCAACCCCACGCCCCAATGATATAGCCCACACCTTTTTTGGGCATTTTTCCGCAGGACGAACTTGGCGCCAATGGGTTTGGCTGCTCTTTTTTGGGCGCGGCTGTGCCCGCGGCCTATTTTTGTCGTGGGGAGGTGGTGCGAAAAGCCTCGGCCCATTCCGAGTCCGGCGGACGAAGTTCGCCGGCCCCACGCCCAAAGGCTGTGGCACACCCCTTTTTTGGCATTTTACCGCAGGACGAACTTGGCGCCGAGGGGTTCGGCTGATCTTTTTTGGGCACGGCTGTGCCCGTGGCCTATTTTTGGCGCGGGGAGGGGGTGGGAAAAGTCTCCGCCCATTCCGAGTCCGGAGGACGAAGTTCGCCGGCCCCACGCCCACAGGCTATAGCCCACCCCTTTTTTGGGCATTTTGCCGCAGGACGAACTTGGCGCCAAGGGGTTCGGCCGCTCTTTTTTGGGTGCGGCAGTGCCCACGGCCTATTTTTGTCGCGGGGAGGGGCTGGCCAAAGTCTCGACCCATTCCGAGTCCGGGCGGACGAAGTACGCCAGCCCCACGCCCCAAGGCTATAGACCACCCCTTTTTTGGGCATCTTTCCGCCGGACGAACATGGCGCCAAGGGGTTCGGCTGCTCTTTTTTGGGCGCGGCTGTGCCCGCGGCCTATTTTTGGCGCGGGGAGGGGGTGGGAAAACTCTCCGCCCATTCCGAGTCCGGAGGATGAAGTTTGCCGGCCCCACGCCCAAAGGCTATAGCACACCCCTTTTTTGGGCATTTTTCCGCAGGACGAACCTGGCGCCAAGGGCTTCGGCTGCTCTTTGGGGCGGCAGTGCCCGCGGCCTATTTTTGTCGTGGGGAGGGGGTGGCAAAATCCTCGGCCCATTCCGAGTCAGGGCGGACGAAGTTCGCCGGCCGTACGCCCCAAGGCTACAGCCCACCCCCTTTTTGGGCATTTTTCTGCAGGACGAACTTGGCGCCACGGGGCTCGGCTGCTCTTTTTTGGGGGTGGCTGTGCCCTCGGCCTATTTTTGTCACGGGGAGGGGGTGGGCAAAGTCTCGGCATATTCCGAGTCCGGCGGATGAAGTTCGCCAGCCCCACGCCCCAAGGCTATAGCCCACACTTTTATTGGGCATTTTTCCGCTGGACGAACTTGGCGCCACGGGGTTCGGCTGCTCTTTTTGGGGCGCGGCTGTGCCCGCGGCCTATTTTTTGTGCGGGGAGGGGGAGGGAAAAGTCTCAGCCCATTCCGAGTCCGGGCGGACGAAGTTCGCCAGCCCCACGCCCCAAGGCTATAGACCACCCCTTTTTCGGCATTTTTCCGCAGGACGAACCTGGCACCAAGGGGTTCGGCTGCTCTTTTTTGGGCACCGCTGTACCCGCGGCCTATTTTTGTCGTTGGGAGGGGGTGGGAAAATTCTCGACCCATTCCGAGTCCGGGCGGACGAAGTACGCCAGCCCCACGCCCCAAGGCTATAGACCACCCCTTTTTTGGGCATCTTTCCGCCGGACGAACATGGCGCCAAGGGGTTCGGCTGCTCTTTTTTGGGCGCGGCTGTGCCCGCGGCCTATTTTTGGCGCGGGGAGGGGGTGGGAAAACTCTCCGCCCATTCCGAGTCCGGAGGATGAAGTTTGCCGGCCCCACGCCCAAAGGCTATAGCACACCCCTTTTTTGGGCATTTTTCGGCAGGACGAACTTGGCGCCAAGGGGTTCGGCTGCTCTTTTTTGGGGCAACAGTGCCCGCGGCCTATTTTTGTCATGGGGAGGGGGTGGGAAAAGCCTCGGCCCATTCCGAGTCCAGCGGATGAAGTTCTCGGGCCCCACGCCCCAAGGCTATAGCCCAACCCCTTTTTCGGCATTTTTCCGCAGGATGAACTTGGCACCAAGGGGTTCCGCTGCTCTTTTTTGGGCGCGGCTGTGCCCGCGGCCTATTTTTGTCGTGGGGAGGGGGTGGCAAAAGCCTCGGCCCAATCCAAGTCCGGAGGACGAAGTTCGCCGGCCCCACGCCCAAAGGCTATAGCACACCCCTTTTTTGGGCATTTTTCCGCCGGACGAACTTGGCGCCAAGGGGTTCAGCCGCTCTTTTTTGGGCGCGGATGTGCCCGCGGCCTATTTTTGTCGCGGGGAGGGGGTGGGCAAAGTCTCGGCAGATTCCGAGTCCGGCAGACGACGTTCGCCAGCCCCACTCCCCAAGGCTATAGCCCACCCCTTTTCTGGGCTTTTTTCCGCAGGACGAACTTGGCGCCACGGGGTTCGGCTACTCTTTTTTGCGCGCGGCTGTGCTCGCGGCGTATTTTTGTCACGGGGAGGTGGTTGGCAAAGTCTCGGCCCATTCCGAGTCAGGCGGACGAAGTTCGCCAGCCCCACGCCCCAAGGCTATAGCCCACCCCTTTTTTGGGTATTTTTCCGCAGGTCGAACTAGGCGCCAAGAGGTTCGGCTGCTCTTTTTTGGGCGCGGCGGTGCCCGCGGCTTATTTTTGTCGCGGGTAGGGGGTGCCCAAAGTCTCAGCCCGTTCCGAGTCCGGTAGACGATGTTCGTCTGCCCCACGCCCCAAGGCTATAGCCCACCCCTTTTTTGGGTATTTTTCCGCAGGTCGAACTAGGCGCCAAGGGGTTCGCCTGCTCTTCATTGGGCGCGGCTGTGACCGCGGCCTATTTTTGTCGTGGGGAGGTGGTTGGCGAAGTCTTGGCCCATTCCGAGTCCGGCGGACGAAGTTCGCAAGCCGAACGCCCCAAGGCTATAGCCCATCCCTTTTTTGGGCATTTTTCCACAGGACGAACTTGGCGCCAAGGGGTTCGGCCGCTCTTTTTTGTTCGCGGCCGTGCCCGCGGCCTATTTTTGTTGCAGGGAGGGGGCGGAAAAAGTCTCGGCTCATTCCGAGTCCGGCGGACGAAGTGCGCCCGCCCCACGCCCCAAGGCTATAGCCCACCTCTTTTTTGGGCATTTTTCCGCAGGACGAACTTGGCGCCAAGGGGTTCGGCTGCTCTTTTTTGGGCACGGCTGTGCCCGCGGCCTATTTTTGTCACTGGGAGGGGGTGGGCAAAGTCTCGGCCCACTCCGAAGAAGGCCGACGAAGTACGCCAGCCCCGCGCCCAAAGGCTATAGCACAACCCTTTTTTGGGCATTTTTCCGCTGGACGAACATGGCGCCAAGGGGTTCCTCTGCTCTTTTTTGGGCACGACTGTGCCCGCGGCCTATTTTTGGTTCGGGGAGGGGGTGGGCAAAGTCTCAGCCCACTCCGAAGAAGGCGGACGAAGTTCGCCAGCCCCACGCCCCAAGGCTATAGCCCACCCCGTTTTTGGGCATTTTTCCGCAGGACAAACTTTGCGCCAAGGGGTTCGGCTGCTCTTTTTTGGGCGCGGCTGTGCCCGCAGCCTATTTTTGTCACGGGGAGGGGGTGGGAAACGGTCTCGACCCATTCCGTGTCCGGCGGACGAAGTTAGCCATCCCCACGCCCCAAGGCTATAGCCCACTCCCTTTTCGGGCATTTTTCCGCAGGACGAACTTGGCGCCAAGGGGTTCGTCTGCTCTTTTTCGGGCGCGGCTGTGCCCGCGGCCTATTTTTGTCGCGGGGAGGGGGTGGGCAAAGTCTCGGCCCATTCCAAGGAAGGCAGACTAAGTTCGCCAGCCCCATGCCCCAAGGCTATAGCCCGCCCCTTTTTTGGGCATTTTTCCGCAGAACGAACTTCGCGCGAAGGGGTTCGGCTGCTCTGTTTTGGGCGCGGCTGTGTTCGCGGCTATTTCTGTCGCGGTGAGGGGGTGGGTAAAGTCTCAGCCCATTCCGAGTCCGGCGGACGAACTTCGGCAGCCCCACGGCCCAAGGCTATAGCCCACCCTCTTTTTGGGCATTTTTCAGCAGGACGAACTTGGCGCCAAGGGGTTCGGCTGCTCCTTTTTGGGCGTCGCTGTGCCCGCGGCCTATTTTTGTCACGGGGAGGGGATGGGAAGAGTCTCGGCCCATTCCGAGTCCGGCGGACGAAGTTTGCCAGCCCCACGCCCCCAAGGCTATAGCCCTCACCTTTTTGGGCATTTTTCCGCAGGACGAACTTGGCGCCAAGGGGTTCGGCTGCTCTTTTTGGACGTGGCTGTGCCCGTGGCCTATTTTAGTCGCAGGGAGGGGGTGGGCAAAGTCTCGGCCCATTCCGAGTCCGGCGGACGATGTTCGTCTGCCCCACGCCCCAACGCTATAGCCCACCCCATTTTGGGGATTTTTCCGCAGGACGAACTTGGCGCCAAGGGGTTCGACTGCTCTTTTTTGGGCGCGGCTGTGCCCGCTGCCTATTTTCATCGCGGGGAGGGGGTGGGAAAAGTCTCGGCCCTTTTTGAGACCGGCGGACGAAGTTCGCCCGCCCACGCCGCAAGGCTATAGCCCACCCCCTTTTTGGGCGTTTTTCCGCAGGACGAACTTGGCGCCAAGGGGTTCGTCTGCTCTTTTTGGGGCGCGGCTGTGCCCGCGTCCTATTTTCGTCACGGGGAGGGGGTGGGCAAAGTCTCGGCCCATTCCAAGGAAGGCAGACTAAGTTCGCCAGCCCCATTCCCCAAGGCTATAGCCCACCCCGTTTTTGGGCTTTTTTCCGCAGGGCGAACTTGGCGCCAAGGGGTTCGGCTGCTGTTTTTTGGGCGCGGCTGTGCCGCGGCCTATTTTTGTCGCGGGGAAGGGGTGGGCAAAGTCTCGGCCCATTCCGACTCCAGCGGACGAAGTTCGCCAGCCCCACGCCCCAAGGCTATAGCCCACCTCTATTTTGGGCATTTGTCCGCAGGACGAACATGGCACCAAGGGGTTCGGCTGCTCTTTTTTGGGCGCGGCTGTGCCCGCGGCCTATTTTTGTCGCGGGGAGGGGGTGGAAAAAGTCTCGGCCCATTCCGAGTCCGGCGGACGAACTTCGGCAGCCCCACACCCCAATGCTATAGCACACCCCTTTTTTGGGCATTTTTCCACAGGACGAACTTGGCGCCAAGGGGTTCGGCTGCTCTTTTTTTTGGCGCGGCTGTGCCCGCGGCCTATTTTTGTCGTGGGGAGGGGGTGGACAAAGTCTCGGCCCATTCCAAGGAAGGCGGGCGAAGTTCGCCGGCCCCACGGCCAAAGGCTAAGGCCCACCCCGTTTTTGGGCATTTTTCCGCAGGACGAACATGGCGCCAAGGGGTTCGGCTGCTCTTTTTTGGACGCGGTTGTGGCCGGGGCCTATTTTTTTCGCGGGGAGGGGGTGGGGAATGTATCGGCCCATTCCGAGGAAGGCGGACGAAGTTCGCCCGCCCCACGCCCCAAGGCTATAGCCCACCCCCTTTTTGGGCATTTCTCCGCAGGACGAACTTGGCGCCAAGGGGTTCGGCAACTCTTTTTTGGGCACGGCTGTGCCCGCGGCCTATTTTTGTCACGGGGAGGGGGTGGGAAAAGTCTCGGCCCATTCCGAGTCCGGCGGACGAACTTCGGCAGCCCCACGCCCCAAGGCTACAGCCCACCCCCTTTTTGGGCATTTTTCAGCCGGACGAACTTGGCGCCAAGGGGTTCGGCTGCTCCTTTTTGGGCGCGGCTGTGCCCGCGGCCTATTTTTGTCGCGGGGAGGGGATGGGAAGAGTCTCGGCCCATTCCGAGTCCGGCGGACGAAGTTTGCCCGCCCCACGCCCCCAAGGCTATAGCCCACGCCCTTTTAGGGCATTTTTCCGCAGGACGAACTTGGCGCCAAGGGGTTCGGCTGCTCTGCTTTGGGCGTGGCTGTGCCCATGGCCTATTTTTGTCACGGGGAGGGGGTGGGCAAATTGTCGGCCCATTCTGTGTCCGGCAGACGATGTTCGCCAGCCCCACGCCCCAAGGCTATATACACCCCATTTTTGGGCATTTTTCCGCGGGACGAACTTAGCGCCAAGGGGTTCGGCTGCTCTTTTTTGGGCGCGGCTGTGCCCCGGCCTATTTTTGTCGCGGTGAGGGGGTGGGTAAAGTCTCGGCCCTTTTTGAGTCCGGCGGACGAAGTTCGCCCGCCCCACGCCCCAAGGCTATATCCCTCCACCTTTTTGGGCATTTTTCCGCAGGACGAACATGGCACCAAGGGGTTCGGCTGCTCTTTTTTGGGCGTGGTTGTGCCCGCAGCCTATTTTTGTCGCGGGGAGGGTGTGGACAAAGTCTCGGCCCGTTCCGAGTCCGGCGGACGAAGTGCACCGGCCCCACGCCCCAAGGCTATAGCCCTCCACCTTTTTGGGCATTTTTCCGCAGGACGAACTTGACGCCAATGGGTTCGGCTGCTCTTTTTTGGGCGCGGCTGTGCCCGTGGCCTATTTTTGTCACGGGGAGGGGGTTGGCAAATTCTCGGCCCATTCTGTGTCCGGCGGACGAAGTTCGCCCGCCCCACGCCCCAAGGCTATAGCCCTCCACATTTTTGGGCATTTTTCCGCAGGACGAACTTTGCGCCAAGGGGTTCGGCTGCTCTTTTTTGGGCGCGGCGGTGCCCGCGGCCTATTTTTGCCGCGGTGAGGGGGTGGGCAAAGTCTTGACCCGTTCCTAGTCCGGCGGACGAAGTTCGGCAGCCCCACGCCCCTAGGCTATAGCCCTCCACCTTTTTGGGCATTTTTCCGCAGGACGAACTTGGCGCCAAGGGGTTCGGCTGCTCTTTTTTGGGCGCTGCTGTGCCCGTGGCCTATTTTTGTCGCGGTGAGGGGGTGGGCAAAGTCTCGGCCCTTTTTGAGTCCGGCGGACGACGTTCGCCAGCCCCACACCGCAATGCTATAGCCCACCCCTTTTTTGGGCTTTTTTCCGCAAGACGAACATGGCGCCAAGGGGTTCGGTTGCTCTTTTTTCGGTGCGGCTGTGCCCGCAGCCTATTTTTGTCGCGGGGAGGGGGTGGGCAAAGTCTCGGCCCATTGCCAGGAAGGTGGACGAAGTTCGCCAGCGCCACGCCCCAAGCCTATAGCCCACCCCCTTTTTGGGCATTTTTTAGCAGGACGAACTTGGCGGCAAGCGGTTCGGCTGCTCTTTTTTGGGCGCGGCTGTGCCCGAGGCCTATTTTTGTCGCGGGTAGGGGATGGGCAAATTCTCGCCCATTCCGAGTCCGGCGGACGAAGTTCGCCAGCCCCACACCGCAAGGCTATAGCCCACCCCTTTTTTGGGCTTTTTTCCGCAGGACGAACTTGGCGCCAGGGGGTTCGGTTGCTCTTTGTTGGGCGCGGCTGTGCCCGCGGCCTATTTTTGTCGCGGGGAGGGGGTGGGCAAAGTCTCGGCACATTCCGACTCCGGCAGACGAAGTTCGCCAGCCCCACGCCACAAGCCTATAGCCCACCCCCTTTTTGGGCATTTTTCAGCCGGAAGAACTTGGCGCCAAGGGGTTCGGCTGCTCCCTTTTGGGCGTGGTTGTGCCCGCGGCCTATTTTTGTCGCGGGGAGGGGGTGGGCAATGTCTCGGCCCACTCCGAAGAAGGCGGAGGAAGTTCGCCAGCCCCACGCCCCAAGGCTATAGCCCACCCTCTTTTTGGGCATTTTTCCGTAGGACGAACTTGGCGCCAAGGGGTTCGCCTGCTCTTTTTTGGGCGCAGCTGTGCCCGCGGCCTATTTTTGTCGCGGGAAGGGGGTGGTCAAAGTCTCGGCCCATTCCGAGTCCGGCGGATGATGCTCGCCAGCCGCACGCCCCAAGGCTATAGCCCACCCCCTTTTTGGGCATTTTTCCGCAGGGCGAACATGGCGCCAAGGGGTTCGGCTGCTCTTTTTTGGGCGTGGCTGTGCCCGCGGCCTATTTTTGTCGCGGGGAGGGGGTGGAAAAAGTTTCGGCCCATTCCGAGTCCGGCGGACGAAGTGCGCCGGCCCCACGCCCCAAGGCCATAGCCCACCCCCTTTTTGGGCATTTTTCCGCAGGACGAACTTGGAGCCAAGGGGTTCGGCTGCTCTTTTTTGGGCGCGGCTGTGCCTGCGGCCTATTTTTTTCGTGGGGAGGGGGTGGGAAAAGTCTCGGCCCATTCCGAGTCCGGCCCCACGCCTCAAGGCTATAGCCCTCCCCTTTGTGTGGCATTTTTCCGCAGGACGAACTTGGCGCCAAGGGGTTCGGCTGCTCTTTTTTGGGTGCGGCTGTCCCGCGGCCTATTTTTGTCGCGGGGAGGGGGTGGGAAAAGTCTCAGCCAATTCCGAGTCCAGCGGACGAAGTTCGCCAGCCCCACGCCCCAAGGCGATAGCCTGCCCCCTTTTTAGGCATTTTTCCGTAGGACGAACTTGGCGCCAAGGGGTTCGGCTGCTCTTTTTCGGGCGTAGCTGTACCCGCGGCCTATTTCTGTCGCGGGCAGGGGGTGGTCAAATTCTCGGCCCATTCCGAGTCCGCTGGACGAAGTTCGTCAGCCCCACTCCCCAGGGCTATAGCCCACCCCTTTTTTGGGCATTTTTCCGCAGGACGAACTTGGCGCCAAGGGGTTCGGCTGCTCTTTTTCGGGTGCGGCTGTCCCGCGGCCTATTTTTGTCGCGGGGAGGGGGTGGGAAAAGTCTCAGCCCATTCCGAGTCCAGCGGACGAAGTTCGCCAGCCCCACACCGCAAGGCTATAGCCCACCCCTTTTTTGGGCTTTTTTCCGCAGGACGAACTTGGCGCCAGGGGGTTCGGTTGCTCTTTGTTGGGCGCGGCTGTGCCCGCGGCCTATTTTTGTCGCGGGGAGGGGGTGGGCAAAGTCTCGGCCCATTCCAAGGAAGGCGGACGAAGTTCGCCAGCTTCACGCCCCAAGCCTATAGCCCAATCCCCTTTTTGGGCATTTTTCAGCTGGACGAACTTGGCGCCAAGGGGTTCGGCTGCTCTTTTTTGGGCGCGGCTGTTCCCGCGGCCTATTTTTTTCGCGGGGAGGGGGTGGGCAAAGTCGCGGCCCATTCCAAGTCCGGCGGACGAAGTTCGCCAGCCCCACGCCCCAACGCTATAGCCCACCCCCTTTTTCGGCATTTTTCAGCCGGAAGAACTTGGCGCCAATGGGTTCGGCTGCTCCCTTTTGGGCGTGGTTGTGCCCGCGGCCTATTTTTGTCGTGGGGAGGGGGTGGGCAATGTCTCGGCCCACTCCGGAGAAGGCGGAGGAAGTTCGCCAGCCCCACGCCGCAAGGCTATAGCCCACCCCCTTTTTGGGCATTTTTCCGTAGGACGAACTTGGCGCCAAGGGGTTCGCCTGCTCTTTTTTGGGTGCAGCTGTGCCCGCGGCCTATTTTTGTCGCGGGAAGGGGGTGGTCAAAGTCTCGGCCCATTCCGAGTCCGGCGGATGAAGCTCGCCAGCCCCACGCCCCAAGGCTATAGCCCACCCCCTTTTTGGGCATTTTTCCGCAGGGCGAACATGGCGCCAAGGGGTTCGGCTGCTCTTTTTTGGGCGCGGCTGTGCCCGCGGCCTATTTTTGTCGCGGGGAGGGGGTGGAAAAGTTTCGGCCCATTCCGAGTCCGGCGGACGAAGTGCGCCGGCCCCACGCCCCAAGGCCTTAGCCCACCCCCTTTTTGGGCATTTTTCCGCAGGACGAACTTGGAGCCAAGGGGTTCGGCTGCTCTTTTTTGTGTGCGGCTGTGCCCGCGGCCTATTTTTGTCGTGGGGAGGGGGTGGGAAAAGTCTCGGCCCATTCCGAGTCCGGCCCCACGCCCCAAGGCTATAGCCCTCCCCTTTGTTTGGCATTTTTCCGCAGGACGAACTTGGCGCCATGGGATTCGGCTGCTCTTTTTTGGGTGCGGCTGTCCCGCGGCCTATTTTTGTAGCGGGGAGGGGGTGGGAAAAGTCTCAGCCAATTCCGAGTCCAGCAGACGAAGTTCGCCAGCCCCACGCCCCAAGGCGATAGCCTGCCCCCTTTTTGGGCATTTTTCCGTATGACGAACTTGGCGCCAAGGGGTTCGGCTGCTCTTTTTTGGGCGCAGCTGTACCCACGGACTATTTCTGTCGCGGGCAGGGGGTGGTTAAATTCTCGGCCCATTCCGAGTCCGCCGGACGAAGTTCGTCAGCCCCACTCCCCAGGGCTATAGCCCACCCATTTTTTGGGCATTTTTCCGCAGGACGAACTTGGCGCCAAGGGGTTCGGCTGCTCTTTTTCGGGTGCGGCTGTCCCGCGGCCTATTTTTGTCGCGGGGAGGGGGTGGGAAAAGTCTCAGCCCATTCCGAGTCCAGCGGACGAAGTTCGCCAGCCCCACGCCCAAAGGCTAAGGCCCACCCCGTTTTTGGGCATTTTTCTGCAGGACGAACTTGGCGCCAAAGGGTTCGGCTGCTCTTTTTTGGGCACGGCTGTGCCCCCGGCCTATTTTTGTCGCGGGGAGGGGGTAGGCGAAATCTTGGCCCATTTCAAGTCCTGCGGACGAAGTTCACCAGCCGCACGCCCCAAGGCTATAGCCCACCCCAATTTTGGGCATTTTTCCGCAGGGCGAACATGGCGCCAAGGGGTTCGGCTGCTCTTTTTTGGACGCGGTTGTGGCCGTGGCCTATTTTTTTCGCGGGGAGGGGGTGGGGAATGTATCGGCCCATTCCGAGGAAGGCGGACGAAGTTCGCCGGCCCCACGGCCAAAGGCTAAGGCCCACCCCATTTTTGGGCATTTTTCCGCAGGACGAACTTGGCGCCAAGGGGTTCGGCTGCTCTTTTTTGGGCGCGGCTGTGCCCGCGGCCTATTTTTATCGTGGGGAGGGGGTGAGAAAAGTCTCGGCCCATTCCGAGTCCGGCGGACGAACTTCGGCAGCCCCACGCCCCAATGCTATAGCACACCCCTTTTTTGGGCATTTTTCCACAGGACGAACTTGGCGCCAAGGGGTTCGGCTGCTCTTTTTTTTGGCGCGGCTGTGCCCGCGGCCTATTTTTGTCGTGGGGAGGGGGTGGACAAAGTCTCGGCCCATTCCAAGGAAGGCGGGCGAAGTTCGCCGGCCCCACGGCCAAAGGCTAAGGCCCACCCCGTTTTTGGGCATTTTTCCGCAGGACGAACATGGCGCCAAGGGGTTCGGCTGCTCTTTTTTGGACGCGGTTGTGGCCGTGGCCTATTTTTTTCGCGGGGAGGGGGTGGGGAATGTATCAGCCCATTCCGAGGAAGGCGGACGAAGTTCGCCGGCCCCACGGCCAAAGGCTAAGGCCCACCCCGTTTTTGGGCATTTTTCCGCAGGACGAACTTGGAGCCAAGGGGTTCGGCTGCTCTTTTTTGGGCGCGGCTGTGCCCGTGTTCTATTTTTGTCGTGGGGAGGGGGTGGGCAAAGTCTCGACACATTCCTAGTCCGGCGGACGAAGTTCGCCAGACCCACTCCCCAAGGCTATATAGCCCACCCTTTTTTTGGGCATTTTTCCGCAGGACGAACTTGGCGCCAAGGGGTTCAGCTGCTCTTTTTTGGGCGCGGCTGTGCCCGCGGCCTATTTTTGTCACAGGGAGGGGGCGGGCAAAGTCTCGCCCATTCCGAGTCCTGCGGACAAAGTTCGCCAGCCCCACGCCCCAAGGCCATAGCCCACCCCATTTTTGGGCATTTTTCCGCAGGACGAACTTGGCGCCAGGGGGTTCGGCTGCCCTTTTTTGGGCGCGGCTGTGCCTGTGGCCAATTTTTGTCGTGGGGAGGGGGTCGGAAAAGTCTTGGCCCATTCCGAGGAAGGCGGATGAACTTTGCCGGCCCCACGCCCAAAGGCTATAGCACACCCCTTTTTTGGGCATTTTTCTACAGGACGAACTTGGCGCCAAGGGGTTCGGCTGCTCTTTTTTGGGCGCAGCTGTACCCGCGGCCTATTTCTGTCGCGGGCAGGGGGTGGTCAAATTCTCGGCCCATTCCGCGTCCGCCGGACGAAGTTCGCCAGCCCCACGCCCCAAGGCGATAGCCTGCCCTCTTTTTGGGCATTTTTCCGTAGGACGAACTTGGCGCCAAGGGGTTCGGCTGCTCTTTTTTGGGCGCAGCTGTACCCGCGGCCTATTTCTGTCGTGGGCAGGGGGTGGTCAAATTCTCGGCCCATTCCGCGTCCGCCGGACGAAGTTCGTCAGCCCCACTCCCCAGGGCTATAGCCCACCCCTTTTTTGGGCATTTTTCCGCAGGACGAACTTGGCGCCAAGGGGTCGGCTGCTCTTTTTCGGGTGCGGCTGTCCCGCGGCCTATTTTTGTCGCGGGGAGGGGCTGGGAAAAGTCTCAGCCCATTCCGAGTCCAGCGGACGAAGTTCGCCAGCCCCACGCCCAAAGGCTATAGCACACCCCTTTTTTGGGAATTTTTCTACAGGATGAACTAGCCGCCAAGGGGTTCGGCTGCTCTTTTTTGGGCGCGGCTGTGCCCCCGTCCTATTTTTGTCGCGGGGAGGGGGTGGGCGAAATCTCGGCCCATTCCGAGTCCTGCGGACGAAGTTCGCCAGCCGCACGCCCCAAGGCTATAGCCCACCCCTTTTTTGGGCATTTTTCCGCAGGACGAACATGGCGCCAAGGGGTTCGGCTGCTCTTTTTTGGACGCGGTTGTGCCCGTGCCCTATTTTAGTTGTGGGGAGGGGGTGGGGAATGTATCGGCCCATTCCGAGGAAAGCGGACGAAGTTCGCCGGCCCCACGGCCAAAGGCTAAGGCCCACCCCGTTTTTGGGCATTTTTCTGCAGGACGAACTTGGCGCCAAAGGGTTCGGCCGCTCTTTTTTGGGCGCGGCTGTGCTCCCGGCCTATTTTTGTCGCGGGGAGGGGGTAGGCGAAATCTTGGCCCATTTCAAGTCCTGCGGACGAAGTTCACCAGCCGCACGCCCCAAGGCTATAGCCCACCCCAATTTTGGGCATTTTTCCGCAGGACGAACATGGCGCCAAGGGGTTCGGCTACTCTTTTTTGGACGAGGTTGTGGCCGTGGCCTATTTTTTTCGCGGGGAGGGGGTGGGGAATGTATCGGCCCATTCCGAGGAAGGCGGACGAAGTTCGCCGGCCCCACGGCCAAAGGCTAAGGCCCACCCCGTTTTTGGGCATTTTTCCGCAGGACGAACTTGGCGCCAAGGGGTTCGGCTGCTCTTTTTTGGGCGCGGCTGTGCCCGTGTTCTATTTTTGTCGCGGGGAGGGGGTGGGCAAAGTCTCGACACATTCCTAGTCCGGCGGACGAAGTTCGCCAGACCCACTCCCCAAGGCTATAGCCCACCCTTTTTTTGGGCATTTTTCCGCAGGACGAACTTGGCGCCAGGGGGTTCGGCTGCTCTTTTTTGGGCGCGGCTGTGCCCGCGGCCTATTTTTATCGTGGGGAGGGGGTGAGAAAAGTCTCGGCCCATTCCGAGTCCGGCGGACGAACTTCGGCAGCCCCACGCCCCAAGGCTATAGCACACCCCTTTTCTGGGCATTTTTCCACAGGACGAACTTGGCGCCAAGGGGTTCGGCTGCTCTTTTTTGGGCGCGGCTGTGCCCGCGGCCTATTTTTATCGTGGGGAGGGGGTGAGAAAAGTCTCGGCCCATTCCAAGGAAGGCGGGCGAAGTTCGCCGGCCCCACGGCCAATGGCTAAGGCCCACCCCGTTTTTGGGCATTTTTCCGCAGGATGAACATGGCGCCAAGGGGTTCGGCTGCTCTTTTTTGGACGCGGTTGTGCCCGTGGCCTATTTTTTTCGCGGGGAGGGGGTGGGCAAAGTCTTGGCACATTCCGAGTCCGGCGGACGAAGTTCGCCAGCCCCACGCCCCAAGGCTATAGCCCAACCTTTTTTTGGGCATTTTTCCGCAGGACGAACTTGGCGCCAAGGGGTTCGGCTGCTCTTTTTTGGGTGCGACTGTGCCCGCGGCCTATTGGTGTCACGGGGAGGGGGTGGGAAAAGTCTCGTCCCATTCCGAGTCCGGCGGACGAACTTAGCCGGCCCCACGCCCCAAGGCTATAGCACACCCCTTTTTTGGGCATTTTTCCGCACGACGAACTTGGCGTCAAGGGGTTCGGCTGCTCTTTTTTGGGCGCGGCTGCACCCGCGGCCTATTTTTGGTGCGGGAAGGGGGTGGCCGAAGTCTCGCCCCATTCCGAGGAAGGCAGATGAACTTTGCCGGCCCCACGGCCCAAGGCTATAGCACACCCCTTTTTTGGGCATTTTTCAGCAGGACGAACTTCGCGCCAAGGGGTTCGGCTGCTCTTTTTTGGGTGCGGCTGTGCCCGCGGCCTATTTTTATCGCAAGGAGGGGGTGGGCAAAGTCTCGGCCCATTCCGAGTCCGGCGGACGAAGTGCGCCGGCCCCACGCTCCAAGGCTATAGCCCAACACCTTTTTGCGCATTTTTCCGCAGGACGACCTTGGCGCCAAGAGGTTCGGCTGCTCTTTTTTGGGCGCGGCTGTGCCCGCGGCCTATTTTTGTCACGGGGAGGGGGTGGGCAAAGTCTCGGCCCTTTCCGAGGAAGGCGGGCGAAGTTCGCCGGCCCCACGCACAAAGGCTAAGGCCCACCCCTTTTTTGGGCATTTTTCCGCAGGACGAACTTGGCGCCAAGGGGTTCGGCTGCTCTCTTTTGGGCGCGGCTGTGCCTGCGGCCTATTTTTGTCACGGGGAGGGGGTGGGCAAAGTCTCGGCCCATTCTGAGGAAGGCGGAATAACTTTGCCCGCCCCACGCCCAAAGCCTATAGCCCACCCCTTTTTTGGGCATTTTTCCACAGGACGAACTTGGCGCCAAGGGGTTCGGCTGCTCTTTTTTTGGGCCCGGCTGTGCCCGCGGCCTATTTTTGTCGCGGGGAGGGGGTGGGCAAAGTCTCGGCACATTCCGAGTCCGGCGGACGAAGTTCGCCATCCCCACGCCCCAAGGCTATAGCCCAACCTTTTTTTGGGCATTTTTCCGCAGCACGAACTTGGCGCCAAGGGGTTCGGCTGCTCTTTTTTGGGTGCGGCTGTGCCCGCGGCCTATTGGTGTCGCGGGGAGGGGGTGGCAAAAGTCTCGTCCCATTCCGAGTCCGGCGGACGAACTTAGCCGGCCCCACGCCCCAAGGCTATAGCACACCCCTTTTTTGGGCATTTTTCCGCCCGACAAACTTGGCGCCAAGGGGTTCGGCTGCTATTTTTTGGGCGCAGCTGCACCCGCGGCCTATTTTTGGTGCGGGAAGGGGGTGGCCGAAGTCTCGTCCCATTCCGAGGAAGGCAGATGAACTTTGCCGGCCCCACGGCCCAAGGCTATAGCACACCCCTTTTTTGGGCATTTTTCCGCAGGACGAACTTCACGCCAAGGGGTTCGGCTGCTCTTTTTTGGGTGCGGCTGTGCTCGCGGCCTATTTTTGTCGCAAGGAGGGGGTGGGCAAAGTCTCGGCCCATTCCGAGTCCGGCGGACGAAGTGCGCCGGCCCCACGCTCCAAGGCTATAGCCCAACACCTTTTTGCGCATTTTGCCGCAGGACGACCTTGGCGCCAAGGGGTTCGGCTGCTCTTTTTTGGGCGCGGCTGTGCCCGCGGCCTTTTTTTGTTGCGGTGAGGGGGTGGGAAAAGTCTCGTCCAATTCCGAGTCTGGCGGACGAACTTTGCCGGCCCCACGCCCCAAGGCTATAGCACACCCCTTTTTTGGGCATTTTTCCGCAGGACGAACGTGGGGCCAAGGGGTTCGGCTGCTCTTTTTTGGGCGCGGCTGTGCCCACGGCCTATTTTTGTCGCAAGGAGGGGGTGGGCAAAGTCTCGGCCCATTCCGAGTCCGGCGGACGAACTTTGCCGGCCCCACGCCCCAAGGCTATAGCACACACCTTTTTTGGGCATTTTTCCGCAGGACGAACTTGGCGCCAAGGGGTTCGGCTGCTCTATTTTGGGCGCGGCTGTGCCCACGGCCTATATTTGTCACGGGGAGGGGGTGGCCAATGTCTCGGCCCATTCCGAGGAATGCGAACGAAGATCGCCAGCCCCACCCCCCAAGCCTATGGGCCACCCCTTTTTTGGGCATTTTTGCGCAGGATGAACTTGGCGCCAAGGGGTTCGGCTACTCTTTTTTGGGCGCGGCTGTGCCCGCGGCCTATTTTTGGTGCGGGGAGGGGGTGTGAAAAGTCTCGGCCCAGTACGACGTAGGCGGATGAACTTCGCCGGCCCCACGCCCAAAGGCTCTAGCACACCCCTTTTTTGGGCATTTTTCCGCAGGACGAACTTGGCGCCAAGGGGTTCGGCTGCTCTTTTTTGGGCGCGGCTGCACACGCGGCCTATTTTTGGCGCGGGGAGGGTGTGGGCAAAGTCTCGGCCCATTCCGAGGAAGGCGGACGAAGTTCGCCCGCCTCACGTTCCAATGCTATAGCCCACCCCTTTTTTGGGTATTTTTCCGCAGGACGAACTTGGTGCCAAGGGGTTCGGCTGCTCTTTTTTGGGCGCGGCTGTGCCCGCGGCCTATTTTTGTCGTGGCGAGGGGGTGGCCAAAGTCTCAGCCCATTCCGAGGAAGGCGGACGAAGTTCGCCAGCCCCACGCCCCAAGGCTATTGCCCACCCCCTTTTTGGGCATTTTTCCACAGGACGAACATGGCGCCAAGGGGTTCGGCTGCTCTTTTTTGGGCGCCGCGGCCTATTTTTGGCGCGGGGAGGGGGTGGCCAAAGTCTCGGCCCATTCCGAGGTAGGCGGATGAACTTTGCCGGCCCCACGCCCAAAGGCTATAGCACACCCCTTTTTTGGGCATTTTTCCGCAGAACGAACTTGGCACCAAGTTGTTCGGCTTCTCTTTTTTGGGCGCGGCTGTGCCCGCGGCCTAGTTTTGTCACGGGGAGGGGGTGGGCAAAGTCTCGGCCCATTCCGAGGAAGGCGGACGAAGTTCGCTAGCCTCACGCTCCAATGCTATAGCCCACCCCTTTTTCGGGCATTTTTTCCGCAGGACGAACTTGGTGCCAAGGGGTTAGGCTGCTCTTTTTTGGGCGCGGCTGTGCCTGCAGCCTATTTTTGTCGTGGGGAGGGGGTGGGCAAAGTCTCGGCCCATTCCGAGGAATGCGAACGAAGATCGCCAGCCCCACCCCCCAAGCCTATGGGCCACCCCTTTTTTGGGCATTTTTCCGCAGGACGACCATGGCGCCAAGGGGTTCGTCTGCTCTTTCTTGGGTGCGGCTGTGCCCGTGCCCTATTTTTGTCACGGGGAGGGGGTGTGAAAAGTCTCGGCCCAGTACGACGTAGGCGGATGAACTTCGCCAGCCCCACGCCCCAAGGCTCTAGCAGACCCCTTTTTTGGTAATTTTTGCGCAGGACGAACACGGCGCCAAGGGGTTTGGCTGCTCTTATTTGGACGCGGCTGTGCCAGCGGCCTATTTTTGGTGCGGGGAGGGGGTGGCCAATGTCTCGGCCCATTCCGAGTCCGGCGGACAAAGTGCGCCAGCCCCACGTCCCGAAGCTATAGCCCTCCCCCTTTTTGGGCATTTTTCCGGAGGACGAACCTGGCGCAAAGGGGTTCGGCTGCTCTTTTTTGGGCGCGGCTGTGCCCGCGGCCTATTTTTGGCGTGGGGAGGGGGTGGCCAAAGTCTCGGCCCATTCCGAGGTAGGCGGATGAACTTTGCCGGACCCACGCCCAAAGGCTATAGCACACCCCCTTTTTGGGCGTTTTTCCGCAGGACGAACTTGGCGCCAAGGGGTTCGGCTGCTCTTTTTTGGGCGCGGCTGCACCCACGGCCTATTTTTGGCGCGGGGCGGGGGGTGGGCAAAGTCTCGGCCCATTCCGAGGAAGGCGGACGAAGTTCGCCAGCCTCACGCTCCAATGCTATAGCCCACCCCTTTTTTGGGCATTTTTCCGCAGGACGAACTTGGCGCCAAGGGGTTCGGCTGCTCTTTTTTGGGCGCGGCTGTGCCCGCGGCCTATTTTTGTCACAGGGAGGGGGTGGCCAAAGTCTCGGCCCATTCCGAGGAAGGCGGACGAAGTTCGCCAGCCCCATGCCCCAATGCTATAGCCCACCCCTTTTGTGGGCATTTTGCCGCAGTACGAACATGGCGCCAAGGGGTTCGGCTGCTCTTTTTTGGGCGCGGTTGTGCCCGCGGCCTATTTTTGGCGCGGGGAGGGGGTGGCCAAAGTCTCGGCCCATTCCGAGGTAGGCGGATGAACTTTGCCGGCCCCACGCCCAAAGGCTATAGCACACCCCTTTTTTGGGCATTTTTCCGCAGGACGAACTTGGCACCAAGTTGTTCGGCTGCTCTTTTTTGGGCGCGGCTGTGCCAGCGGCCTAGTTTTGTCATGGGGAGGGGATGGGAAAAGTCTCAGCCCATTCCGTGTTTGGCAGACGAAGTTCGCCAGCCCTACGCCCCAAGGCTATAGCCCACCCCCTTTTTGGGCATTTTTCAGCACGACGAACTTGGTGCCAAGGGGTTCGGCAGCTCTTTTTTGTGTTCGGCTGTGTCCGCGGCCTATTTTTGTCACGGGGAGGGGGTGGGCTAAGTCTCGGCACATTCCGAGTCCGGCGGATGAAGTTCGCCCGCCCCACGCCCCAAAGCTATAGCCCACCCCCTTTTTGTTCATTTTTCCGCAGGACGAACTTGGCGCCAAGGGGTTCGGCAGCTCTTTTTTGGGCGCGGCTGTGCCCGCGGCCTATTTTTGTCGCGGGAAGGGGGTAGCCAAAGTCTCAGCCCATTCCGAGTCTGGCGGACGAAGTTCGCCCGCCCCACGCCCCAAGGCTATAGCCCACCCCCTTTTTGGGCATTTTTCGGCAGGACGAACATGGCGCCAAGGGGTTCGGCTGCTCTTTTTTGGGTGCGGCTGTGCCCGCGCCCTATTTTTGTCGCAGGGGGGGTGGGAAAAGTCTCGGCCCATTCCGAGTCCGGTGGATGAAGTTCGACGCCCCAAGGCTATAGCTCACCCCATTTTTGGGCATTTTTCCGCAGGATGAACTTGGCGCCAAGGGGCTTGCTGCTCTTTTTTGGACGCGGCTGTGCCCGCGGCCTATTTCTGTCATGGGGTGGGGGTGGGAGAAGTCTCGGCCCATTCCGAGTCCGGCGGACGAACTTCGCCAGCCCCACGCCCCAAGGCTACAGCCCACCCCTTTTTTGGGCATTTTTCCACAGGGCGAACATGGCGCCAAGGGGTTCGGCAGCTCTTTTTTGGGCGCGGCTGTGCCCGCGGCCTATTTTTGTCGCGGGGACGGGGTGGGCAAAGTCTCGGCCCATTCCGAGTCCGGCGGACGAACTTCGCCAGCCCCACGCCCCAAGGCTACAGCCCACCCCTTTTTTGGGCATTTTTCCGCAGGGCGAACTTGGCGCCAAGGGGTTCGGCTGCTCTTTTTTGGGCGCGGTTGTGCCCCCAGCCTATTTGTCGCGGGGAGGGGGTGGGAAAAGTCTCGGCCCATTCCGAGTCCGGCGGACGAAGTTCGCCCGCCCCACGCCCCAAGGCTATTGCCCACCCCTTTTTTGGGCATTTTTCCGCAGGACGAGCTTGGCGCCAAGGGGTTCGGCTGCTCTTTTTTGGGCGCCGCTGTGCCCGCGGCCTATTTTTGTCGTGGGGCGGGGGTGGGAAAAGACTCGGCCCACTCCGAAGAAGGCGGACGATGTTCGCCAGCCCCACGCCCGTAGGCTATAGCAAACCCCTTTTTTGGTCATTTTTCCCCAGCACGAACTTGGCGCCAAGGGGTTCGGCTTGTTCTTTTTTGGGTGCGGCTGTGCCCGCAGCCTATTTTTGTCGCGGGGAGGGGGTGGGAAAAGTCTCCGCCCATTCCGAGTCCGGCGGACGAAGTTCGCCCGCCCCACGCCCCAAGGCTATTGCCCACCCCTTTTTTGGGCATTTTTCCGCAGGACGAGCTTGGCGCCAAGGGGTTCGGCTGCTCTTTTTTGGGCGCCGCTGTGCCCGCGGCCTATTTTTGTCATGGGGAGGGGGTGGGAAAGTCTCAGCCCATTCCACGCCCCAAGGCTATAGCACACTCCTTTTTTGGGCATTTTTCCGCAGGACGATCTTGGCGCCAAGGGGTTCGGCTGCACTTTTTTGGGCGCGGCTGTGCCCGTGGCCTATGTTTATCGCTGGGAGGGGGTGGGCAAAGTCTCGGCCCATTCCGAGTCCGGCGGACGAAGTGCGCCAGCCCCACGCCCCAAGGCCATAGCGCACCCCTTTTTTGGGCTTTGTTCCGCAGGACGAACTTGGCGCCAAGGGGTTCGGCTGTTCTTTTTTTGGCGCAGCTGTGCCACGGACTATTTTCGTCGCAGGGAGGGGGGGGGGAAGTCTCGGCCCATTCCGAGTCCGGCGGACGAAGTTCGCCAGCCCCAGGCCCCAAGGCTCTAGCCAACCCCCCTTTTGGGCATTTTTCCGCAGCACGAACTTGGCACAAAAGGGTTCGCCTGCTCTTCTTTAGGCGCGGCTGTGCCCACGGCCTATTTTTGTCGCGGGGAGGGGGTGGGCAATGTCACGGCCAATTCCGAGTCCGGCGGACGAAGTTCGTCCGCCCCACGCCCCAAGGCTATAGCAAACCCCTTTTTTGGTCATTTTTCCCCATGACGAACTTGGCGCCAAGGGGTTCGGCTACACTTTTTTGGGCGCGGCTTTGCCCGCGGCCTATTTTTGTCACAGAGAGGGGGTGGGAAAAGTCTCCGCCCCTTCCGAGTCCGGCGGACAAAGTTCGCCCGCCCCACGCCCCAAGGGTATAGCCCACCCTCCTTTTGGGCATTTTTCCGCGGGATGAACTTGGCGCCAAGGGGTTCGGCTGTGGCCGCGGCCTATTTTTGTCACGGGGACAGGGTGGGCAAAGTCTCGGCCCATTCCGAGGAATGCGGACGAAGTTCGCCAGCCCCACGCCCCAAGGCTATAGCCCACCCTCCTTTTGGGCATTTTTCCGCAGGACGAACTTGGCGCCAAGGGGATCGGCTGCTCTTTTTTGGACGCGGCGGTGCCCGCGGCCTATTTTTGTCGCGGGGAGGGGGTGACCAAAGTCTCGGCCCATTCCGAGTCCGGCGGACGAAGTTCGCCAGCCCCACGCCCCAAGGTTATAGCCCACTCCCTTTTCGGGCATTTTTCCGCAGGACGAACTTGGAGCCAAGGCATTCGGCTGCTCTTTTTTGGGAGCGGCTGAGCCCGCGGCCTATTTTTGTCGTGGGGAGGGGCTGCGCAAAGCCTCGGCCCATTCCTAGTCCGGCGGACGAAGTGCGCCGGCCCCACGCCCCAAGGCTATAGCCCATCCCCTTTTTGGGCATTTTTTCGCAGGACGAACATGGCGCCAAGGGGTTCGGGTGCTCTTTTTTGGGCGCGGTTGTGCCCGCGGCCTATTTTTGTCGTGGGGAAGGGGTGGGCAAACTCTCGGCCCATTCCGATGAAAGCGGACGAAGTTCGCCAGCCCCACGCCCCAAGGCTTTAGCCCACCCCTTTGTTGGGCAGTTTTCCGCAGGACGAACTTGGCGCCAAGGGGTTCGGCTGCTCTTTTTTGGGCGCGGCTGTGCCCGCTACCTATTTTTGTCGCGGGGAGGGGGTGGGAAATGTCTCGGCTCATTCGGAGTCCGGCGGACGAAGTTCGCCAGCCCCACGCCCCTTGGCTATAGCCCACCCCCTTTTTGGGCATTTTTCCGCAGGAAGAACTTCGCGCCAAGGGATTCGGCTGCTCTTTTTTGGGCGCGGCTGTGCCCGCGGCCTATTTTTGTCGCTTGGAGGGGGTGGGCAAAGCCTCGGCCCATTCCTTCGTCCGCCGGCCCCACGCCCCAAGGCTATAGCCCATCCCCTTTTTGGGCGTTTTTCCACAGGACGAACTTGGCGCCAACGGGTTCGGCTGCTATATTTTGGGCGCTGCTGTGCCCGCGGCCTAATTTTGCCACGGGGAGGGGGTGGGCAAAGTCTCGGCCCATTCCGAGGAAGGCGGACGAAGTTCGCCACCCCCACGCCCTAAGGCTGTAGCCCACCACTTTTTTGTGCATTTTTCCGCAGGGCGAACTTGGCGCCTAGGGGTTCGGCTGCTCTTTTTTGGGTGCGGCTGTGCCCGCGGCCTATTTTTGTCGCGGGGAGGGGATGGGAAAAGTCTCGGCCCATTCCGAGTCCGGCGGACGAAGTGCGCCCACCCCACGCCCCAAGTCTATAGCACACCCCTTTTTTGGGCAGTTTTCCGCAGGACGAACTTGGCGCCAAGGGGTTCGGCTGCTCTTTTTTGGGCGCGGCTGTGCCCGCGGCCTATTTTTGTCGCGGGGAGGGGGTGGTCAAAGTCTCGGCCCATTCCGAGTTTGGCGGACGAAGTGCGCCAGCCCCACACCCCAAGGCTATAGCCCACCCCCTTTTTGGGCACTTTTCCGCAGGACGAACTTGGCGCGAAGGGGTTTGGCTGCTCTTTTTTGGGCACGGCTGTGCCCGCGGCCTATTTTTGTTGCGGGTAGGGGGTGGGTAAAGTCTCGGCCCATTCCGAGTCCGGCGGACGAAGTGCGCCGGCCCCACCCCCAAGGCTATTGCCCATCCCCTTTTTGGGTATTTTTCCGCAGGACGAACTCGGCGCCAAGGGGTTCAGCTGCTATTTCTTGGGCGCGGCTGTGCCCGCGGCGTATTTTTGTCGCGGGGAGGGGGTGAGAAATGTCTCGGCCATTCCGAGTCCGGCGGACAAACTTCGGCAGCCCAACACCCCAAGGCTATAGCACACCCCTTTTTTGGGCATTTTTCCGCAGGACGAACTTGGCGCCAAGGGGTTCGGCTGCTCTTTTCTGGGCGCGGCTGTGCCCGCGGCCTATTTTTGTCGCGGGGAGTGGGTGGGTAAAGTCTCGGCCCATTCCGAGGAAGGCTGACGAAGTTCGCAAGCCCCACGCCCCAAGGCTATAGCCCACCCCTTTTTTGGGCATTCTTCCGCAGGACGAACTTGGTGCCAAGGGGTTCGGCTTCTCTTATTGGGCGGGCTGTGCGCACAGGCTATTGTTGTCGCGGGGATGGGCTGGGAAAAGTCTCGGCCCATTCTGAGTCCGGCGGACGAAGTTTGCCAGCCCCACGCCCCAAGGCTGTAGCCCACCCCTTTTTTGGGCATTTTTCCGCAGGACGAACTAGGCGCCAAGGGGTTCGGCTGCTCTTTTTTGGACGCGGCTTTTGCCGCGGCCTATTTTTGTTGCAGGGAGGGGATGGGCAAAGTCTCGGGCTATTCCAAGGAAGGCGGATGAAGTTCGCCCGCCCCACGCCCCATGGCTATAGCCCACCCCCTTTTTGGGCATTTTTGCGCCGTACGAACTTGGCGCCAAGGGTTTCGGCTGCTCTTTTTTGGGCACGGCTGTGCCCGCGGCCTATTTTTCTCGCGCGGAGGGGGTGGGCAAGGCCTCGGTCCATTCCGAGTCCGGCAGACGAAGTACGCCGGCCCCACGCCCCAAGGCTATTGCCCATCCCCTTTTTGGGCATGTTTCCGCAGGACGAACTTGGCACCAAGGGGGTCGGCTGCTATTTTTTGGGCGCGGCTGTGGCCGTGGCCTATTTTTGTCCCGGGGAGGGGGTGAGAAAAGTTGCGGCCCATTCCGAGTACGGCGGACGAACTTCGGCACCCCCACGCCCCAAGGCTATAGCACACCCCCTTTTTGGGCATTTTTCCGCAGGATGAACTTGGCGCCAAGGGGTTCGGCTGCTCTTTTTTGGGTGCGGCTGTGCCCGGAGCCTATTTTGGTTGCCGGGAGGGGGTGGGCAAAGTCTCGGCCCATTCCGAGTCCGGCGGAGGAAGTTCGCCAGCCCCACGCCCCAAGGCTATAGCCCACCCCTTTTTTTGGCATTTTTCCGCAGGACGAACTTGGTACCACGGGGTTTGGCTGCTCTTTTTTGGGCGCGGCTGTGCCCGCGGCCTATGTTTGTTGCGGGGAGGGGGTGGGAAAAGTCTCGGCCCATTCCGAGCCCGGCGGACGTAGTTAACCAGCCCCACAGCCCTAGGCTATAGCCCACCAACATTTTGGGCATTTTTCCGCAGGATGAACTTGGCGTCAAGGGATTCGGCTGCTCTTTCTTGCGCGCGGCTGTGCCCGCGGCCTATTTTTAGTGCGGGGAGGGGGTGGGCAAAGTTTCAGCTCATTCGGAGGAAGGCGGATAAACTTTACAGGCCCCACGCCCAAAGGCTATAGCACACCCCTTTTTTGGGCACTATTACGCAGGACGAACTTGGCGCCAAGGGGTTCGGCTGCTCTTTTTTGGGCGCGGCTGAGCCTGCGGCCTATTTTTGTCCCGGGGAGGGGGTGGCCAAAGTCTCGGCCCATTCCGAGGAAGGCGGACGAAGTTCGCCGGTCCCACGCCCAAGGGCTATAGCACACCCCTTTTTTGGGCATTTTTCCGCAGGACGAACTTGGCACCAAGGGGTTCGGCCGCTTTTTTTTGGTCGCGGCTGTGCCCACAGTCTATTTATATCGCGGGAACAGGGTGGGCAAAGTCTCGGCGCATTCCGAGTCCGGCGGACGAAGTTCGCCCGACCCACGCCTCAAGGCTATAGCACACCCCTCTTTTGGGCATTTTTCCGCAGGACGAACTTGGCGCCAAGGGGTTCGGCTGTGCCTGTGGCCTATTTTTGTTGCGGAGAGGGGTTGGGCAAAGTCTCGGCCCATTCCGAGTCCGGCGGACGAAGTTCGCCAGCCCCACACCCCAAGGCTATAGCCCACCCCCTTTTTGGGCACTTTTCCGCAGGACGAACTTGGCGCCAAGGGGTTTGGCTGCTCTTTTTTGGGTACGGCTGTGCCCGCGGCCTATTTTTGTTGCGGGGAGGGGGTGGGTAAAGTCTCGGCCCATTCCGAGTCCGGCGCATGAAGGTCGCCAGCCCCACGCCCCAAGGTTGTAGCCCACCCCCTTTTTGGGCATTTTTCTGCAGGACGAACTAGGGGCCAAGGGGTTCGGCTGCTCTTTTTTGGGCGCGGCGTGCCCGCGGCCAATTTTTGTCGCGGGGAGGGGGTGGACAAAGTCTCGGCCCATTCCGAGGAAGGCGGATGAAGTTCGCCAGCCCCACGCCCCAAGGCTATAGCCCACCCCTTTTTTGGGCATTTTTCCGCAGGACGAACTTGGCGCCAAGGGGTTCGGCTGCCCTTTTTTTGGCGCGGCTGTGCCCGCGGCCTATTTTTGTCGCGGGGTGGGGGTGGGCGAAGTCTCGGCCCATTCCGAGTCTGGCGGACAACGTTCGCTAGCCTCACGCCCCAAGGCTATATAGCCCACCCCTTTTTTGGGCATTTTTCCGCAGGACGACCTTGGCGCCAAGGGGTTCGGCTGCTCTTTTGTGGGCGCGGCTGTGCCCGCGGCTTATTTTTGGCGCGGGGAGGGGGTGGGCAAAGTCTCGGCCCATTCCGAGTCTCGCGGACGAAGTTCGGCAGCCCCACACCCGAGGGCTATAGCCCACCCCTTTTTTGGGCATTTTTCCGCAGGTCGAACTTGGCGCCAAGGGGTTCGGCTGCTCTTTTTTGGGCGCGGCTGTGCCCGCTACCTATTTTTGTCGCGGGGAGGGGGTGGGAAACGTCTTGGCTCATTCGGAGTCTGGTGGACGAAGTTCGCCAGCCCCACGCCCCAAGGCTATAGCCCACCCCTTTTTTGGGCATTTTTCCGCAGGATGAACATGGCGCCAAGGGGTTCGGCTGCTCTTTTTTGGGCACGGCTGTGCCCGCTGCCTATTTTTTTCACGGGGAGGGGTGGGGCAGAGTCTCGGCCCATTCCGAGTCCCGCGGACGAAGTTCGCGTGCCCCACGCCCCAAGGCTATAGCCCACCCCATTTTTGGGCATTTGTCCGCAGGACGCACTCGGCGCCAAGGGGTTCGGCTGCTCTTTTTTGGGTGTGGCTGCTCCCGCGGACTATTTTTGTCGCGGGGAGAGGGTGGGTAAATTCTCGGCCCATTCCGAGTCCTACGGACGAAGTTCGCCAGCCCCACGCCCCAAGGCTATAGCCCAACCCTTTTTTGGGCATTTTTCCGCTGGACGAACTTGGCGCCAAGGGGTTCGGCTGCTCTTTTTTGGTCGCGGTTGTGCCCGTGGCTGATTTTTGTCGCGGGGAGGGGGTGGGAAATGTCTCGGCCCATTCCGAGTCCGGCGGACGAAGTTCGCCAGCCCCACGCCCCAAGGCTATAGCCCACCCCTTTTTTGGGCATTTTTCCGCTGGACGAACTTGGCACCAAGGGGTTCGGCTGCTATTTTTTTGGTACGGCAGTGGCCGCGGCCTATTTTTGTCATGGGGAGGGGGTGGGCAAAGTCGCGGCCCATTCAAAGGAAGGCGGATGAACTTTGCCGGCCCCACCCCCAAAGCATATAGCACACCCCTTTTCTGGGTATTTTTCCGCAGGACGAACTTGGCGCCAAGGGGTTCGACCACTTTTTTTGTCGTGGGGAGGGGGTGGCCAAAGTCTCGCCCATTCCAAGGAATGCAGACGAAGTGCGCCAGCCCCACACCCCAAGGCTATAGCACACCCCTTTTTTGGGCATTTTTCTGCAGGACGAACTAGGCGCCAAGGGGTTCGACTGCTTTTTTTTGGGCGCGGCTGTGCCCGCTGCCTATTTTTCGCACGGGGAGGGGGTGGCCAAAGTCTTGGCCCATTCCAAGGAAGGCAGACAAAGTGCGGCAGCCCCACGCCCCAAGGCTATAGGCCACCCGTTTTTTGGGCATTTTTCCGCAGGACGAACTTGGCGCCAAGGGGTTCGGCTGCTTTTTTTTGGGGCGCGGCTGTGCCCGGGGCCTTTTTTTGTCACGGGGGTGGGGGTGGGAAAAGTCTCGGCCCATTCCGAGTCCGGCGGACAAACTTTGCCGGCACCACGCCCCAAGTCTGTAGCACACCCCTTATTTGGGCATTTTTCCGCAGGACGAACTTGGCGCCAAGGGGTTCGGTAGCTCTTCTTTGGGCTCGGCTGTGCCCGCGGCCTATTTTTGCCGTGGGGAGGGGGTGGGAAAAGTCTCGGCCCATTCCGAGTCCGGCGGACGAACTTCGTGAGCCCCACGCCCCAAGGCTATAGCACACCCCTTTTTTGGGCATTTTTCCGCTGGACAAACTTGGCGCAAAGGGGTTCGTCTGCTCCTTTTTGGGCGCATCTGTGCCCGCGGCCTATTTTTGTCGCGGGGACGGGGTGGCCAAAGTCTCGGCCCATTCCGAGGAAGGGGGATGAACTTTGCCGGGCCCACGCCCAAAGGCTATAGCACACCCCTTTTTTGGGCATTTTTCCGCAGGACGAACTTGGCGCCAAGGGGTTCGGCAGCCCGCGGCGTATTTTTGGCGCGGGGAGGGGGCGGGCAAAGTCTCGGCCCATTCCGAGGAAGGCGGACGGAGTTCGCCAGCCCCACGCCCAAAGGCTATAGGTCACCCCTTTTTTGGGCATTTTTCCGCAAGACAAACTTTGCGCCAAGGGGTTCGGCTGCTCTTTTTTGGGCACGGCTGTGCCCGCGGCGTATTTTTGTCGCGGCGAGGGGGTGGGCAAAGTCTCGGCCCATTCCGAGCCCGGCGGACGAAGTTCGCCCGCCCCATGCCCCAAGGCTATAGCCGACCCCCTTTTTGGGCATTTTTCCGCAGGACGAACTTGGCGTCAAGGGGTTCGGCTGCTCTTTTTTGGGTGAGGCTATGCCCGCGGCCTATTTCTGTCATGGGGAGGGGGTGGCCAAAGTATCAGCCCATTCCGAGGACGGCGGACGAAGTGCGCCGGCCCCACGCCCAAAGGCTATAGCACACCCCTTTTTTGGGCATTTTTCCGCAGGACGAACTTGGCGCCAAGGGGTTTGCCAGCTCTTTTTTGGGTGTGGCTGTGCCCGCGACGTATTTTTGTCGCGGGGAGGGGGTGGGAAAAGTCTCGGCCCACTCCGAAGAAGGCGGACGAAGTTCGCCAGCCCCACGCCCCAAGGCTATAGCCCACCCCCTTTTTTGGGCATTTTTCCACAGGACGAACTTGGCGCCAAGGGGTTCGACTGCTCTTTTTTGGGCGCGGCTGTGCCCGCGGCCTATTTTTGGCGCGGGGAGGGGTGGTCAAAGTCTCGGCCCATTCCGAGTCCGGCGGACGAACTCCGGCAGCCCCACGCCCCAAGGCTATAGCACACCTCTTTTTTAGGCATTTTTCTGCAGGACGAACTTGGCGCCAAGGGGTTCGCCAGCTCTTTTTTGGGTGCGGCTGTGCCCGCGGCGTATTTTTGTCGCGGCGAGGGGGTGGGCAAAGTCTCAGCCCATTCCGAGCCCGGCGGACGAAGTTCGCCAGCCCCACGCCCCAAGGCTATAGCCCACCCCCTTTTTGGGCATTTTTCCGCGGGACGAACTTGGCGCCAAGGGGTTCGGCAGCTCTTTTTTGGGCGCGGCTCTGCCCGCGGCCTATTATTGGCGCGGGGAGGGGGTGGGCAAAGTCTCGGCCCATTCCGAGTCCAGCGGACGGAGTTCGCCAGCCCAATAGCCCAAGGCTATAGCACACCCCTTTTTTGGTCATTTTCTCGCAGGACGAACTTGGCGCCAAGGGGTTCGGCTGCTCTTTTTTGGTCGTTGCTGTGCCCGCGGCCTATTTCTGGTATGGGGAGGGGGTGGGCAATGTCTCGGCCCATTCCAAGGAAGGCGGACAAACTTCACCAACCCCACGCCCCAAGGCTATAGCACACCCCTTTTTTGGGCATTTTTCCGCCGGACGAACTTGGCGCCAAAGGCTTTCGCCCGCTCTTTTTCGGCGCGCCTGTACCAGCGGCCTATTTTTTGGACGGCGAGGGGTTGTGCAATGTCTCGGCCCATTCCGAGTCCGGGGGACGAACTTCGCCAGCCCGACGCCCCAATGCTATAGCACAACCCTTTTTTGGGCATTTTTCCGCAGGAAAAACTTGGCGCGAAGGCTTTCGGCTGCTCTTTTTTGAGCGTGGCTGTGCCAGCAGCCTATTTTTGGCACGGGGAGGGGGTGGGCAATTTCTCACCCGATTCGGAGTCCGGCGGACGAACATCGCCAGCCCCACGCCCCTAGGCTATAGGACACCCCTTTTTTGGGCATTTTTCCCCACGACGAACTTGGCGCCTAGGCCTTCGGCTGATCTTTTTTTGGCACGGCGGTGCCCGCGGCCTAATTTTAGTGCGGGTAGGGGGTGGGCAAAGTGTCGGCCCATTTCGAGTCCGGGGGACGAACTTCGCTGGCCCCACGCCCCAAGGCTATAGCACACCCCTTTTTTAGGCATTTTTCTGCAGGACGAACTTGGCGCCAAGGCTTTCGGTTTACCTTTTTTGGGCGCGGCTGTGTCCGCGGCCTATTTTTGGCACGGGGAGGGGATGGGGAAAGTCTCGGCCCATTCCGAGTCCGGCAGACTAACTTCGCCAGCCCCATGCCCCAAGGCTATAGCACACCCCTTTTTTGGGCATTTTCCGCAGGACGAACTTGGCGCCCACGCCTTCGGCTGGTCGTTTTTGGGCGCTGCTGTGTCCGTGGCCTATTTTTGGCACGGGGAGGGGGTGGCAAAGTCTCGGCCCATTCCGCGTCCGGCGGATGAACATCGCCAGCCCCACGTCCCAAGGCTATAGCACACCCCTTTTTTGGGCATTTTTCCGCAGGACGAACTTGGCGCCCACGCCTTCGGCTGGTCTTTTTTGGGTGCAGCTTTGTCCGCGGCCTATTTTTGGCATGGGGAGGGGATGGCCAAAGTCTCGGCCCATTCTGAGTCCAGCAGACGAACTTCGCCAGCCCCACGCCCCAAGGCTATAGCACACCCCTTTTTTGGGCATTTTTCCGCAGGACGAACTTGGCGCCCACGCCTTCGGCTGGTCTTTTTTGGACGAGGCTGTGTCTGCGGCCTACTTTTGGCATGGGGAGGGGATGGGCAAAGTCTCGGCCCATTCCTAGTCCGGCGGACGAACTTCGCCAGCCCCACGCACCTAGGCTATAGCACACCCCTTTTTTGGGCATATTTCCGCAGGACGAACTTGGCGCACACGCGTTCGCTGGTCTTTTTTGGACGCGGCTGTGCCCGCGGTCTATTTTTTTCGCGGGGAGGGGGTGGGAAAAGTCTCGGCCCATTCCGAGTCCGGCAGACGAAGTTCGCCAGCCCCACGCCCCAAGGCTATAGCCCACCCCCTTTTTGGGCATTTCTCAGCAGGACGAACTTGGCGCCAAGGGGTTCGGCTGTGCCCGCAGCCTATTTTTGTCGCGGGGAGGGGTGGGAAAAGTCTCGGCCCACTCCGAAGAAGGAGGATGAAGTTCGCCAGCCCCACGCCCCAAGGCTATAGCCCACCCCCTTTTTTGGGCATTTTTCCGCAGGACGAACTTGGCACCAAGGGGTTCGACTGCTCTTTTTTGGGCGCGGCTGTGCCCGCGGCCTATTTTGGGCACGGGGAGGGGTGGTCAAAGTCTCGGCCCATTCCGAGTCCGGCAGACGAAGTTCGCCAGCCCCACGCCCCAAGGCTATAGCCCACCCCCTTTTTGGGCATTTCTCAGCAGGACGAACTTGGCGCCAAGGGGTTCGGCTGTGCCCGCAGCCTATTTTTGTCGCGGGGAGGGGTGGGAAAAGTCTCGGCCCACTCCGAAGAAGGAGGACGAAGTTCGCCAGCCCCACGCCCCAAGGCTATAGCCCACCCCCTTTTTTGGGCATTTTTCCGCAGGACGAACTTGGCACCAAGGGGTTCGACTGCTCTTTTTTGGGCGCGGCTGTGCCCGCGGCCTATTTTGGGCACGGGGAGGGGTGGTCAAAGTCTCGGCCCATTCCGAGTCCGGCGGACGAACTCCGGCAGCCCCACGCCCCAAGGCTATAGCACACCTCTTTTTTAGGCATTTTTCCGCAGGACGAACTTGGCGCCAAGGGGTTCGCCAGCTCTTTTTTGGGTGCGGCTGTGCCCGTGGCGTATTTTTGTCGCGGCGAGGGGGTGGGCAAAGTCTCGGCCCATTCCGAGCCCGGCGGACGAAGTTCGCCTGCCCCACGCCCCAAGGCTATAGCCCACCCCCTTTTTGGGCATTTTTCCGCGGGACGAACTTGGCGCCAAGGGGTTCGGCAGCTCTTTTTTGGGCGCGGCTCTGTCCGCGGCCTATTATTGGCGCGGGGAGGGGGTGGGCAAAGTCTCGGCCCATTCCGAGTCCAGCGGACGAAGTTCGGGAGCCCCACGCCCAAAGGCTATAGCACACCCCTTTTTTGGGCATTTTTCCGCAGGATGAACTTGGCGCCAAGGGGTTCGGCTGCTCTTTTTTGGGTGCGGCTGTGCCCGCGGTGTATTTTCATCGCGGCGAGGGGGTGGGCAAAGTCTCGGCCCATTCCGAGCCCGGCGGACGAAGTTCGCCAGCCCCACGCCCCAAGGCTATAGCCCACCCCCTTTTTTGGCATTTTTCCGCAGGACGAACTTGGCGCCAAGGGGTTCGGCAGCTCTTTTTTGGGCGCGGCTGTGCCCGCGGCATATTATTGGCGCGGGGAGGGGTTGGTCAAAGTCTCCGCCCATTCCGAGTCCAGCGGACGAAGTTCGCCAGCCCCACGCCCCAAGGCTATATCCCACCCCCTTTTTGGGCATTCTTCCGCAGGACGAACTTGGCGCCTTGGGGTTCGGCTGCTCTTTTTTCGGCTTGGCTGTGCCTGCGGCCTATTTTTGTCCCTGGGAGGGGGTGGTCAATCTCTCGGCCCATTCCGAGTCCGACGGACGAAGTTCGCCAGCCCCACGCCCCATGGCTATCGCCCACCCCCTTTTTGGGCATTTTTCCGCAGGACGAACTTGGCCCCAAGGGGTTCGGCTGCTCTTTTTTGGGCGCGGCTGTGCCCGCGGCCTATTTTTGTCATGGGGAGGGGGTGGGAAAAATTTTGACCCATTTGGAGTCCGGCGGACGAAGTTCGCCTGCCCCACGCCCCAAGGCTATAGCCCACCCCCTTTTTGGGCATTTTTCCGTCGGACGAACTTGGCGCCAAGGGGTTCGGCTGCTCTTTTTTGGGCGCGGCTGTGCCCGTGGCCTATTTTTATCGCGGTGAGGGGGTGGGCAACGCCTCGGCCCATTCCGAGTTCGGCAGACGATGTTCGCCAGCCCCACGCCCCAAGGCTATAGCCAACCCCTTTTTTGGGCTTTTTTTTGCAGGACGAACTTGGCGCCAAGGGGTTCGGCTGCTATTTTTTGGGTACGGCTGTGCCCGCGGCCTATTTTTGGCGTGGGGAGGGGGTGGGCAACGCCTCGGCCCATTCCGAGTTCGGCAGACGATGTTCGCCAGCCCACGCCCCAAGGCTATAGCCCACCCCTTTTTTGTGCATTTTTCCGCTGGGCGAACTTGGCGCCAAGGGGTTCCGCGGCTCTTTTTTGGGCGCGGCTGTGCCCGCGACCTATTTTTGTCACGAGGAGGGGGCGGCCTAAGTCTCGGCCCATTCCGAGTCCGGCGGACGAAGTTCGCCAGCCCCACGCCCCAAGGCTATAGCCCACCCCTTTTTTGGGCATTCTTCCGCAGGACGAACTTGGCGCCAAGATGTTCGGCTGCTCTTTTTTGGGCGCGGTTGTGCCCGCGGCCTATTTTTGTCGCGGGGTGGGGGTGGTCAATGTCTCGGCCCATTCCGAGTCCGGCGGACGAAGGGCGCCGGCCCCACGCCCCAAGGCTATAGTCCACCCCCTTTTTGGGCAGTTTTCCGCATGACGAACTTGGTGCCAAGGGGTTCGGCTGTTCTTTTTTGGGTGCGGCTGTGCCCATGGCCTGTTCTTGGCGCGGGGAGGGGGTGGGAAAAGTCTCGGCCCATGCCGAGGAAGGCGGACGAAGTTCACTGGCCCCACGGCCAAAGGCTATAGCACACCCCTTTTTTGGGCATTTTTCCGCAGGACGAACTTGGCGCCAAGGGGTTCGGCTGTTCTTTTTTTGGCGCGGCTGAGCCCGTGGCCTATTTTTGTCGCGGGGAGGGGGTAGCCAAAGTCTCGGCCCATTGCGAGTCCGGCGGACGAAGTTCGCCCAGACCACGCCCCAAGGCTATAGCACACCCCTTTTTTGGTCATTTTTCCCCAGGACGAACTTGGCGCCAAGGGGTTCGGCTGCTCTTTTTGTGACGCGGCTGTGCCCGCGGACTATTTTCATCGCAGGGAGGGGGGGGAAGTCTCGGCCCATTCCAAGTCCGGCGGACGAAGTTCGCCAGCCCCACACCCCAAGGCTATAGCCAACCCCCCTTTTGGGCATTTTTCCGCAGGACGAACTTGGCGCCAAGGGGTTCGGCTGCTCTTCTTTCGGCGCGGCTGTGCCCGCGGCCTATTTTTGTCGCGGGGAGGGGGTGGGCAAAGTCTCGGCCAATTCCGAGTCCAGCGGAGGAAGTTCGCCAGCCCCACGCCCCAAGGCTATAGCACACCCCTTTTTCGGTCATTTTTCCCCAGGACGAACTTGGCGCCAAGGGGTTCGGCTGCTCTTTTTTGGGCGAGGCTGTGCCCGCGGCCTATTTTTGTCACGGGGAGGGGGTGGCAATTGTCTCGGCCCATTCTGAGGACGGCGGATGAAGTTCGCCGGCCCCACGCCAAAAGGCTATAGCACATCCCTTTTTTGGGCATTTTTCCGCAGGACGAACTTGGCGCCAAGGGGTTCGGCCGCTCTTTTTTGGGCGCGGCTGTGCCCGCGGCCTATGTTTGTCGCGGGGAGGGGGTCGGCAAAGTCTCGGTTCATTCTGAGTCCGGCGGGCGAAGTTCGCCAGCTCCACGCCCAAAAGCTATAGCACACCCCTTTTTTGGGCATTTTGCCGCAGGACGAACTTGGCGGCAAGGGGTTCGGCTGCTCTTTTTTGGACGCGGCTATGTCCGTGGTCTATTTTTGGTGCGGGGAGGGGGTGGGCAAAGTCTCGACCCATTCCGAGGAAGGCAAACGAAGTTCGCCGGCCCAACGCCCAAAGGCTATAGCACACCCCCTTTTTTGGGCATTTTTCCGCAGGACGAACTTGGTGCCAAGGGGTTCGGCTGCTCTTTTTTGGGAGCGACGGTGCCCGCGGCCTATTTTTGTCACGGTGAGGGGGTGGGCAAAGTCTCGGCCAATTCCGAGTCCAGCGGATGAAGTTCGCCAGCCCCACGTCCCAAGGCTATAGCACACCCCTTTTTCGGTCATTTTTCCCCAGGACGAACGTGGCGCCAAGGGGTTCAGCTGCTCTTTTTTGGACGAGGCTGCGCCCGCGGCATATTTTTGTCGCTGGGAGGGGGTGGGCAAAGTCTCGGCCCCTTCCGAGTCCGGCAGACGAAGTTCGCCAGCCCCACGCCCCAAGGCTATAGCACACCCCTTTTTTGGGCATTTTGCCGCAGGACGAACTTGGCGCCAAGGGGTTCGGCTGCTCTTTTTTGGGCGCGGCTGTGCCCGCGGCCTATTTTTGTCACGGGGAGGGGGTGGGCAAAGTCTCGGCCCAATCCGAGTCCGGCGGATGAAGTTCGCCAGCCCCACGCCCAAAGGCTATAGAACACCTATTTTTTGGGCATTTTCCCGCAGGACGAACTAGGCGCCAAGGGGTTCGGCTGCTCTTTTTTGGACGTGGGTGTGGCCGCGGCCTATTTTTGTCGCGGGGAGGGGGTGGGCAAAGTCTCGGCCCATTCTGAGTCCGGCGGACGAAGTTCGCCAGCCCCACGCCCCAAGGCTATAGCACACCCCTTTTTTGGTCATTTTTCCCCAGGACGAACTTGGCGCCATGGGGTTCGGCTGCTCTTTTTTGGGCGAGGCTGTGCCCGCGGCCTATTTTTGTCACAGTGAGGGGGTGGGAAAAGTCTCGGCCCATTCCGAGTCCGGCGGACTATGTTCGCCAGCCCCACGCCCCAAGGCTATAGCCCACCCCTTTTTTGGTCATTTTTCCCCAGGACGAACTTGGCGCCAAGGGGTTTGGCTGCTCTTTTTTGGACGAGGGTGTGGCCGCGGCCTTTTTTTGTCGCGGGGAGGGGTGGGCAAAGTCTCGGCCCCTTCCGAGTCTGGCAGGCGAAGTTCGCCAGCCCCATGCCCAAATGCTATAGCACACCCCTTTTTTGGGCATTTTGCCGTAGGACGAACTTGGCGCAAAGGGGTTCGGCAGCTCTTTTTTGGGCGCGGCCGTGCCCGCGGCCTATTTTTGTTGCGGGGAGGGGGTGGGCAAAGTCTCGGCCCATTCCGAGTCCGGCGGACGAAGTTCGCCCGCCCTACGCCCAAAGGCTATAGCACACCTATTTTTTGGGCATTTTCCCGCACGACGAACTAGGCGCGAAGGGGTTCGGCTGCTCTTTTTTGGGCGCGGCTGTGGCCGCGGCCCATTTTTTTCGCGGGGAGGTCGTGGGCAAAGTCTCGGCCCATTCCGAGTCCAGCCGACGAAGTTCGCCAGCGCCACGCCCTAAGGTTTTAGCACACCCCTTTTTTGGTCATTTTTCCCCTGGACGAACTAGGCGCCAAGGGGTTCGGCTGCTCTTTTTTGGGCGCGGCTGTGCCCGCGGCCTATTTGTGTCGCAGGGAGGGGGTGGGAAACGTCTCGGCCCATTCCGAGTCCGGCGGACGATGTTCACCAGCCCCACGGCCCAAGGCTATAGCCCACCCCTTTTTTGGTCATTTTTCCCCAGGACGAACTTGGCGCCAAGGGGTTCGGCTGCTCTTTTTTGGACGTGGGTGTGGCCGCGGCCTATTTTTGTCGCGGGGAGGGGGTGGGCAAAGTCTCGGCCCATTCTGAGTCCGGCGGACGAAGTTCGCCAGCCCCACGCCCCAAGGCTATAGCACACCCCTTTTTTGGTCATTTTTCCCCAGGACGAACTTGGCGCCAAGGGGTTCGGCTGCTCTTTTTTGGGCGAGGCTGTGCCCGCGGCCTATTTTTGTTGCGGGGAGGGGGTTTCCAAAGTCTCGGCCCATTATGAGTCCAGCAGACGAAGTTTGCCAGCCCCACGCCCCAAGGCTATAGCCCACCCCTTTTTTGGGCATTTTTCCGCAGGACGAACGTGGCGCCAAGGGGTTCGGCTTTTCTTTTTTTGGCGCGGCTGTGCCTGCGTCTTATTTTTGTCACAGAGAGGGGGTGGGAAAAGTCTCGGCCCATTCCGAGTCCGGCGGACGATGTTCGCCAGCCCCACACCCCAAGGCTATAGCCCACCCCTTTTTTGGTCATTTTTCCCCAGGACGAACTTGGCGCCAAGGGGTTCGGCTGCTCTTTTTTGGACGTGGGTATGGCCGCGGCCTATTTTTGTCGCGGGGAGGGGGTGGGCAAAGTCTCGGCCCATTCTGAGTCCGGCGGACGAAGTTCGCCAGCCCCACGCCCCAAGGCTATAAGCACACCCCTTTTTTGGTCATTTTTCCCCAGGACGAACTTGGCGCCAAGGGGTTCGGCTGCTCTTTTTTGGGCGAGGCTGTGCCCGCGGCCCATTTTTGTCGTGGGGAGGGGGTTTCCAAAGTCTCGGCCCATTATGAGTCCAGCAGACGAAGTTTGCCAGCCCCACGCCCCAAGGCTATAGCCCACCCCTTTTTTGGGCATTTTTCCGCAGGACGAACGTGGCGCCAAGGGGTTCGGCTGTTCTTTTTATGGCGCGGCTGTGCCCGCGGCCTATTTTTGTCACGGGAGGGGGTGGCCAAAGTCTCGGCCCATTATGAGTCCAGCAGACGAAGTTTGCCAGCCCCACGCCCCAAGGCTATAGCCCACCCCTTTTTTGGGCATTTTTCCGCAGGACGAACGTGGCGCCAAGGGGTTCGGCTGTTCTTTTTTTGGCGCGGCTGTGCCTGCGTCCTATTTTTGTCACAGTGAGGGGGTGGGAAAAGTCTCGGCCCATTCCGAGTCCGGCGGACGATGTTCGCCAGCCCCACGGCCCAAGGCTATAGCCCACCCCTTTTTTGGTCATTTTTCCCCAGGACGAACTTGGCGCCAAGGGGTTCGGCTGCTCTTTTTTGGACGTGGGTGTGGCCGCGGCCTATTTTTGTCGCGGGGAGGGGGTGGGCAAAGTCTCGGCCCATTCTGAGTCCGGCGGACGAAGTTCGCCAGCCCCACGCCCCAAGGCTATAGCACACCCCTTTTTTGGTCATTTTTCCCCAGGACGAACTTGGCGCCAAGGGGTTCGGCTGCTTTTTTTTGGGCGCGGCTGTGCCGCGGACTATTTTTGTCGTGGGGATGGGGTGGGCAAAGTCTCGGCCCATTCCGAGGGAGGCGGATGAACTTTGCTGTCCCCACACCCAAAGGCTTTAGCACACCCATTTTTTGGGCATTTTGCCGCAGGACGAACTTGGCGCCAAGGGGTTTGGCTGCTCTTTTTTAGGCGCGGCTGTGCCCGCGGCCTATTTTTGTCACGGGGTGGGGGTGGGAAAAGTCTCGGCCCATTCCGAGTCCGGCGGACGAAGTTCTCCCGCCCAACGCCCCAAGGCCATAGTCCACCCCTTTTTTGGGCATTTTTCCGCAAGACGAACTTGGCGCCAAGGGGTTCGGCTGCTCTTTTTTGGGCGCGGCTGTGCCCGCGGCCTATTTTTGTCGTGGGGAGGGGTGGGCAAAGTCTCAGCCCCTTCCGAGTCCGGCAGGCGAAGTTCGCCAGCCCCATGCCCAAACGCTATAGCACACCCCTTTTTTGGGCATTTTGCCGTAGGACAAACTTGGCGCCAAGGGGTTCGGCTGCTCTTTTTTGGGTGCGGCCGTGCCCGCGGCCTATTTTTGTTGCGGGGAGGGGGTGGGCAAAGTCTCGGCCCATTCCGAGTCCGGCGGACGAAGTTCGCCCGCCCTACGCCCAAAGGCTATAGCACACCTATTTTTTGGGCATTTTCCCGCACGACGAACTAGGCGCGAACGGTTTCGGCTGCTCTTTTTTGGGCGCGGCTGTGCCCGCGGCTTATTTTTGTCGTGGGGAGGGCGTGGGCAAAGTCTCGGCCCATTCCGAGTCCAGCCGACGAAGTTCGCCAGCGCCACGCCCCAAGGTTTTAGCACACCCCTTTTTTGGTCATTTTTCCCCTGGACGAACTAGGCGCCAAGGGGTTCGGCTGCTCTTTTTTGGGCGCGGCTGTGCCCGCGGCCTATTTTTGTCGCAGGGAGGGGGTGGGAAAAGTCTCGGCCCATTCCGAGTCCGGCGGACGATGTTCGCCAGCCCCACGGCCCAAGGCTATAGCCCACCCCCCTTTTGGGCATTTTTCCGCCGGACGAACTTGGCGCCAAGGGGTTCGGCTGCTCTTTTTTGGGCGCGGCTGTGCCCGCGGCCTATTTTTGTCGCTGGGAGGGGGTGGGAAAAGTCTTGGCTCATTCCGAGTCCGGCGGACCAAGTGCGCCAGCCCCACCCCCCAAGGCTATAGCCCACCCCCTTTTTGGGCATTTTTCCGCAGGACGAAGTAGGCGCCAAGGGGTTCGGCACCTCTTTTTTGGGCGCGGCTGTGCCCGTGGCCTATTTTTGCTGTGGGGAGGGGGTGGGCAAGGCCTCGGCACATTCCGAGTCCGGCGGACGAAGTACGCCGGCCCTACGCCCCAAGGCTATAGCCCACCCCCTTTTTGGGCATTTTTCCGCAGGACGTACTTGGCGCCAAGGGGTTCGGCTGCAATTTTTTGGGCGCTGCTGTGCCCGCGGCCTGTTTTTGCCGCGGGGAGGGCGTGGACAAAGCCTCGGCCCATTCCGAGTCCGGCGGACCAAGTGCGCCAGCCCCACCCCCCAAGGCTATAGCCCACCCCTTTTTTTGGCATTTTTCCGCAGGACGAACTTGGTGCCAAGGGGTTCGGCTGCTATTTTTTGGGCCCGGCTGTGACCGCGGCCTATTTTTGTCACAAGGAGGGGGTAGGCAATGTCTCGGCCCATTCCGAGGCAGGCGGAAGAAGTTCGCCAGCCCCACGCCCCAAGGCTATAGCCCACCCCATTTTTCGGCATTTTTCCGCAGGACGATTTTGGCGCCAAGGGGTTCGGCTGCTCTTTTTTGGGCGCGGCTGTGCCCGCGGCCTATTTTTGTCGCAGGGAGGGGGTGGGAAAAGTCTCGGCTCATTCCGAGTCCGGCGGACGAAGTTCGCCTGCCCTACGCCCCAAGGCTATAGCCCACCCCTTTTTTGGGCATTTTTCCGCAGGACGAACATCGCGCGAAGGGGTTCGGCTGCTCTTTTTTGGGCGCGGCTGTGCCCGCGGCCTATTTTTGTCGCGGGGAGGGGGTGAGAAAAGTCTCGGCTCATTCTGAGTCCGGCGAACAAAGTGCGCCCGCCCCACGCCCCAAGGCTATAGCCCACCCCCTTTTTGGGTATTTTTCCGCAGGACGAACTTGGCGCCTAGAGGTTCAGCAGCTCTTATTTGTGCGCGGCTGTGCCCGCGGCCTATTATTTTCTTGGGGAGGGGGTGGGCAAAGTCTCGGCCCACTCCGATGAAGGCGGACAAAGTGCGCCAGCCCCACGCCCCAAGGCTATAGCCCACCTCTTTTTTGGGCATTTTTCCGCAGGACGAACATGGCACCAAGGGGTTCGGCTGCTCGTTTTTGGGCGCGGCTGTTCCCGCGGCGTATTTTTGTCGCGGGGAGGAGGTGGGAAAAGTCTCGGCCCATTCCGAGTCCGGCGGACGAAGTTCGCCTGCCCCACGCCCCAAGGCTATAGCCCACCCCTTTTTTGGGCATTTTTCCGCAGGACGAACTTGGCGCCAAGGGGTTCGGCTGCTCTGTTTTGGGCGCGGCTGTGCCCGCGGCATATTTTTGTCGCGGGGAGGGGGTGAGAAAAGTCTCGGCTCATTCTGAGGCCGGCGAACAAAGTGCGCCCGCCCCACGCCCCAAGGCTATCGCCCACCCCATTTTTGGGTTTTATTCCGCAGGACGAACTTGGCGCCTAGAGGTTCAGCAGCTCTTATTTGGGCGCGGCTGTGCCCGCGGCCTATTTTTGTCGTGGGGAGGGGGTGGGCAAAGTCTCGGCCCACTCCGAAGAAGGCGGACGAAGTGCGCCAGCCCCACGCCCCAAGGGTATAGCCCCTCCCCTTTTTGGGCATTTTTCCGCAGGACGAACATGCCGGCAAGGGTTTCGGCTGCAATTTTTTGGGCGCTGCTGTGCCCGCGACCTATTTTTGTCGCGGGGAGGGGGTGGGAAAAGTCTCGGCCCATTCTTTGTCCGGCGGACGAAGTTCGCCTGCCCCACGCCCCAAGGCTATCGCCCACCCCTTTTTTGGGCATTTTTCCGTAGGACGAACTTGGCGCCAAGGCGTTCGGCTGCTCGTTTTTGGGTGCGGCTGTGCCCTCGTGCTATTGTTGTCACGGGGATGAGGTGGGAAAAGTCTCGGCCCATTGTGTGTCCGGCGGACGAATTTCGCCAGCCCCACGCCCCAAGGCTATCGCCCACCCCTTTTTTGGGCATTTTTCCGCAGGACGAACTTGGCGCCAAGGCGTTTGGCTGCTCGTTTTTGGGCGTGGCTGTGCCCGTGGCCTATTTTTGTCACGGGGAGGGGGTGGCCAAGTCCTCGGCACATTCCGAGTCCGGCGGACGAAGTACGCCGGCCCCACGGCCCAAGGCTATAGCCCACCCCCTTTTCGGGCAGTTTTCAGCATGACGAACTTGGTGCCAAGTGGTTCGGCGGTTCTTTTTTGGGTGCAGCTGTGCCCATGGCCTATTTTTGGCGCGGGGAGGGGGTGGGAAAAGTGTCGGCCCATTCCGAGTCCGGCGGATGAACTTCGGCATCCCCACGCCCCAAGGCTAGAGCACACCCCTTTTTTGGGCATTTTTCCGCAGGACGAACATGGCGCCAAGGGGTTCCGCTGCTCTTTTTTGGGCGCGGCTGTGCCCGCGGCCTATTTTTGTTGCGGGGAGGGGGTGGGCAAAGTCTCGGCCCACTCCGAAGAAGGCGGACGAAGTTCGCCAGCCCCACGCCCCAAGGCTATAGCCCACCCCATTTTTGGGCATTTTTCCGCAGGACGAACTTGGCGCCAAGGGGTTCGGCTGCTCTTTTTTGGGCGCGGCTGTGCCCGCGGCCAATTTTTGTCACAGGGAGGGGTGGGAAAAGTCTCGGCCCATTCCGAGTCCAGCGGACGAAGTTCGCCCGCCCCACGCCCAAGGCTATAGCCCACCACTTTTTTGGGCATTTTTCCGCAGGACGAACATGCCGCCAAGGGTTTCGGCTGCAATTTTTTGTGCGCTGCTGTGCCTGCAACCTATTTTTGTCGTGGGGAGGGGGTGGGCAAAGTCTCGGCCCATTCCAAGGAAGGCGGACGAAGTTCGCCAGCCCCACGCCCCAAGGCTATAGCCCACCCCTTATTTGGGTATTCTTCCGCTGGACGAACTAGGTGCCAAGGGGTTCGGCTTCTCTTTTTTGGGCGCGGCTGTGCCCTCGTGCTATTGTTGTCCCGGGGATGACGTGGGAAAAGTCTCGGCCCATTCTGAGTCTGGCCGACGAAGTTCGCCTGCTCCACGCCCCAAGGGTATAGCCCATCCCCTTTTTGGGCATTTTCCGCAGGACGAACATGCCGCCAAGGGTTTCGGCTGCAATTTTTTGGGCGCTGCTGTGCCCGCGACCTATTTTTGTCCCGGGGAGGGGGTGGGAAAAGTCTCGGCCCATTCCGAGTCCGGCGGACGAAGTTCGCCAGCCCCACGCCCAAGGCTATAGCCCACCACTTTTTTGGGCATTTTTCCGCAGGACGAACATGCCGCCAAGGGTCTGGGCTGCAATTTTTTAGGCGCTGCTGTGCCCGCGACCTATTTTTGTCGTGGGGACGGGGTGGGCAAATTCTCGGCCCATTCCAAGGAAGGCGGACGAAGTTCGCCAGCCCCACGCCCCAAGGCTATAGCCCACCCCTTATTTGCGCATTCTTCCGCTGGACGAACTAGGTGCCAAGGGGTTCGGCTTCTCTTTTTTGGGCGCGGCTGTGCCCTCATGCTATTGTTGTCACGTGGATGAGGTGGGAAAAGTCTCGGCCCTTTCTGTGTCCGGCGGACGAAGTTCGCCTGCCCCACACCCCAAGGCTATCGCCCACCCCCTTTTTGGGAATTTTTCCGCAGGACGAATTTGGCGACAAGGGGTTCGTCTGCTCTTTTTCGGGCGTGGCTGCGCCCGCGGTCTATTTTTGTCACGGGGAGGGGGTGGTCAAAGTCTCGGCCCATTCCGAGTTTGGCGGACGAAGTTCGCCAGCCCCGCACCCCAAGGCTATAGCCCACTCCCTTTTTGGGCATTCTTCCGCAGGACGAACTTGGCTCCATGGGTTTCGGCTGCTCTTTGTTGGGCGTGGCTGTGCCCGTGGCCTATTGTTTTCACGAGGAGGGGGTGGGCAAAGTCTCGGCCCATTCCGTTGAAGGCGGCCGAAGTTCGCCAGCCCCACGCCCCAAGGCCATAGCCCACCTGTTTTTTGGGCATTTTTCCGCCGGACGAACTTGGCGCCAAGGGGTTCGGCTGCTCTTTTTTGGGTGCTGCTGTGCCCACGGTGTATTTTTGACGCGGGGAGGGGGTGGGAAAAGTCTCGGCACATTCCAAGTCCGGCGGACAAAGTTCGCCCGCCCCACGCCCCAAGGCTATAGCCCAACCCCTTTTTGGGCATTTTTCCGCAGGACGAACTTGTCGTCAAGGGGTTCGGCTGCTCTTTTTTGGGCGCGGCTGTGCCCGCGGACTATTTTTGTCGCGGGGAGGGGGTGGGCAAAGTCTCGGCACATTCCGAGTTCGGCGTACGAACTTCGCCAGCCCCGCGCCCCAAGGCTATAGCCCACTCCCTTTTTGGGCATTCTTCCGCAGGACGAACTTGGCTCCATGGGTTCGGCTGCTCTTTGTTGGGCGTGGCTGTGCCCGTGGCCTATTGTTTTCGCGGGGAGGAGGTGGGCAAAGTCTCGGCACATTCCGAGGAAGGCGGACGAAGTTCGCCAGTCCCCCGCCCCAAGGCTATAGCCCACCCCTTTTTTGAGCATTTTTCCGCAGGACGAACTTGGCGCCAAGGGGTTCAGCAGCTCTTTTGTGGGCGCGGCTGTGCCTGCGGCGTATTTTTGTCATGAGGAGGGGGTGGGCAAAGTCTCGGCCCATTCCGTTGAAGGCGGCCGAAGTTCGCCAGCCCCACGCCCCAAGGCTATAGCCCACCCATTTTTTGGGCATTTTTCCGCCGGACGAACTTGGCGCCAAGGGGTTCGGCTGCTCTTTTTTGGGTGCGGCTGTGCCCACGGTGTATTTTTGACGCGGGGAGGGGGTGGGAAACGTCTCGGCACATTCCAAGTCCGGCGGACAAAGTTCGCCCGCCCCACGCCCCAAGGCTATAGCCCAACCCCTTTTTGGGCATTTTTCCGCAGGACGAACTTGTCGTCAAGGGGTTCGGCTGCTCTTTTTTGGGCGCGGCTGTGCCCGCGGACTATTTTTGTCGTGGGGAGGGGGTGGGCAAAGTCTCGGCACATTCCGAGTTCGGCGTACGAACTTCGCCAGCCCCGCGCCCCAAGGCTATAGCCCAACCCCTTTTTGGGCATTTTTCCGCAGGACGAACTTGTCGTCAAGGGGTTCGGCTTCTCTTTTTTGGGCGCGGCTGTGCCCGCGGACTATTTTTGTCGCGGGGAGGGGGTGGGCAAAGTCTCGGCACATTCCGAGTTCGGCGTACGAACTTCGCCAGCCCCGCGCCCCAAGGCTATAGCCCACTCCCTTTTTGGGCATTCTTCCGCAGGACGAACTTGGCTCCATGGGGTTCGGCTGCTCTTTGTTGGGCGTGGCTGTGCCCATGGCCTATTGTTTTCGCGGGGAGGGGGTGGGCAAAGTCTCGGCACATTCCGAGGAAGGCGGACGAAGTTCGCCAGTCCCCCGCCCCATGGCTATAGCCCACCCCTTTTTTGAGCATTTTTCCGCAGGACGAACTTGGCGCCAAGGGGTTCAGCTGCTCTTTTGTGGGCGCGGCTGTGCCCGCGGCGTATTTTTGTCGTGAGGAGGGGGTGGGCAAAGTCTCGGCCCATTCCGTTGAAGGCGGCCGAAGTTCGCCAGCCCCACGCCCCAAGGCTATAGCCCACCCGTTTTTTGGGCATTTTTCCGCCGGACGAACTTGGCGCCAAGGGGTTCGGCTGCTCTTTTTTGGGTGCGGCTGTGCCCACGGTGTATTTTTAACGCGGGGAGGGGGTGGGCAAAGTCTCGGCACATTCCAAGTCCGGCGGACAAAGTTCGCCCGCCCCACGCCCCAAGGCTATAGCCCAACCCCTTTTTGGGCATTTTTCCGCAGGACGAACTTGTCGTCAAGGGGTTCGGCTGCTCTTTTTTGGGCGCGGCTGTGCCCGCGGACTATTTTTGTCGCGGGGAGGGGGTGGGCAAAGTCTCGGCACATTCCGAGTTCGGCGTACGAACTTCGCCAGCCCCGCGCCCCAAGGCTATAGCCCAACCCCTTTTTGGGCATTTTTCCGCAGGACGAACTTGTCGTCAAGGGGTTCGGCTGCTCTTTTTTGGGTGCGGCGGTGCCCGCACCCTATTTTTGTCGCAGGGAGGGGTGGGAAAAGTCTCGGCCCATTCCGAGTCCGGCGGACGAAGTTCGCCAGCCCCACCCCCCAAGGCTATAGCCCACGCCCTTTTTGGGCATTTTTCGGCAGGACGAACATGGCGCCAAGGGGTTCGGCTGCTCGTTTTAGGGCGCGGCTGTGCCCGCACCCTATTTTTGTCGTAGGGAGGGGGGGAATTCTCAGCCCATTCCGAGTCCAGCGGACGAAGTTCGCCCGCCCCACGCCCCAAGGCTATAGCCCACCCCCTTTTTGGGCATTTTTCCGGAGGACGAACTTGGCGCCAAAGGGTTCGGCTGCTCTTTTTTGGGCGCGGCAGTACCCGCGGCCTATTTTTGGCACGGGGAGGGGGTGGGCAAAGTCTCGGCCCATTCCGAGGAAGGCGGACGAAGTTCGCCAGACCCACGCCCCAAGGCTATAGCCCACCCCCTTTTCAGGAATTTTTCGGCAGGACGAACATGGCGCCAAGTGGTTCGGCTGCTCTTTTTTGGGTGCGGCTGTGCCCGCGCCCTATTTATGTCGCAGGGAGGGGGTGGGAAAAGTCTCGGCCCATTCCGAGTCCGGCGGACGAAGTTCGCCAGCCCCACGCCCCAACGCTACGGGCCACCCCTTTCTTGGGCATTTTTCCGCAGGGCGAACTTGGCGCCAAGGGGTTCGGTTGCTCTTTTTTTGGCACGGCTGTGCCCGCGGCCTATTTTTGTCGCGGGGAGGGGGTGGGAAAAGTCTCGGCCCATTCCGAGTCCGGCGGACGAAGTTCGCCAGCCCCACGCCCCAAGGCTATAGCCCACCCCCTTTTTGGGCATTTTTCGGCAGGACGAACATGGCGCCAAGGGGTTCGGCTGCTCTTTTTTGGGCGCGGCTGTGCCCGCACCCTATTTTTGTCACCGGGAGGGGGGGAAGTCTCGGCCCATTCCGAGTCCGGCGGACGAAGTTCGCCAGCCCCACGCCCCAAGGCTATAGCCCACCCCCTTTTTGGGCATTTTTCCGGAGGATGAACTTGGCGCCAAGGGGTTCGGCTGCTCTTTTTTGGGCGCGGCCGTGCCCACGGCCTATTTTTGGCACGGGGAGGGGGTGGGCAAAGTCTCGGCCCATTCCGAGGAAGGCGGACGAAGTCCGCCAGCCCCACGCCCCAAGGCTATAGCCCACCCCCTTTTCGGGCATTTTTCGGCAGGACGAACATGGCACCAAGGGGTTTGGCTGCTCTTTTTTGGGTGCGGCTGTGCCCGCACCCTATTTTTGTCGCAGGGAGGGGGTGGGAAAAGTCTCGGCCCATTCCGAGTCCGGCGGACGAAGTTCGCCAGCCCCACGCCCCAAGGCTATAGCCCACCCCGTTTTTGGGCATTTTTCCGGAGGACGAACTTGGTGCCAAGGGGTTCGGCTGCTCTTTTTTGGCGCGGCCGTGCCGTGGCCTATTTTTGGCACGGGGAGGGGGTGGGCAAAGTCTCGGCCCATTCCGAGGAAGGCGGACGAAGTTCGCCAGCCCCACGCCCCAAGGCTATAGCCCACCCCCTTTTTGGGCATTTTTCGGCAGGACGAACATGGCGCCAAGGGGTTCGGCTGCTCTTTTTTGGGTGCGGCTGTGCCCGCACCCTATTTTTGTCGCAGGGAGGGGGTGGGAAAAGTCTCGGCCCATTCCGAGTCCGGCGGACGAAGTTCGCCAGCCCCACGCCCCAAGGATACGGGCCACCCCTTTCTTGGGCGTTTTTCCGCAGGGCGAACTTGGTGCCAAGGGGTTCGGCTGCTCTTTTTTGGGCGCGGCTGTGCGCGTGGCCTATTTTTGTCGCGGGGAGGGTGTGGGAAAAGTCTCGGCCCATTCCGAGTCCGGCGGACGAAGTTCACCAGCCCCACGCCCCAAGGCTATAGCCCACCCCCTTTTTGGGCATTTTTCGGCAGGACGAACATGGCGCCAAGGGGTTCGGCTGCTCCTTTTTGAGCGCGGCAGCGCCCGCACCCTATTTTTGTTGCAGGGAGGGGGGGAAGTCTCGGCCAATTCCGAGTCCGGCGGACGAAGTTCGCCAGCCACACGCCCCAATGCTATAGCCCACACCCTTTTTGGGCATTTTTCGGCAGGCCGAACATGGTGCCAAGGGGTTCGGCTGCTCTTTTTTGTGCGCGGGCGGGGGGGGGGGGGGAAGTCTCGGCCCATTCCAAGTCTGGCGGACGAAGTTCGCCAGCCCCACGCCCCAAGGCTATTGGCCACCCCTTTTTTGGGCATTTTTCGCAGTACGAGCTTGGCGCCAAGGGGTTCGGCTGCTCTTTTTTGGGCGCGGCTGTGCCCGCGTCCTATTTTTGTCGCGGGCAGGGGGGGGGGCAAAGTCTCGCCCATTCCGAATTCGTCCGCCGGCCCCACGGCCCAAGGCTATAGCCCACCCCCTATTTGGGCATTTTTCCGCCGGACGAACTTGGCGCCAAGGGGTTCGGCTGTTCTTTTTTCGGCGCGGCTGCGCCCGCGGCCTATTTTTCTCATGGGGAGGGGGTGGGCAAAGTCTCGGCCCATTCCGAGGAAGGCGGAGGAAGTTCGCCAGCCCCACGCCCAAAGGCTGTAGCACACCCCTTTTTTGGGCATTTTTCCGCAGGACGAACTTGGCGCCAGGGGGTTCGGGAACTCTTTTTTGTGCGCGGCTGTGCCCGCGGCCTATTTTTGTCGCGGGGAGGGGGTGGGCAAATTCTCGGCCCATTCCGAGTCCGGCGGACGAACTTCGCCAGCCCCACGCCCCAAGGCTACAGCCCACCCCTTTTTTGGGCATTTTTCCGCAGGCCAAACTTGGCGCCAAGGGGTTCGGCTGCTTTTGTTTGGGCGCGGCTGTCCCCACGGCCTATTTTTGTCGCGGGGAGGGGGTGGGCACAGTCTCGGTCCATTCCGAGTCCGGCGGACGAACTTTGGCAGCCCCACGCCCCAAGGCTATAGCACACCCCTTTTTTGGGCATTTTTCCGCAGGACGAACTTGGCGCCAAGGGGTCGGCTGCTCTTTTTTGGGCGCGGCTGTTCCCGCGGCCTATTTTTGTCGCTGGGAGGGGCTGGGCAAAGTCTTGGCCCATTCCGAGGAAGGCGGACGAAGTTTGCCAGCCCCACGCCCCAAGGCTATAGCCCACGCCCTTTTTGAGCATTTTTCCGCAGGACGAACTTGGCGCCAAGGGGTCGGCTGCTCTTTTTTGGGTGCGGCTGTGCCCGCGGCCTATTTTTGTCGCAGGGTGGGGGTGGGCACAGTCTCAGCCCATTCCGAGTCCGGCGGATGAACTTCGGCAGCCGCACACCCCAAGGCTATAGCCCACCCTTGTTTTGGGCATTTTTCCGCAGGACGAACTTGGCCCCAGGGGGTTCGGCTGCTCCTTTTTGGGCGCGGTTGTGCCCGCGGCCTATTTTTGTTGCGAGGAGGGTGTGGGAAAAGTCTCGGCCCGTTCCGAGTCCGGCGGACGAACTTTGCCGGCACCACGCCCGAAGGCTATAGCACACCCCTTTTTTGGGCATTTTTCCGCAGGACGAACTTGGCGCCAGGGGGTTCGGCTGCTCTTTTTTGGGCGCGACTGTGCCCGCGGCCTATTTTTGTCGCGGGCAGGGGGTGGCCGAAGTCTCGGCCCATTCCGAGGAAGGCAGATGAACTTTGCCGGCCCCACACCCAAAGGCTATAGCACACCCCTTTTTTGGGCATTTTACCGCAGGACGAACTTGGCGCTAAGGGGTTCGGCTGCTCTTTATTGGGCGCGGCTGTGCCCGCGGCCTATTTTTGTCACGGGGAGGGGGTGGGCAAAGTCTCGGCCCATTCCGAGTCTGGCGGACGAACTTCGCCATCCCCACGCCCCAAGGCTACAGCCCACCCCTTTTTTGGGCATTTTTCCGCAGGGCGAACTTGGCGCCAAGGGGTTCGGCTGCTCTTTTTTGGGCGTTGCTGAGCCCGCGGCCTATTTTTGTCACGGGGAGGGGGTGGCCAAAGTCTCGGCCCATTCCGAGGAAGGTGTACGAAGTTCGCCGGCCCCACGCCCAAAGGCTATAGCACACCCCTTTTTTGGGCATTTTTCTGCAGGACGAACTTGGCGCCAAGGGGTTCGGTAGCTCTTTTTTGGGCGCGGCAGTGCCCGCGGCCTATTTTTGTCGCGGGGAGGCGGTGGCCAAAGTCTCGGCCCATTCCGAGTCCGGCGGATGAAGTTCGCCGGCCCCACGCCCCAAGGCTATGGCCCACCCCCTTTTTGGGCATTTTTCCGCAGGACGAACTTGGTGCCAAGGGGGTCGGCTGCTCTTTTTTGTGCGCGGTTGTGCCCGCGGCTTATTTTTGTCGCGGGGAGGGGGTGGCCAAAGTCTCGGCCCATTCTGAGGAAGGCGGACGAAGTACGCCGGCCCCACGCCCAAAGGCTATAGCACACCCCTTTTTTGGGCATTTTTCCGCAGGACGAACTTGGCGCCAAGGGGTTCGGCTGCTCTTTTTTGGGCGCGGCTGTGCCCGCGGCCTATTTTTGTCGCGGGGAGGGGGTGGCCAATGTCTCGGCCCAGTCTGAGTCCGGCGGACGAAGTTCGCTGGCCCCACGGCCCAAGACTATAGCCCACCCCCTTTCTGGGCATTTGTCCGCAGGACGAACTTGGCGCCAAGGGGTTCGGCTGCTCTTTTTTAGGCGCGGCTGTGCCCGCAGCCTATTTTTGGTGCGGGGAGAGGGTGGGCAAAGTCTCGGCCCATTCTGGCGAAGGCGGACGAAGTTCGCCGGCCCCACGCCCAAAGGATATAGCACACCCCTTTTTTGGCATTTTTCCACAGGACGAACTTGGCGCCAAGGGGTTCGGCTGATCTGTTTTGGGCGCGGCTGTGCCCGCGGCCTATTTTTGGCGCGGTGAGGGGGTGGGAAATGTCTCGGCCCATTCCGAGTCCGGTGGATGAACTTTGCCGGCCCCACGCCGAAAGGCTATAACACACCCCTTTTTTTGGGCATTTTGCCGCAGGACAAACCTGGCGCCAAGCGGTTCGGCTGCTCTGTTTGGGGCGCGGCTGTGCCCACGGCCTATTTTTGTTGTGCGGAGGGGGTGGGCAAAGTCTCGGCCCATTCCGAGGAAGGCGGACGAACTGCGCCGGCTCCACGCCCCAAGGCCATAGCCCACCCCCTTTCTGGGCATTTGTCCGCAGGACGAACTTGGCGCAAAGGTGTTCGGCTGCTCTTTTTTGGGCGCGGCTGTGCCTGCGGCCTATTTTTGTTCCTGGGAGGGGGTGGCCAATGTCTCGGCCCATTATGAGTCCGGCGAACTAAGTTCGCTGGCCCCACGCCCCAAGGATATAGCCCACCCCCAATTTGGGCATTTTTTCGCAGGACGAACTTGGCGCCAAGGGGTTCGGCTTCTCTTTTTTAGGCGCGGCTGTGCCCGCGGCATATTTTTGGCGCGGGGCGGGGATGGGCAAAGTCTCGGCCCATTCTGAGTAAGGCGGATGAACTTTGCCGGCCGACGCCCAAAGGCTATAGCACACCCGTTTTTTGGGCATTTTGCCACAGGATGAGCTTGGCACCAAGGGGTTCGGCTGCTCCTTTTTGGGTGCGGCTGTGCCCGTGCCTATTTTTGTCGCGGGGAGGCGGTGGCCAAAGCGTCAGCCCATTCTGAGTCCGGCGGACGAAGTTCGCTGGCCCCACGCCACAAGGCTATAGCCCACCCCCTTTTTGGGCATTTTTCCGCAGGACGAGCTTGGCGCCAGGGGGTTCAGCTGCTCTTGTTTAGGCGCGGCTGTGCCCGCGGCCTATTTTTGGCACGGGGAGGGGGTGGACAAAGTCTCAGCCCATTCTGAGGAAGGCGGATGAACTTTGCCGGCCCGACGCCCAAAGGCTATAGCACACCCCTTTTTTTGGTATTTTGCCGCAGGACGAGCTTGGCACTAACGGGTTCGGCTGCTCTTTTTTGGGCGCGGCTGTGCCCGCGGCCTATTTTTGTCGTGGGGAGGGGGTGGCCAAAGTCTCGGCGCATTCCGAGGAAGGCGGACGATGTTCGCCGGCCCCACGCCAAAAGGCTATTGCACACCCCTTTTTCAGGCATTTTTTCGCAGGACGAACTTGGCGCCAAGGGGTTCGGCTGCTCCTTTTTGAGCGCGGCTGTGCCCGCGGCCTATTTCGGTGCGGGGAGGGGGTGGGAAATGTCTCGGCCCATTCCGAGTCCGGTGGATGAACTTTGCCGGCCCCACGCCGAAAGGCTATAACACACCCCTTTTTTTGGGCATTTTGCCGCAGGACAAACTTGGCGCCAAGTGGTTCGGCTGATCTGTTGTGGGCGCGGCTGTGCCCGCGGCCTATTTTTGGCGCGGGGAGGGGGTGGGAAATGTCTCGGCCCATTCCGAGTCCGGTGGATGAACTTTGCCGGCCCCACGCCGAAAGGCTATAACACATCCCTTTTTTTGGGCATTTTGCCGCAGGACAAACTTGGCGCCAAGGGGTTCGGCTGCTCTTTTTGGGGCGCGGCTGTGCCCGCGGCCTATTTTTTGCGCGGGGAGGGGTTTCGCAAAGTCTCGGCCCAGTCCGAGGAAGGTGGATGAACTTTGCAGGTCCCACGCCCAAAGGCTATAGCACACCCCTTTTTTGGGCATTTTGCCGCAGGACGAACTTGGCCCCAAGGGGTTCGGCTGCTCTTTTTTGGGCGCGGCTGTGCCCGTGGCCTATTTTTGTCGCAGGGAGGGAGTGGCCAAAGTCTCGGCGCATTCCGAGGGAGGCGGACGATGTTCGCCAGCCCAACGCCAAAAGGCTATTGCACACCCCTTTTTCGGGCATTTTTTCGCAGGACGAACTTGGCGCCAAGGGGTTCGGCTGCTCTTTTTTGAGCGCGGCTGTGCCCGCGGCCTATTTTGGTCGCGGGGAGGTGGTGGGCAAAGTCTCAGCCCATTCCGAGTCCGGCGGACGAAGTTCACCCGCCCCACGCCCCAAGGCTATAGCCCACCCCCTTTTTGGGCATTTTTCCGCAGGACAAACTCGGCGCCAAGGGTTTCGGCTGCTCTTTTCTGGGGCGCGGGTGTGCCCACGGCCTATTTTTGTCGCGGGGAGGGGATGGGAAAAGTCTCGGCCCATTCCGAGGAAGGCGGACGAAGTACGCTAGCCCCACGCCCCAAGGCTATAGCACACCCCTTTTTGGGGCATTTTTCCGCATGACGAACTTGGAGCCAAGGGGCTCGGCTGCTAAATTTTTGCGCGCGGCTGTGCCCACGGCCTATTTTTGTCGCGGGGAGGGGGTGGGAAAATTCTCGGCCCATTCCGAGTCCGGCGGACGAAGTTCACCAGCCCCACGCCCCAAGGCTATAGCCCACCCCTTTTTCGGGATTTTTCCGCAGGACGAACTTGGCGCCATGGGGCTCGGCTGCTCTTTTTTGGGTACGGCTGTGCCCGCGGACTATTTTTGTCGTGGGAAGGGGGTGGGAAAAGTCTCGGCCCATTCCAAGTCCGGCGGACGAAGTTTGCCGGCCCCACTCCCCAAGGCTATAGCACACCCCTTTTTTGGGCATTTTTCCGCAGGACGAATACGGCGCCAAGGCGTTCGGCTGCTCTTTTTTGGCGCGGTTGTGCCCGCGGCCTATTTTTGGTGCGGGGAGAGGGTGGCCAAAGTTTCGGCCCATTCCGAGGAAGGCGGATGAACTTTCCCGGCCCCACGCCCAAAGGCTATAGGACACCCCTTTTTCGGGCATTTTTCCGCAGGACGAACTTGGCGCCAAGCGTTTCGGCTGCTCTTTTTGGGGCGCGGCTGTGCCCGCGGCCTATTTTGGTGCGGGGAGGGGGTGGCCAAAGTCTCGGCCCATTCCGAGGTAGGCGGATGAACTTTACCGGCCCCACGCCCAAAGGCAATAGCACACCCCTTTTTTGAGCATTTTTCCGCAGGACGAACTTGGCGCCAAGGGGCTCGGCTGCTCTTTTTTGGGCGCGGCTGTGCCCTCGGCCTATTTTTGTCGCGGGGAGGGGGTGAGAAAAGGCTCAGCCCATTCCGAGTCCGGCGGATGAACTTTTCAGGCCCCACGCCCCAAGGCTATACCACACCCCTTTTTTGGGCATTTTTCCGCAGGACAAACACGGTGCCAAGGGGTTCGGCTGCTCTTTTTTGGCGCGGTTGTGCCCGCGGCCTATTTTTGGTGCGGGGAGACGGTGGCCAAAGTCTCGGCCCATTCCGAGGAAGGCGGACGAAGTGCGCCAGTCCCACGCCCCAAGGCTATAGCACACCCCTTTTTTGGGCATTTTTCCGCAGGACGAACTTGGCGCCAAGGGGTTCGGCTGCTCTTTTTTGGCGCGGCTGTGCCCGCGGCCTATTTTTGTCACGGGGAGGGTGTGGAAAAATTCTCGGCCCATTCCGAGTCTGGCGGACGAAGTGCGCCAGCCCCACGCCCCAAGGCTATAGCCCACCCCTTTTTTGGGCATTTTTCCTCAGGGAGAACTTGGCGCCAAGGGGTTCGGCTGCTCTTTTTTGGGCGCGGCTGTGTCCGCGGCCTATTTTTGTCGCCAGGAGGGGGTGGGAAAAGTCTCGGCCCATTCCGAGTCCGGCGGACGAAGTTCGCCAGCCCCACGCCCCAAGGCTATAACCCACCCCCCTTTTGTTCATTTTTCCGCAGGACTAACTTGGCGCCAAGGGGTTCGGCTGCGCTTTTTTGGTTGCGGCTGTGCCAGCAGCCTATTTTTGTCGCGGGGAGGGGGTGGGAAAAGTCTCGGCCTATTCCGAGTCCGGCGGACGAAGTTCGCCAGCCCCACGCCCCAAGGCTATAGCACACCCCTTTTTTGGGCATTTTTCCGCAGGAGAACTTGGCGCCAAGGGTTTCGGCAGCTCGTTTTTGGGCGCGGCTGTGCCCGCGGCCTATTTTTGTCGCAGGGAGGGGGTGGGCAAATTCTCGACCCATTCCGAGGAAGGCGGCCGAAGTTCGCCGGCCCCACGCCCGTAGGCTATAGCCCACCCCTTTTTTGGGCATTTTTCCTCAGGGAGAACTTGGCGCCAAGGGGTTCGGCTGCTCTTTTTTGGGCGCGGCTGTGCCCGCGGCCTATTTTTTTCACCGGGAGGGGGTGGGAAAAGTCTCGGCCCATTCCGAGTCCGGCGGACGAAGCTCGCCTGCCCCACGCCCCAAGGCTATAACCCACCCCCTTTTTGTTCATTTTTCCGCAGGACCAACGTGGCGCCAAGGGATTCGGCAGCTATTTATTGGACGCGGCTTTGGCCCCGGCCTATTTTTATCGCGGGAAGTGGGTGGGCAAAGTCTCGGCCCATTCCGAGTCCGGCGGACGAAGTTCGCCAGCCCGACAGCCCAAGGCTATAGCCCACCCCTTTTTTGGGCATTTTTCCACAGGATGAACCTGGTGCAAAGGGGTTCGGCAGCTCTTTTTTGGGCGCGGCTTTGCCCGCGGCCTATTTTTATCGCTGGGAGGGGGTGGGAAAAGTCTCGGCCCATTCCGAGTCCGGCGGACGAAGTTCGCCAGCCCCACGCCCCAAGGCTATAGCCCACGCCCTTTTTGGGCATTTTTCCGCCGGACGAACTTGGCGCCAAGGGGTTCGGCTGCTCTTTTTTGGGCGCGGCTGTGGCCGCGGCCTATTTTTGTCACGGGGATGGGGTGGGAAAAGTCTCGGCCCGTTCCGAGTCCGGCGGATGAAGTTCGCCAGCCCCACGCCCAAAGGCTATAGCCAGCCCCCTTTTTGGGCATTTTTCCGCAGGACGAATTTGGCGCCAAGGGGTTCGGCAGTTCTTTTTTGGGCATGGCCGTGCGCGCGACCTATTTTTGACGCGGGGAGGGGGGGGGGGGGGGGGCAAAGTCTCAGCCCATTCCGAGTCTGGCGGACAAAGTTCGCCAGCCCCACGCCCCAAGGCTATAGCACACCCTTTTTTGGGAATTTTTCCGCTGGACGAACTTGGCGCCAAGGGGTTCGACTGCTCTTTTTTGGGCGCGACTGTGCCCGTGGCCTATTTTTGTCGTGGGGAGGGGGTGGGAAAAGTCTCGGCCCATTCCGAGTCCTGCGGACGAAGTTCGCCAGCCCCTCGCCCCAAGGCTATAGCCCACCCCTTTTTTGGGCATTTTTCCGCAGGACGAACTTGGCGCCAAGGGGTTCGGCTGCTCTTTTTTTGGCGCGGCTATGCCCGCGGCCTATTTTCGTCGCGGGGAGGGGGTGGGCAAAGTCTCGGCCCATTCCGAGTCCGGCGGACAAAGTTTGCAAGCCCCACGCCCCAAGGCTATAGCCCACCCCCTATTTGGGCATTTTTGCTCTGGGAGAACTTCGCGCCAAGGGGTTCGGCTGCTCTTTTTTGGGCGCGGCTATGCCCGCGGCCTATTATTGTCGCCGGGAGGGGGTGGGAAAAGTCTCAGCCCTTTCCGAGCCTGGCTGACGAAGTTCGGCATCCCCACGCCCCAAGGCTATATCCCACCCCATTTTTGTTCATTTTTCCGCAGGACGAACTTGGCGCCAAGGGGTTCGGCTGCTCTTTTTTGGGCGCGGCTGTGCCCGCGGCCTATATTTGTTGCGGGGAGGGGGTGGGCAAAGTCTCGGCCCATTCTGAGGAAGGCGGAATAACTTTGCCGGCCCCACGCCCAAAGGCTATAGCACACCCCTTTTTTGGGCATTTTTCCGCAGGACGAACTTGGCGCAAAGGGGTTCGGCTGCTATTTTTTGGGCGCGGCTGTGCCCGTGCCATATTTTTCTCGCGGGGAGGGGGTGGCACAAGTCTCGGCGCATTCCGAGGAAGGCGGATGAACTTTCCCGGCCCCACGCCCAAAGGCTATAGCACACCCCTTTTTTGGGCATTTTTCCGCAGGACGAACTTGGCGCCAAGGGGTTCGGCCACTCTTTATTGGGCGCGGCTGTGCCCGCGCCCTATTTTTGTCGCGGGGAGGGGTTGGCCAAAGTCTCAGCCCATTCCGAGGAAGGCGGATGAACTTTGCCGGCCCCACGCCCAAAGGCTATAGCACACCCCTTTTTTGGGAATTTTTCCGCAGGACGAACTTGGCGCCAATGGGTTCGGCTGCTCTTTCTTGTGGGCGGCTGTGCCCGCGGCGTATTTTTGTCGCAGGGAGGGGGTGGCTAAAGTCTCGGCCCATTCCGAGTCCGGCGGACGAAGTGCGCCAGCCCCACGCCCCAAGGCTATAGCCCACCTCTTTTTTGGGCATTTTTCCGCTGGACGAACTTGGTGCCAAGGGGTTCGGCAGCTCTTTTTTGGGCGCGGCTGTGCCCGCGGCCTATTTTTTGTGCGGGGAGCGGGTGGACAAAGTCTCGGCCCATTCCAAGGAAAGCGGATGAACTTTGCCGGCCCCAAGCCCGAAGGCTATTGTCACCCCTTTTTTGGGTATTTTTCCGCAGGATGAACTTGGCGCCAAGGGGTTCGGCTTCTCTTTTTCGGGCGCGGCTGTGCCCGTGGCCTATTTTTGGAGTGGGGATCGGGTGGCCAAAGTCTCGGCCCATTCGAGGATGGCGGATGAACTTTGCCGGCCCCACACCGAAAGGCTATAGCACACCCTTTTTTGGGCATTTTTCCACTGGACGAACTTGGCGCCAAGGGGTTCGGCTGCTCCTTTTTGGGCGCCGCCGTGCCTGCAACCTATTTTTGTCGTGGGGAGGGGGTGGGCAAAGTCTCGGCCCATTCCGAGTACGGCGGACGAAGTTCGCCCGGCCCACGCCCCAAGGTTGTAGCCCACCCCCTTTTTGAGCATTTTCCCGCAGGACGAACTTGGCGCCAAGGGGTTCGGCTGCTCATTTTTGGGCTAGGCTGTGCCCGCAGCTTATTTTTACCGCGGGGAGGGGGTGGGCAAAGTCTCGCCCCATTCCGAGGAAGGCGGATGAACTTTGCCGGCCCCACGCCCCAGGGCTATAGCACACCCCTTTTTTGGGTATTTTTCCGCAGGACGAACTTGGCGCCAAGGGGTTCGGCAGCTCTTTTTCAGGTGCTGCTCTGCCCGTGGCCTATTTTTGGAGCGGGGAGCGGGTGGCCTAAGTCTCGGCCCATTCCGAGGATGGCGGATGAACTTTGCCGGCCCTACGCCCCAAGGCTAGAGCACACCCCTTTTTTGGGCATTTTTCTACAGGACGAACTTGGCCCCAAGGGGTTCGCCTGCTCTTTTTTGGGCGCGGCTGTGCCCGCACCATATTTGTGCCGCGGGAAGGGGGTGGGCAAAGTCTCGGCCCATTCTGAGTTCGGCGGACGAAGTGCGCCAGCCCCACGCCCCAAGGCTATAGCCCACCCCCTTTTTGGGCATTTTTCCGCAGGACGAACTTGGCGCCTAGGGGTTCGGCTGCTGTTTTTTGGGCGCGGCTGTGCCCGCAGCCTATTTTTGTTGCAGGGAGGGGGTGGCCAATGTCTCGGCCCATTCCGAGTCCGGCGGACGAAGTTTGCCCTCCCCTCGCCCCAAGGCTATAGCCCACCCCTTTTTTGGACATTTTTCCACAGGACGGACTTGGCGCCAAGGTGTTCAGCTGCTCTTTTTTGGGTACCGCGGCACCCGCGGCCTATTTTTGTCGTGGGGAGGGGGTGGGGAATGTCTCGGCCCATTCTGAGTCCGGCGGACGAAGTTCGCCTGCCCCACGCCCCAAGGCTATAGCCCACCCCCGTTTTGGCCATTTTTCCGCAGGACGAACTTGGCGCCAAGGGGTTCGGCTGCTCTTTGTTCGGCGCAGCTGTGCCCGCGGCCTATTTTTGTCGCGGGGAGGGGGTGGGCAAAGTCTCGGCCCTTTCCAAGTCTGGCGGATGAACTTCGGCAGCCCCACGCCCCAAGGCTATAGCCCACCCCCTTTTTGGGCATTTTTCCGTAAGACGAACTTGGCGCCAAGGCGTTCGGCTGCTCTTTTTTGGGTGCGACTGTACCCGCGGCCTATTTTTGTCGCGGGGAAGGGGTGGGAAAAGTCTCGGCCCATTCCGAGTCCGGCGGACGAAGTTGGCCAGCCCCACGCCCCAAGGCTATAGCCCACCCCTTTTTTGGGCATTTTTCCGCAGGACGGAGCTGGCGCCAAGGTGTTCGGCTGCTCTTTTTTGGGTGCGGCTGTACCCGCGGCCTATTTTTGTTGCGGGGAAGGGGTGGGAAAAGTCTCGGCCCATTCCAAGTCCGGCGGACCAAGTTGGCCAGCCCCACGCCCCAAGGCTATAGCCCACCCCTTTTTTGGGCATTTTTCCGCAGGACCGACTTGGCGCCAAGGTGTTCGGCTGCTCTTTTTTGGGCACGGCAGTACCCGCGGCCTATTTTTGTCGCGGGGAGGGGGTGGGAAAAGTCTCGGCCCATTCCGAGTCCGGCGGAAGAAGTTGGCCAGCCCCACGCCCCAAGGCTATAGCCCACCCCTTTTTTGGGCATTTTTCCGCTGGACGAACTTGGCGCCAAGGGGTTCGGCTGCTCTTTTTTGGGCACGGCTGGTCCCGCGGACTATTTTTGACACGGGGAGGGGGTGGGCAGAGTCTCAGCCCATTCGGAGTCCGGGGGACGAAGTTCGCCGGCCCCACGCCCCAAGGCTATAGCCCACCCCCTTTTTGGGCATTTTTCCGCAGGACGAACTTGGCGCCAAGGGGTTCGGCTGCTCTTTTTCGGGCGCGGCTCTGCCCGTGGCCTATTTTTGGAGCGGGGATCGGGTGGCCAAAGTCTGGGCCCATTCCAAGGATGGCGGATGAACTTTGCCGGCCCCACGCCCCAAGGCTATAGCACACCCCTTTCTTGGGCATTTTTCTACAGGACGAACTTGGCCCCAAGGGGTTCGGCTGCTCTTTTTTGGGCGCGGCTGTGACCGCAGCCTATTTGTGCCACGGGGAGGGGGTGGACAAAGTCTCGGCCCATTCGGAGTCCGGCGGACGAAGTTTGCCAGCCCCACGCCCCAAGGCTATAGGCCACCCCTTTTTTGCGCATTTTTCCGCAGGACGAACTTGGTGCCAAGGGGTTCGGCAGCTCTTTTCTGGGCGCGGCTGTGCTCGCGGCCTATTTTTTGTGCGGGGAGCGGGTGGAAAAAAGTCTCGGCCCATTCCAAGAAAGGCGGATGAACTTTGCCTGCCCCACGCCCAAGGGCTACAGCACACCCCATTTTTGGGCATTTTTCCGCAGGACGAACTTGGTGCCAAGGGGTTCGGCAGCTCTTTTTTGGGCGCGGCGGTGCCTGCGGCCTATTTTTTGTGCGGGGAGCGGGTGGACAAAGTCTCGGCCCATTCCAAGGAAGGCGGATGAACTTTGCCGGCCCCACGCCCCAAGGCTATGGCACACTCCTTTTTTGGGTATTTTTCCGCAGGACGAACTTGGCGCCAAGGGGTTCGGCTGCTCTTTTTCGGGCGCGGCTGTGCCCGTGGCCTATTTTTAGAGCGGGGATCGGGTGGCCAAAGTCTCGGCCCATTCCGAGGATGGCGGATGAACTTTGCCGGCCCCACACCGAAAGGCTATAGCACACCCCTTTTTTGGGCATTTTTCCCTAGGACGAACTTGGCGCCAAGGGGTTCGGCTGCTCTTTTTTGGGCGCGGCTGTGCCCGCAGGCTATTTTTGTCGTGGGGAGGGGGTGGGCAAAGTCTCGGCCCATTCTGAGTTCGGCGGACGAAGTTCGCCGGGCCCACGCCCCAAGGCTGTAGCCCACCCCCTTTTTGGGCATTTTCCCGAAGGACGAACTTGGCGCCAAGGGGTTCGGCTGCTCATTTTTGGGCGAGGCTGTGCCCGCAGCTTATTTTTAGCGCGGGGAGGGGGGTGGGCAAAGTCTCGGCCCATTCCGAGGAAGGCGGATGAACTTTACCGGCCCCACGCCCCAAGGCTATAGCCCACCCCTTTTTTGGTCATTTTTCCGCAGGACGAACTTGGCGCCAAGGGTTCTGCTGCACTTTTTTCGGCGCAGCTGTGCCCGCGGCCTATTTTTGTCGCGGGGAGCGGGTGGGCATAGTCTCGGCCCTTTCCAAGTCTGGCGGATGAACTTCGGCAGCCCCACGCCCCAAGGCTATAGCCCACCCCCTTTTTGGGCATTTTTCCGCAGGACGAACTTGGCGCCAAGGCATTCGGCTGCTCTTTTTTGGGTGCGGCTGATCCCGCGGCCTATTTTTGTCATGGGGAGGGGGTGGGCAAAGTCTCAGCCCATTCGGAGTCCGGCGGACGAAGTGCGCCCGCCCCACGCCCCAAGGCTATAGCCCACCCCCTTCTTGGGCATTTTTCCGCAGGACGAACTTGGCGCCAAGGGGTTCGGCTGCTCTTTTTTGGGCGCGGCTGTGACCGCGGCTTATTTTTGTCGCGGGGAGGGGTTGGAAAAAGTCTCGGCCCATTCCGAGTTCGGCGGACGAACTTCGTCAGCACCACGCCCCAAGGTATAGCCCAACCCTTTTTTGGGCATTTTTCCGCAGGACGAACATGGCGCCAAGGGGTTCGGCTGCTCTTTTTTGGGCGCGGCTGTGCCCACAGCCTATTTTTGCCGCGGGGAGGGGGTGGGCAAAGTCTCGTCCCATTCCGAGTCCGGCGGACGACGTTCGCCATCCCCACGCCCAAAGGATATAGCCCACCCCTTTTTGGGCATTTTTCCGCAGGACGAACTTGGCTCCAAGGGGTTCGGCTGCTCTTTTTTCGGGGCAGCTGTGCCCGCGGCCTATTTTTGTCGCGGGGAGGGGGTGGGCAAAGTCTCGGCCCATTCCAAGTCCGGCGGACGAAGTTCGCCAGCCCCACGCCCCAAGGCTATAGCCCACCCCCTTTTTGGGCATTTTTCCGCAGGACGAACTTGGCGCCAACGGGTTCGGCTGCTCTTTTTTGGGCGCGGCTGATCCCACGGCCTATTTTTGTCACGGGGAGGGGGTGGACATAGTCTCAGCCCATTCCAAGTCCGGCGGACGAAGTGCGCAAGCCCCACGCCCCAAGGCTATAGCACACCCCTTTTTTGGGCATTTTTCCGCAGGACGAACTTGGCGCCAAGGGGTTCGGCTGCTCCTTTTTGGGTGCGGCTGTGCCCGCGGCCTATTTTTGTCGTGGGGAGGGGTTGGGAAAAGTCTCGGCCCATTCCGAGTCCGGCGGACGAAGTTTGCCGGCCCCACGCCCAAAGGCCAGCCCCACGCCCCAAGGCCAGCCCCACGCCCCAAGGCTATAGCCCACCCCCTTTTTTGGCATTTTACCGCAGGACGAACTTGGCGCCAAGGGGTTCGGCAGCTCTTTTTTCGGCGCGGCTGTGCCCGCGGCCTATTTTTGTCGCTGGGAGGGGGTGGGAAAGTCTCGTCCCATTCCGAGTCTGGCGGACAAAGTTCGCCCGCCCCACGCCCCAAGGCTATAGCCCACCCCCTTTTTGGGCATTTTTCCGCCGGACGAACTTGGCGCCGAGGGGTTCGACTTCTCTTTTTTGGGGGCGGCTGTGCCCGCGGCCTATTTTTGTCGCGGGGAGGGTCTGAGGAAAGTCTCGGCCCATTCCGAGTCCGGCGGACAAAGTTCGCCCGCCCCACGCCCCAAGGCTATAGCCCACCCCGTTTCTGGGCATTTTTCCGCAGGACGAACTTGGCGCCAAGGGGTTCGGCTGCTGTTTTTTGGGCGCGGCCGTGCCCACGGCCTATTTTTGTCGCGGCGAGGGGGTGGGGAAAGTCTCGGCCCATTCCGAGTCCGGCGGACGAAGTACGCCAACCCCACGCCCCAAGGCTATAGCCCACCCCTTCTTTGGGCATTTTTCCGCAGGATGAACTTGGTGCCAAGGGGTTCGGCTGCTCGTTTTTTGGCGCGGCTGTGCCCGCTGCCGATATTTGTTTCGGGGAGGGGGTGGGCAAAGTCTCGGCACATTCCGAGTCTGGCGGACGAAGTTCTCCTGCCCCACGCCCCAAGGCTATAGCCCACCCCATTTTTGGGCATTTTTCCGCAGGACGGACTTGGCGCGTTGGTGTTCGGCTGATCGTTTTTGGGCACCGCTGTGCCCGCGGCCTAGTTTTATCGCGGGGAGGGGGTGGGCAAAGTCTCGGCCCATTCCGAGTCCGGCGGACGAAGTTCGCCTGCCCCACGGCCGAAGGCTATAGCACACCCCTTTTTTGGGCATTTTTCCGCAGGACGGACTTGGCGCCAAGGGGTTCGGTTGCTCTTTTTTGGGCGCGGCTGTGCCCGTGGCCTATTTTTGTTGCGGGGAGGGGGTGGGCAAAGTCTCGACACATTCCGAGTCCGGCGGACGAAGTTCGCCAGCCCCAAGCCCCAAGGCTATAGCACACCCCTTTTTTGGGCATTTTTCTGCAGGACGAACTTGGCGCCAAGGGGTTCGTCTGCACTTTTTTTGGGCGCGGCTGTGCCCGCGGCCTATCTTTGTCATGGGGAGGGGTTGGGCAAAGTCTCGGCCCATTGCGAGTGCGGCGGACGAAGTTCGCCAGCCCCACGCCCCGAGGCTATAGCCCAACCCTTTTTTGGGCATTTTTCCGCACGATGAACTTGGTGCCAAGGGGTTCGGCTGCTCTTTTTTGGGCGCGGCTGTGCCCGCGGCCTATTTTTGGTGCAGGGAGTGGGTGGACTAAGTCTCGGCCCATTCCAAGGAAGGCGGATGAACTTTGCCGGCCCCACGTCCCAAGGCTATAGCGCACCACTTTTTTGGGTAATTTTCCGCAGGACGAACTTGGCGCCAAGGGGTTCGGCTGCTCTTTTTTGGGCGCGGCTGTGCCCGCGGCCTATTTTTGTCGCGGGGAGGGGGTGGCAAAAGTCTCGGCCCGTTCTGAGTTCGGCGGACGAACTTCGGCAGCCCCACGCCCAAGGCTGTAGCACACCCCTTTTTTGGGCATTTTTCCGCAGGACGAACTTGGCGCCAAGGGGTTCGCCTGCTCTTTTTTGGGCACGGCTGATCCCGCGGCCGATATTTGTTTCGGGGAGGGGGTGGGCAAAGGCTCGGCACATTCCGAGTCCGGCGGACGAAGTTCTCCTGCCCCACGCCCCAAGGCTATAGCCCACCCCATTTTTGGGCATTTTTCCGCAGGACGGACTTGGCGCGAAGGTGTTCGGCTGATCTTTTTTGGGCACCGCTGTGCCCGCGGCCTATTTTTATCGCGGGGAGGGGGTGGGCAAAGTCTCGGCCCATTCCGAGTCCGGCGGACGAAGTTCGCCTGCCCCACGGCCCAAGGCTATAGCACACCCTTTTTTTGGGCATTTTTCCGCAGGACGGACTTGGCACCAAGGGGTTCGGCTGCTCTTTTTTGGGCGCGGCTGTGCCCTTAGGCCTATTGTTGTCGCGGGGAGGGGGTGGGAAAAGTCTCGGCCCGTTCTGGGGCCGGCGGACGAACTTCGGCAGCCCCAAGCCCCAAGGCTATAGCACACCCCTTTTTTGGGCATTTTTCTGCAGGACGAACTTGGCGCCAAGGGGTTTGTCTGCTCTTTTTTAGGCACGGCTGTGCCCGCGGCCTATTTTTGTCGTGGGGAGGGGGTGGGAAAAGTCTCGGCATATTCCGAGACCGGCGGATGAAGTTCGCCAGCCCCACGCCCCCTGGCTATAGCCCATCCCCTTTTTGGGCATTTTTCCGCAGGACGAACTAGGCGCCATGGGGTTCGGCTGCTCTTTTTTGAGTGCGGCTGTGCTGGCGGCCTATTATTGTCGCGGGGAGGGGGTGCGCAAAGTCTCGGACGATTCAGGGGATGGCGGACGAAGTACGCCGGCCCCATGCCCAAAGGCTATAGCACACCCCTTTTTTGGGCATTTTTCCGCAGGACGAACATGGCGCCAAGGGATTTGGCTGCTCTTTTTTGGACTCGATTGTGCCCGCGGCCTATTTTTGTCGTGGGGAGGGGGTGGGCAAGCTCTCGGCCCATTCCGAGTCCGGCGGACGAAGATCGCCAGCCCCACGCCCCATGGCTATAGCCCACCCCTTTTTTGGGCATTTTTCCGCAGGACGGACTTTGCGCCAAGGTGTTCGGCTGCTCTTTTTTGGGCACGGCTGTGCCCGCGGCCTATTACTGTGGTGAGGAGGGGGTGCGCAAAGTCTCGGCCAATTCTGGGGATGGCGGACGAAGTTCGCCGGCCCCACGCCCAAAGGCTATAGCACACCCCTTTTTTGGGCATTTTTCCACAGGACGAACATGGCGCCAAGGGATTTGGCTGCTGTTATTTGGACTCGGCTGTGCCCGCGGCCTATTTTTGTCGTGGGGAGGGGGCGGGCAAACTCTCGGCCCATTCCGAGTCCGGCGGACAAAGATCGCCAGCCCCACGCCCCATGGCTATAGCCCACCCCTTTTTTGGGCATTTTTCCGCAGGACGGACTTTGCGCCAAGGTGTTCGGCTGCTCTTTTTTGGGCACGGCTGTACCCGCGGCCTATTTTTGTTGCGGGGAGGGGGTGGGGAAAGTCTCGGCCCATTCCGAGTCCGGCGGACGAAGTTCGCCATCCCCACGCCCAAAGGCTATAGCCCAACCCCTTTTTGGGCATTTTTCCGCAGGACGAACTTGGCTCCAAGGGGTTCGGCAGCTCTTTTTTCGGCGCAGCTGTGCCCGCGGCCTATTTTTGTCGCGGCGAGGGGGTGGGCAAAGTCTCGGCCCATTCCAAGTCCGGCGGACGAAGTTCGCCAGCCCCACGCCCCAAGGCTATAGCCCACCCCCTTTTTGGGCATTTTTCCGCAGGATGAACTTGGCACCAACGGGTTCGGCTACTCTTTTTTGGGCGCGGCTGATCCCACGGCCTATTTTTGTCATGGGGAGGAGGTGGACAAAGTCTCAGCCCATTCCAAGTCCGGCGGACGAAGTGCGCCTGCCCCACGCCCCAAGGCTATAGCACACCCCTTTTTTGGGCATTTTTCCACAGGACGAACATGGCGCCAAGGGGTTGGGCTTCTCTTTTTTGGAAGCGGCTGTGCCCGCGGCCTATTTTTGTCGTGGGGAGGGGGTGGGAAAAGTCTCGGCCCATTCCGAGTACGGCGGACGAAGTTCGCCCGCCCCACGCCCCAAGGCTATAGCCCACCCTTTTTTGAGCATTTTTCCGCAGGACGAAATTGGCGCCAAGGGGTTCGGCTGCTCTTTTTTGGGCACGGCTGTGACCGCAGCTTATTTTTAGTGCGGGGAGGGGGTGGGCACAGTCTCGGCCCATTCCGAGGATGGCGGATAAACTTTGCCGGCCCCACGCCCAAAGGCTATAGCACACCCCTTTTTTGGGCATTTTTCCGGAGGACGAACTTGGCGCCAAGGGGTTTGGTTGCTCTTTATTGGGCGCGGCTGTGCCCGTGGCCTATTTTTATTGCGGGGAGGGGGTGGGCAAAGTCTCGGCACATTCCGAGTCCGGCGGACGAAGTTCGCCAGCCCCAAGCCCCAAGGCTATAGCCCACCTCTTTTTTGGGTATTTTTCCGCAGGACGAACTTGGCGCCAAGGGGTTCGGCTGCTCTTTTTTGGGCGCGGCTCTGCCCGCGGCCTATTTTTGTCGCGGGGAGGGGGTGGGAAAAGTCTCGGCCCATTCTGTGGCCGGCGGGCGAACTTCGGCAGCCCCAAGCCCCAAGGCTATAGCACATCCCTTTTTTGGGCATTTTTCCGCAGGACGAACTTGGCGCCAAGGGGTTCGGCTGCTCTTTTTTGGGCGCGGCTGTGCCCGCGGCCTATTTTTGTCGTGTGGAGGGGGTGGGAAAAGTCTGGGCCCATTCCGAGTCCGGCGGACGAAGTGCACCGACCCCACGCCCCAAGGCCAGCCCCACGCCCCAAGGCTACAGCCCACCCCTTTTTTGGGCATTTCTCCGCAGGACGAACTTGGCGCCAAGGGGTTCGGCTGCTCTTTTTTGGGCGTGGCTGTGCCCGCGGCCTATTTTTGTCGCGGGGAGGGGGTGGGGAAAGTCTCATCCCATTCCGAGTCCGGCGGACGAAGTTCGCCCGACCCACGCGCCAAGGCTATAGCCCACCCCCCTTTTGGGCATTTTTCCGCAGGTCGAATTTGGCGCCAAGGGGTTCGGCTGCTCTTTTTTGGGCGCGGCCCTGCCCGCGGCCTATTTTTGTCGCGGGGAGGGGGTGGGGAAAGTCTCAGCCCATTCGGAGTCCGGCGGACGAAGTTCGCCCGCCCCACGACCCAAGGCTATTGCACACCCCTTTTTTGGGCATTTTTCCGCAGGACGAACTTGGCGCCAAGGGGTTCGGCTGCTCCTTTTTGGGTGCGGCTGTGCCTGCGGCCTATTTTTGTCGTGGGGAGGGGTTGGGAAAAGTCTCGGCCCATTCCAAGTCCGGCGGACGAAGTTTGCCGGCCCCACGCCCCAAGGCTATAGCCCACCCCCTTTTTGGGCATTTTTCCGCCGGACGAACTTGGCGCCGAGGGGTTCGACTGCTCTTTTTTGGGGGCGGCTGTGCCCGCGGCCTATTTTTGTCGCGGGGAGGGTCTGCGGAAAGTCTCGGCCCATTCCGAGTCCGGCGGACAAAGTTCGCCAGCCCCACGCCCCAAGGCTATAGCCCACCCCGTTTTTGGGCATTTTTCCGCTGTACGAACTTGGCGCCAAGGGGTTCGGCTACTGTTTTTTGGGCGCGGCCGTGCCCACGGCCTATCTTTGTCGCGGGGAGGGGGTGCGGAAAGTCTCGGCCCATTCCGAGTCCGGCGGACGAAGTACGCCAACCCCACGCCCCAAGGCTATAGCCCACCCCTTTTTTGGGCATTTTTCCGCAGGATGAACTTGGCGCCAAGGGGTTCGGCTGCTCGTTTTTTGGCTCGGCTGTGCCCGCGGCTGATTTTTGTTGCGGGGAAGGGGTGGGCAAAGTCTCGGCACATTCCGAGTCCGGCGGACGAAGTTCTCCTGCCCCACACCCCAAGGCTATAGCCCACCCCATTTTTGGGCATTTTTCCGCAGGACGGACTTGGCGCGAAGGTGTTTGGCTGATCTTTTTTGGGCACCGCTGTTCCCGCGGCCTAGTTTTGTCGCGGGGAGGGGGTGGGAAAAGTCTCTGCCCATTCCGAGTCCGGCGGACGAGCCTGCCCCACGCCCCAAGGCTATAGCACACCCCATTTTTAGGCATTTTTCCGCAGGACAGACTTGGCGCCAAGGGGTTCGGTTGCTCTTTTTTGGGCGCGGCTGTGCCCGTGGCCTATTTTTGTTGCGGGGAGGGGGTGGGCAAAGTCTCGACACATTCCGAGTCCCGCGGACGAAGTTCGCCAGCCCCAAGCCCCAAGGCTATAGCCCACCTCTTTTTTGGGTATTTTTCCGAAGGACAAACTTGGCGCCAAGGGGTTCGGCTGCTCTTTTTTGGGCGCGGCTGTGCCCTTAGGCCTATTGTTGTCGCGGGGAGGGGGTGGGAAAAGTCTCGGCCCGTTCTGGGGCCGGCGGAGGAACTTCGGCAGCCGCAAGCCCCAAGGCTATAGCACACCCCTTTTTTGGGCATTTTTCTGCAGGACGAACTTGGCGCCAAGGGGTTCGTCTGCACTTTTTTTGGGCGCGGCTGTGCCTGCGGCCTATCTTTGTCGTGGGGAGGGGGTGGGCAATGTCTCGGCCCATTACGAGTGCGGCGGACGAAGTTCGCCAGCCCCACGCCCCGAGGCTATAGCCCAACCCTTTTTTGGGCATTTTTCCGCACGATGAACTTGGTGCCAAGGGGTTCGTCTGCTCTTTTTTGGGCTCGGCTGTGCCCGCGGCCTATTTTTGGTGCAGGGAGTGGGTGGACAAAGTCTCGGCCCATTCCAAGGAAGGCGGATGAACTTTGCCGGCCCCACGTCCCAAGGCTATATCCCACCACGTTTTTGGGTAATTTTCCGCAGGACGAACTTGGCGCCAAGGGGTTCGGCCGCTATTTTTTGGGCGCGGCTGTGCTCGCGGCCTATTTTTGTCGCGGGGAGGGGGTGGCAAAAGTCTCGGCCCGTTCTGAGTTCGGCGGACGAACTTCGGCAGCCCCACGCCCAAGGCTGTAGCACACCCCTTTTTTGGGCATTTTTCCGCACGACGAACTTGATGCCAAGGGGTTCGGCTGCTCTTTTTTGGGCACGGCTGATCCCGCGGCCTATTTTTGTCACGGGGAGGGGGAGGGCAAAGTCTCGGCCCATTCGGAGTCCGGCGGACGAAGTTCGCCAGCCCCACGCCCCAAGGCTATAGCCCAACTACTTTTTGGGCATTATTCCGCAGGACAAACTTGGCTCCAAGGGGTTCGGCTGCTCTTTTTTGGGCGCGGATGTGCCCGCGGCCTATTTGTATCGCGGGGAGGGGTTGGAAATAGTCTCGGCCCATTCCGAGTTCGGCGGACGAACTTCGCCAGCCCCACGCCCCATGGCTATAGCCCACCCCCTTTTTGGGCATTTTTCCGCAGGACGAACTTGGCGCCAAGGGGTTCGGCTGCTCTTTTTTGGGTGCGGCTGTGCCCGCGGCCTATTATTGTCGCGGGGAGGGGGTACGCAAAGTCTCGGCGGCCCCATGCCCAAAGGCTATAGCACATCCCTTTTTTGGGCATTTTTTCGCAGGACGGACTTTGCGCCAAGGTGTTCGGCTGCTCTTTTTTGGGCACGGCTGTGCCCGCGGCCTATTACTGTGGTGAGGAGGGGGTGCGCAAAGTCTCGGCCGATTCCGGGGATGGAGGACGAAGTTCGCCGGCCCCACGCCCAAAGGCTATAGCCCACCCCTTTTTTGGGCATTTTTCCGCAGGACGAACATGGCGCCAAGGGATTTGGCTGCTATTTTTTGGACTCGGCTGTGTCCGCGGCCTATTTTTGTCATGGGGAGGGGGCGGGCAAACTCTCGGCCCATTCCGAGTCCGGCGGACGAAGATCGCCAGCCCCACGCCCCATGGCTATAGCCGACCCCTTTTTTGGGCATTTTTCCGCAGGACGGACTTTGCGCCAAGGTGTTCGGCTGCTCTTTTTTGGGCACGGCTGTGCCCGGGGCCTAGTTTTGTCGTGGGGAGGGGGTGGGAAAAGTCTCGGCCCATTCCGAGTCCGGCGTACGAACTTCAACAGCCCCACGCCCCAAGGCTATAGTACACCCCTTTTTTGGGCATTTTTCCACAGGACGAACATGGCGCCAAGGGGTTCGGCTGCTTTTTTTTGGAAGCGGCTGTGCCCACGGCCTATTTTTGTCGTGGGGAGGGGGTGGGAAAAGTCTCGGCCCATTCCGAGTCCGGCGGACGAAGTCCGCCCGCCCCAGGCCCGAAGGCTATAGCCCACCCCCTTTTTGAGCATTTTTCCGCAGGACGAACTTGGCGCCAAGGGGTTCGGCTGCTCTTTTTTGGGCACGGCTGTGCCCGCAGCTTATTTTTAGTGCGGGGAGGCGGTGGGCAAAGTCTCGGCCCATTCCGAGGATGGCGGATGAACTTTGCTGGCCCCACGCCCAAAGGCTATAGCACACCCCTTTTTTGGACATTTTTCCGCCGGACGAACTTGGCGCCAAGGGGTTCGGTTGCTCTTTTTTGGGCGCGGCTGTGCCCGTGGCCTATTTTTGTTGCGGGGAGGGGGGTGGGCAAAGTCTCGACACATTCCGAGTCCGGCGGATGAAGTTCGCCAGCCCCAAGCCCCAAGGCTATAGCCCACCTCTTTTTTGGGTATTTTTCCGCAGGACGAACTTGGCGTCAACGGGTTCGGCTGCTCTTTTTTGGGCGCGGCTGTGCCCGCGGTCTATTTTTGTTGCGGGGAGGGGGTGGGCAAAGTCTCGGCCCATTCGGAGTCCGGCGGACGAAGTTCGCCAGCCCCACGCCCCAAGGCTATAGCCGACCTACTTTTTGGGCATTATTCCGCAGGACAAACTTGGCTCCAAGGGGTTCGGCTGCTCTTTTTTGGGCGCGGGTGTGCCCGCGGCCTATTTTTATCGCGGGGAGGGGTTGGAAATAGTCTCGGCCCATTCCGAGTTCGGCGGACGAACTTCGCCAGCCTCACGCCCCAAGGCGATAGCCCACCCCCTTTTTGGGCATTTTTCCGCAGGGCGAACTTGGCGCCAAGGGGTTTGGCAGCTCATTTTTGGGCACGGCTGTGCCCGCGGCCTATTTTTGTCGTGGGGAGGGGGTGGGAAAAGTCTCGGCATATTCCGAGTCCGGCGGATGAAGTTCGCCAGCCCCACGCCCCATGGCTATAGCCCACGCCCTTTTTGGGCATTTTTCCGCAGGACGAACTTGGCGCCAAGGGGTTCGGCTGCTCTTTTTTGGGTGCGGCTGTGCCCGCGGCCTATTATTGTCGCGGGGAGGGGGTGCGCAAAGTCTCGGCGGCCCCATGCCCAAAGGCTATAGCACACCCCTTTTTTGGGCATTTTTCCGCAGGACGAACATGGCGCCAAGGGATTTGGCTGCTCTTTTTTGGACTCGGCTGTGCCCGCGGCCTATTTTTGTCGTGGGGAGGGGATGGCCAAGCTCTCGGCCCATTCCGAGTCCGGCGCACGAAGATCGCCAGCCCCACGCCCCATGGCTATAGCCCACCCCTTTTTTGGGCATTTTTCCGCAGGACGGACTTTGCGCCAAGGTGTTCGGCTGCTCTTTTTTGGGCACGGCTGTGCCCGCAGCCTATTACTGTGGTGAGGAGGGGGTGCGCAAAGTCTCGGCCGATTCCGGGGATGGAGGACGAAGTTCGCTGGCCCCACGCCCAAAGGCTATAGCGCACCCCTTTTTTGGGCATTTTTCCGCAGGACGAACATGGCGCCAAGGGATTTGGCTGCTATTTTTTGGACTCGGCTGTGTCCGCGGCCTATTTTTGTCATGGGGAGGGGGCGGGCAAACTCTCGGCCCATTCCGAGTCCGGCGGACGAAGATCGCCAGCCCCACGCCCCATGGCTATAGCCCACCCCTTTTTTGGGCATTTTTCCGCAGGACGGACTTTGCGCCAAGGTGTTCGGCTCCTCTTTTTTGGGCACGGCTGTGCCCGCGGCCTAGTTTTGTCGCGGGGAGGGGGTGGGAAAAGTCTCGGCCCATTCCGAGTCCGGCGTACGAACTTCAGCAGCCCCACGCCCCAAGGCTATAGCACACCCCTTTTTTGGGCATTTTTCCACAGGACGAACATGGCGCCAAGGGGTTCGGCTGCTTTTTTTTGGAAGCGGCTGTGCCCACGGCCTATTTTTGTCGTGGGGAGGGGGTGGGAAAAGTCTCGGCCCATTCCGAGTCCGGCGGACGAAGTTCGCCCGCCCCAGGCCCGAAGGCTATAGCCCACCCCCTTTTTGAGCATTTTTCCGCAGGACGAACTTGGCGCCAAGGGGTTCGGCTGCTCTTTTTTAGGCACGGCTGTGCCCGCAGCTTATTTTTAGTGCGGGGAGGCGGTGGGCAAAGTCTCGGCCCATTCCGAGGATGGCGGATGAACTTTGCTGGCCCCACGCCCAAAGGCTATAGCACACCCCTTTTTTGGACATTTTTCCGCCGGACGAACTTGGCGCCAAGGGGTTCGGTTGCTCTTTTTGGGCGCGGCTGTGCCCGTGGCCTATTTTTGTTGCAGGGAGGGGGTGGGCAAAGTCTCGACACATTCCGAGTCCGGCGGATGAAGTTCGCCAGCCCCAAGCCCCAAGGCTATAGCCCACCTCATTTTTGGGTATTTTTCCGCAGGACGAACTTGGCGCCAACGGGTTCGGCTGCTCTTTTTTGGGCGCGGCTGTGCCCGCGGCCTATTTTTGTTGCGGGGAGGGGGGTGGGCAAAGTCTCGGCCCATTCCGAGTCTGGCGGACGATGTTCGCCCGCCCCACGCCCGATGGCTATAGCCCACCCCCTTTTTGGGCATTTTTCCGCAGGACGAACATGGCGCCAAGGGGTTCGATTGCTCTTTTTTGGGCACGGCTGTGCCCGAAGCTTATTTTTAGTGCGGGGAGGGGGTGGGCAAAGTCTCGGCCCATTCCGAGGATTGCGGATGAACTTTGCTGGCCCCACGCCCAAAGGCTATACCACACCCCTTTTTTGGGCATTTTTCCGCAGGACGGACTTGGCGCCAACGGGTTCGGTTGCTCTTTTTTGGGCGCGGCTGTGCTCGTGGCCTATTTTTGTTGCGGGGAGGGGGTGGGCAAAGTCTCGATACATTCATTCCGAGTCCGGCGGACACAGTTCGCCCGCCCCAAGCCCCAAGGCTATAGCCCACCTCTTTTTTGGGTATTTTTCCGCAGGACAAACTTGGCGCCCAGGGGTTCGGCTGCTCTTTTTTGGGCGCGGCTGTGCCCGCGGCCTATTGTTGTCGCGGGGAGGGGGTGGGAAAAGTCTCGGCCCGTTCCAAGGAAGGCGGAGGAAGTTCGCCAGCCCCACGCCCCAAGGCTATAGCCCAACTTTTTTTTGGGGATTTTTCCGCAGGGCAAACTGGGCACCAAGGAGTTCGCCTGCTCTTTTTTGGGCGCGGCTAGGCCCGCGGCCAATTTTTGTCGTGGGGAGGGGGTGGGAAAAGTCTCGGCCCATTCCGAGTCCGGCGTACGAACTTCGGCAGCCCCACGCCCCAAGGCTATAGCACACCCCCTTTTTGGGCATTTTTCCGCAGGACGAACTTGGTGCAATGGGGTTCGGCAGCTCTTTTTTGGGAGCGGCTGTGCCCGCGGCCAATTTTTATCGTGGGGAGGGGGTGGGAAAAGTCTCGGTCCATTCCGAGTCCAGCGGACGAAGTTCGCCAGCCCCGTGACCCAAGGCTATAGCCCACCCTTTTTTGGGCATTTTTCCACAGGACGAACATGGCGCCAAGGGGTTCGGCTGCTCTTTTTTGGGCGCGGTTGTGCCCGCGGCCTATTTTTGTCGTGGGGAGGGGGTGGGAAAACTCTCGGCCCATTCCGAGTCCGGCGGACGAAGTGCGCCCGCCCCACGCCCCAAGGCTATAGCCCACCCCCTTTTTGAGCATTTTTCCGCAGGACGAACTTGGTGCCAAGGGGTTCGGCTGCTCTTTTTTGGGCGCGGCTTTGCCCGCAGCTTATTTTTAGTGCGGGGAGGGGGTGGGCAAAGTCTCGGCCCATTCCGAGGATGGCGGATGAACTTTGCCGGCCCCACGCCCAAAGGCTATAGCACACCCCTTTTTTGGGCATTTTTCCGCAGGACGAACTTGGCGCCAAGGGGTTCGGCTGCTCTTTTTTGGGCGAGGCTGTGCCCGCGACCTATTTTTGCCGCGGGGAGGGGGTGGGCAAAGTCTCGGCCCATTCCGAGGAAGGCGGACGAAGTTCGCCGGCCCCATGCCCAAAGGCTATAGCACACCCCTTTTTGGGCATTTTTCCACTGGACGAACTTGGCGCCATGGGGTTTGGCTGCTCTTTTTTGCATGCGGCTCTGCCCGCGACCTATTTTTGTCGTGGGGAGGGGGTGGGCAAACTCTTGGCTCATTCCGAGTCCGGCGGACGAAGTTCGCCAGCCCCACGCCCCAAGGCTATAGCCCACACCCTTTTTGGCATTTTTCCGCAGGACGAACTTGGCGCCAAGGGGTTCGGCTGCTCTTTTTTGGGCGCGGCTATGCCCGCGGCCTATTGTTGTCGTGGGGAGGGGTTGGGAAAAGTCTTGGCCCGTTCTGAGGCCGGCGGACGAACTTCGGCAGCCCCAAGCCCCAAGGCTATAGCACACCCCTTTTTTGGGCATTTTTCCGCAGGACGAACTTGGCGCCAAGGGGTTCGGCTGCTCTTTTTTGGGCGCGGCTGTGCCCGCGGCCTATTTTGACGTGTGGAGGGGGTGGGAAAAGTCTTGGCCCATTCCGAGTCCGGCGGACGAAGTGCGCCGGCCCCACGCCCCAAGGCTATAGCCCACCCCCTTTTTGGGCATTTTTCCGCTGGACGAACTTGGCGCCACGGGGTTTGGCAGCTTTTTTTCGGTGCGGCTGTGCCCGCGGCCTAGTTTTGTCACGGGGAGGGGGTGGGGAAGGCCTCATCCCATTCCAAGTCCGGCGGACGAAGTTCGCCTGCCGCACGCTCCAAGGCTATAGCCCACCCCCTTTTTGGGCATTTTTCCGCAGGACGAACTTGCCGCCACGGGGTTTGGCAGCTCTTTTTTCGGTGCGGCTGTGCCCGCGGCCTAGTTTTGTCGCAGGGAGGGGGTGGGGAAGGTCTCGTCCCATCCCGAGTCCGGCGGACGAAGTTCGCCCACCCCACGCGCCAAGGCCATAGCCCACCCCTTTTTTGGGCATTTTTCCTCCGGACGAACTTGGCGCCAAGGGGTTCGGCTACTCTTTTTTGGGCGCGGCTGTTCCTACGGCCTATTTTTGTCGTGGGGAGGGGTTGGGAAAAGTCTCGGCCCATTCCGAGTCCGGCGGATGAAGTTTGCCAGCCCCACGCCCCAAGGCCAGCCCCACGCCCCAAGGCTATAGCCCACCCCCTTTTTGGGCATTTTTCCGCAGGACGAACTTGGCGCCACGGGGTTTGGCAGCTCTTTTTCCGGTACGGCTGTGCTCGCGGCCTAGTTTTGTCGCGGGGAGGGGGTGGGGAAGGTCTCGTCCCATTCCGAGTCCGGCGGACGAAGTGCGCTAGCCCCACGCCCCAAGGCTATAGGCCACCCCTTTTTTGAGCATTTTTCCGCACGACGAACTTGGCGCCAAGGGGTTCGGCTGCTCTTTTTTGGGCGCGGCTGTGCCCGCGGCCTATTTTTGTCGCGGGGAGGGGGTGGGGAATGTCTCGGCCCATTCCGAGTCCGGCGGACGAAGTGCGCCAGCCCCACGCCCCAAGGCTATAGCCCACCCCTTTTTGGGCATTTTTCCGCAGGACGAACTTGGCGCCAAGGGTTCAGCTGCTCGTTTTTGGGCGCGGCTGTGCCCGCGGCCTATTTTTGTTGCGGGGAGGGGTGGGAAAAGTATCGGCCCATTCCAAGTCCGGCGGACGAAGTTCGCCAGCCCCACGCCCCAAGGCCATAGCCCACCCCTTTTTTGGGCATTTTTCCTCTGGACGAACCTGGCGCCAAGGGGTTCGGCTGCTCTTTTTTCGGCGCGGCTGTGCCCGCGGCCTATTTTTATCGCGGGGAGGGGGTGGGCAAATTCTCGGCCCATTCCGAGGAAGGCGGACAAAGTTCGCCAGCCCCACGCCCCAAGGCTATAGCCCACCCTTTTTTTGGGGATTTTTCCGCAGGACGAACTTGTCGCCAAGGGGTTCGGCTGCTCTTTTTTGGGCGCGGCTGGGCCCGCGGCCTCTTTTTGTCGTGGGGAGGGGGTGGGAAAAGTTTCGGCCCATTCCGAGTCCGGCGTACGAACTTCGGCAGCCCCACGCCCCAAGGCTATAGCACACCCATTTTTTGGGCATTTTTCCGCAGGACGAACTTGGCGCTAAGGGGTTCGGCTGCTATTTTTTGGGCGTGGCTGTGGCAGCGACCTATTTTTGTAACGGGAAGGGGGTTGGCAAAGTCTCGGCCCATTCCGAGTCCGGCGGACGAAGTTCGCCCCCCCACGCCCCAAGGCTATAGCCCACCCCTTTTTTGGGCATTTTTCCGCAGGACGAACTTGGCGCCAAGGGGTTCAGCTGCTCGTTTTTGGGCGCGGCTGTGCCCGCGGCCTATTTTTGTCGTTGGGAGGGGGTGGGAAAACTCTCGGCCCATTCCGAGTCCGGCGGACGAAGTGCGCCCGCCCCACGCCCCAAGGCTATAGCCCACCCCCTTTTTGAGCATTTTTCCGCAGGACGAACTTGGTGCCAAGGGGTTCGGCTGCTCTTTTTTGGGGAGCGGCTGTGCCCACGGCCAATTTTGGTGCGGGGAGGGGGTGGGCAAAGTCTCGGCCCATTCAGAGGAAGGCGGACGAAGTTCGCTAGCCCCACGCCCAAAGGCTATAGCCCACCCCTTTTTTGGGCATTTTTCCCCAGGACGAACATGGCGCCAAGGGGTTCGGCTGCTCTTTTTGGGGAGCGGCTGTGCCCACGGCCAATTTTGGTGCGGGGAGGGGGTGGGCAAAGTCTCGGCCCATTCAGAGGAAGGCGGACGAAGTTCGCTAGCCCCACGCCCAAAGGCTATAGCCCACCCCTTTTTTGGGCATTTTTCCCCAGGACGAACATGGCGCCAAGGGGTTCGGTTTCTCTTTTTTGGGCGTGTTTGTGCCCGCGGCCTATTTTTGTCGTGGTGAGGGGGTGGCCAAACTCTCGGCCCATTCCGAGTCCCGCGGACGAAGTTCGCCCGCCCCACGCCCCAAGGCTATATAGCCCACTCCCTTTTTGAGCATTTTTCCGTAGGACGAACTTGGCGCCAAGGGGTTCGGCTGCTATTTTTTGGTCGCGGCTCTGCCTGCATCTTATTTTTAGTGCGGGGAGGGGGTGGGCAAAGTCTCGGCCCATTCCGAGGAAGGCGGACGAAGTTCGCCAGTCCCACGCCCAAAGGCTATAGCCCACCCCTTTTTTGGGCATTTTTCCGCAGGACGAACTTGGCGCCAAGGGGTTCGGCTGCTTTTTTTTACGCGAGGCTGTGCCCGCGGCCTATTTTTGTCGCGGGGAGGGTGTGGGCAAAGTCTCGGCCCATTACGAGGAAGGCGGACGAAGTTCGCCCGCCCCACGCCCCAAGGCTATAGCCCACCCCCTTTTTGAGCATTTTTCCGCAGGACGAACCTGGCGCCAAGGGGTTCGGCTGCTCTTTTTTGGGCGCGGCTGTGGCGGTAGGTTATTTTTAGTGTGGGGGGGGGGGGGGGTGGGCAAATTCTCGGCCCATTCCGAGGAAGGCGGATGAAGTTCGCCAGTCCCACGCCCAAAGGCTATATCCCACCCCTTTTTTGGGCATTTTTCCGCAGGACGAACTTGGCGCCAAGGGGTTCGGTTGCTCTTTTTTGGGCGCGGCTGTGCCCACGGCCTATTTTTGTCGCAGGGAGGGGGTGGGAAAAGTCTCGGCCCATTCCGAGTCCGGCGGACGAACTTTGCTGAGCCCACGCCCAATGGCTATAGCACACCCCTTTTTTGGGCATTTTTCCGCAGGACGAACTTGGCGCCAAGGGGTTCAGCTACTCTTTTATGGGTGAGGCTGTGGCCGCGGCCTATTTTTGTTGCGGGGAGGGAGTGGGCAAAGTCTCGGCCCATTCCGAGTCCGGCGGACGAAGTTCGCCAGCCCCACGCCCCAAGGCTATAGGCCACCCCTTTTTTGGGCATTTATCCGCCGGACGAACTTGGCGCCAAGTGGTTCGGCTGCTATTTTTTTGGGCGCGGTTGTGCCCGTGGCCTATTTTTGTCGCGGGGAAGAGGTGGCCCAAGTCTCGCCCCATTCCGAGTCCGGCGGACGAAGTACGCCCGACCCACGCCCCAAGGCTATAGCCCACCACTTTTTTGGGCATTTTTCCGCAGGACGAACTTGGCGCCAAGGGGTTTGGCTCCTCTTTTTTGTACGAGGCTGTGCCCGCTGCCTATTTTTGTCGCGGGGAGGGGGTGGGAAATGTCTCGGCCCATTCCGAGTCCGGCGGACGAACTTAGCCAGCCCCACCCCCCAAGGCTATAGCACACCCCTTTTTTGGGCATTTTTCCGCAGGACGAACTTGGCGCCAGGGGGTTCGGCTCCTCTTTTCTGGGCGCGGTTGTGCCAGCGGCCTGTTTGTTGATGCGGGGAGGGGGGTGGCCAAAGTCTCAGCCCATTCTGAGTCCGGCGGACGAAGTGAGGCAGCCCCACGCCCCAAGCCTATAGCCCACCCCTTTTTTGGGCATTTTTCCGCATGACGAACATGGCGCCAAGGGGTTCGGCAGCACCTTTTTGGGCGCGGCTGTGCCCGCGGCCGATTTTTGTCGCGGGGAGGCGGTGGACAAAGTCTCGGCCTATTCCAAGGAAGGCGGACGATGTTCGCCAGCCCCACGCCCCAAGGCTATAGCCCACCCCCTTTTTGGGCATTTTTCCACAGGGCGTACTTGGCGCTAAGGGGTTCGGCTGCTATTTTTTGGGCGTGGCTGTGGCAGCGACCTATTTTTGTAACGGGGAGGGGGTTGGCAAAGTCTCGGCCCATTCCGAGTCCGGCGGACGAAGTTCGCCCCCCCACGCCCCAAGGCTATAGCCCACCTTTTTTTTGGGGATTGTTCCGCAGGGCAAACTGGGCACCAAGGAGTTCGCCTGCTCTTTTTTGGGCGCGGCTAGGCCCGCGGCCAATTTTTGTCGTGGGGAGGGGGTGGGAAAAGTCTCGGCCCATTCCGAGTCCGGCGTACGAACTTCGGCAGCCCCACGCCCCAAGGCTATAGCACACCCCTTTTTTGGGCATTTTTCCGCAGGACGAACTTGGCACCAAGGGGGTCGACTGCTCTTTTTTGGGCGCGGCTATGCCCGCGGCCTATTTTTGGCACAGCGAGGGGGTGGCCAAAGTCTCGGCCCATTCCGAGGAAGGCGGATAAACTTTGCCGGCCCCACACCCAAAGGCTATAGAACACCCCTTTTTTGGGCATTTTTCCGCAGGACAAACTTGGCGCCAAAGGGTTTGGCTGCTTTTTTTTGGGCGCGGCTGAGCCCGCGGCCTATTTTTGTCGTTGGGAGGGGGTGGGAAAGGTCTCGGCCCATTCCGAGTCCGGGGGATGAAGTTCGCCGGCCCCACGCCCCAAGGCTATATAGCCCACCCCTTTTTTGGGCATTTTTCCGCAGGACGAACTTGGCGCCAAGGGGGTGGGCTACTCTTTTTTGGGCGCGGCTGTGCCCACGGCCTATTTTTGGCGTGGGGAGGGGGTGGACAAAGCCTCGGCCCATTCCGAGTCCGGTGGACGAAGTTCGCCTGCCCCACGCCCCAAGGCTATAGGCCACCTCTTTTGTAGAGATTTTTCCGCAGGACGAACTTGGCGCCAAGGGGTTCGGCTGCTCTTTTTTGGGCGCGGCAGTGCCTGTGGCCTATTTTTGTCGCAGGGAGCGGGTGGGCAAACTCTCGACACATTCCGACCCCGGCGGACGAAGTGCGCCCGCCCCACGCCCCAAGGCTATAGCCCACCCCCATTTGGGCATTTTTCCGCAGTACGAAGTTTGCGCCAAGGGGTTCGGCTTCTCTTTCTTGGGCGCAGCTGTGCCCGCGGCCTATTTTTGTCACGGGGAGGGGGTGGTCCATGTCTCGGCCCATTCCGAGTCCGGCAGACGAAGTTCGCCCGCCCCACGCACCAAGGCTATAGCCCACCCCTTTTTTGGGCATTTTTCCGCAGGACGAACTTGGCGCCAAGGGGTTCGGCAGCTCTTTTTTGGGCGCGGCTGTGGCCGCAGCCAATTTTTGTCGTGGGGAGGGGTGGTCAAAGTCTCGGCCCATTCCGTGTCCGGCGGACGAAGTGCGCCAGCCCGACGCCCCAAGGTTATAGCCCACCCATTTTTTGGGCATTTTTCCGCAGGACGAACTTGGCGCCCAGGGGTTCGGCTGCTCTTTTTTGGGTGTGGCTGTGCCCGCGGCCTATTTTGGCGCGGGGAGGGGGTGGCCAAAGTCTCGGCCGATTCCGAGTCCGGCGAACGAAGTGCGCCCCCCCACGCGCCAGGACTATAGCCCACCCCTTTTTTGGGCATTTTCCGCAGGACGAACTTGCCGCCAAGGGGTTCGGCTGCTCTTTTTTGGGCGTGGCTGTGCCCGTGGCCTATTTTTGTCGCGGGGAGGGGGTGGGCAAACTCTCGGCACATTCCCAGTCCGGCGGACGAAGTGCGCCCCGCCCCACGCCCCAAGGCTATAGCCCACCCCCATTTGGGCATTTTTCCGCAGGACGAAGTTTGCGCCAAGGGTTTCGGCTCCTCTTTCTTGGGCGCAGCTGTGCTCGCGGCCTATTTTTGTTGCGGGGAGGGGGTGGTCCATGTCTCGGCCCATTCCGAGTCCGGAATACGAAGTTCGCCCGCCCCACGCCACAAGGCTATAGCCCACCCCTTTTTTGGGCATTTTTCCGCAGGACGAACTTGGCGCCAAGAGGTTCGGCTGCTCTTTTTTGGGCGCGGCTGTGCCCGCGGCCTATTTTTGTCGTGGGGAGGGGGTGGGAAAATATTTTGGCCCATTCGGAGTCCGGCGGACGAAGTTCGCCGGCCCCACGCCCCAAGGCTATAGCCCACCCCTTTTTTGGGCATTTTTTTGCAGGACGAACTTGGCGCCAAGGGGTTCGGGTTCTCTTTTTTGGACGCGGCTGTGCCCGCGGCCTATTTTTCGCGCGGGGAGCGGGTGGGAAAAGTCTCGGCCCATTCCGAGTCCGGCGGACGAAGTTCGCCAGCCCCACGCCCCAAGGCTATAGCCCACCCCTTTTTTGGGCATTTTTCCGCCGGACGAACATGGCGCCAAGGGGTTCGGCTGCTCTTTTTTGGACGCGGCTGCGCCCGCGGCCTATTTTTGTCGCGGGGAGGGGGTGGTCAGTGTCTCGGCCCATTCCGAGTGCGGCGGACGAAGTGTACCTCCCCACGCCCCAGGGCTATGGCCCATCCCTTTTTTGGGCATTTTTCCGCAGGAAGAACTTGGCGACAAGGGGTTCGGCTGCTTTTTTTTGGGTGCGGCTGTGCCCGCGGCCTATTTTTGCCGCGGGGAGGGGGTGCGAAAAGTTTGGGCCCATTCTGGGTCCGGCGAACGAAGTTCGCCTTCCCCACGCCCCAAGGCTATAGCCCACGCCCTTTTTGCGCATTTTTCCACAGTACGAACATGGCACCAAGGGGTTCGGCTGCTCTTTTTTGGGCGCAGCTGTGCCCGTTGCCTATTTTTTTCGTTGGGAGGGGGTGGGCAAACTCTCGGCACATTCCGAGTACGGCGGACGAAGTTCACGAGCCCCACGCCCCAAGGCTATAGCCCACCCCTTTTTTTTGGCATTTTTCCGCAGCACGAACTTGGCGCCAAGGGGTTCGGCTGCTCTTTTTTGGGTGCGGCTGTGCCCGCGGCCAATTTTTGGTGTGGGGAGGGGGTGGGAAAAGTCTCGGCCCATTCCGAGTCCGGCGGACGAAGTTCGCCAGCCCTACGCCCGTAGGCTATAGCCCACCCCTTTTTTGGGCATTTTTCAGCAGGACGAACTTGGCGCCAAGGGGTTCGGCTGCTCGTTTTTGGGCGCGTCTGTGCCCGTGGCCTATTTTTGTCGCGGGGAGGGGGTGGTCAATGTCTCGGCCCATTCCGAGTCCGGCGGACGTAGTTCGCCGGCCCCACGCCCCAAGGCTGTAGCCCACACCCTTTTAGGGCATTTTTCCGCCGGACGAACTTGGCGCCAATTGGTTCGGCTGCCCTTTTTTGGGCGCGGCTGTGCCCGCGGCCTATTTTTTGCGGGGGGAGGGGGTGGGAAAAGTCTCGGCCCATTCCAAGTCCGGCGGACGATGTTCGCCAGCCCCACGCCCCAAGGCTATAGCCCACCCCTTTTTTGGGCATTTTTCCGCAGGACGAACTTGGCGCCAAGGGGTTCGGCTGCTCTTTCTTGGCGCGGCTGTGCCCGCGACCCATTTTTAGCACGGGGAGGGGGTGGGAAAAGTCTCGGCCCATTCCGAGTCCGGCGGACGAAGTTCGCCAGCCCCACGCCCAAAGGCTATAGCACACCCCTTTTTTGGGCATTTGGCCGCAGGACGAACTTGGCGCCAAGGGGTTTGGCTGCTCTTTTTGGGCGCGGCTGTGCCCGCGGCCAATTTTTGTTGCGGGGAGGGGGTGGCCAATGTCTCGGCCCATTCCGAGGAAGGCGGATGAAGTTTACCGGCCCCACGCCCAAAGGCTATAGCACACCCCTTTTTTGGGCATTTTTCCGCAGGACGAACTTGGCGCAGAGGGGTTCGGCTGCTCGTTTTTGGGCGCGGCTGTGTCCGCGGCCTATTTTTATCACGGGGTGGGGGTGGACAAAGTCTCGGCCCATTCCGAGGAAGGCAGACGAAGTGCGCCGGCCCCACGCCCCAAGGCTGTAGCCCACCCCCTTTTTGGGCATTTTTTCGCAGGACGAAATTGGCGCCCAGGGGTTCGGCTGGTCTTTTTTGGGTACGGCTGTGCCTGCGGCCTATTTTTGTCGTGGGGAGGGGGTGGTCAAAGTCTCGGCCCAGGCCGAGGAAGGCAGATGGAGTTCACCAGCCCCACGCCCCAAGGCTATAGCCCACCCCTTTTTTGGGCATTTTTCCGCAGGACGAACTTGACTCCAAGGGGTTCGGCTGCTATTTTTTGGGCGCGGCTGTGCCCGCGGCCTATTTTTGTTGCGGGGAGGGGGTGGGCAAAGTCTCGGCCCATTCGGAGCCCGGCGGACGAAGTTCACCAGCCCCACGCCCCAAGGCTATTGCCCACCCCTTTTTTGGGCATTTTTCCGCAGGACGAACTTGGCGCCACGGGGTTCGGCTGTTCTTTTTTTGGCGCGGCTGCGCCCGCGGCAAATTTTTATCGCGGGGAGGCGGTGGCCAAAGTCTCGGCCCATTCCGAGTCCGGCGGCAGAAGTTCGCCAGCCCCACGGCCCAAGGCTATAGCACACTTTTTTGGTCATTTTTCCCCAGGACGAACTTGGCACCAAGGGGTTCGGCTGCTCTTTTTTGGGCGCTGCTGTGCCCGCGGCCTATTTTTGTCGCAGGGAGGGGGGGTGGGAAGTCTCGGCCCATTCCGAGTCAGGCGGACGAAGTTCGCCATCCCCACGCCCCAAGGCTATAGCCAACCCCCCTTTTGGGCATTTTTCCGCAGGACGAACTTGGCGCCAAGGGGTTCGGCTGCTCGTTTTTGGGCACGGCTATGCCCGCGACCTATTTTTTTCATGGGGAGTGGGTGGACAAAGTCTCGGCCCATTCCGAGTCCGGCGGACGAAGTTCGTCCCCCCACGCCCCAAGGCTATAGCACACCCCTTTTTTGGTCATTTTTCCCCAGGACGAACTTGGCGCCAAGGGGTTCGGCTGCTCTTTTTTGCGCACGGCTGTGTCCGCAGCCTATTTTTGTCGCGGGGAGGGGGTAGGAAATGTCTCGACCCATTCCGAGTCAGGCGGACGAAGTTCGCCAGCCCCACGCCCCAAGGCTATAGCCAACCCCCCTTTGGGGCATTTTTCCGCAGGACGAACTTGGCGCCAAGGGGTTCGGCTGCTATTTTTGGGCGCGGCTGTGCCGCGGACTATTTTTGTCACCGGGATGGGGTGGGCAAAGTCGCGGCCCATTCCGAGGAAGGCGGACGAAGTTCGCCAACCCCACGCCCCATGGCTATCGCCCTCCCCCTTTTTGGGCTGTTTTCCGCAGGACGAACTTGGCCCCAAGGGGTTCGGCTGCTCTTTTTTGGGCGCGGCTATGCCCGCGGCCTATTTTTGGTGCGGGGAGGGGGTGGGCAAAGTCTTGACCCATTCCGAGGAAGGCGGATGAACTTTGCCGTCCCCACGCCCAAAGGCTATAGCACACCCGTTTTTTTGGGCATTTTGCCGCAGGACGAACTTGGCGCCAAGGGGTTCGGCTGCTCTTTTTTGGGTACGGCTGTGCCCGTGGCCTATTTTTGTCACGCGGTGGGGGTGGGAAAAGTCTCGGCCCATTCCGAGTCCGACGGACGAAGTTCGCCCGCCCCACGCCCCAAGGCTATAGCCCACCCCTTTTTTGGGCATTTTGCCGCAGGACGAACTTGGCGCCAAGGGGTTTGGCTGCTCCTTTTTGGGCGCGGCTGTGTCCGCGGCCTATTTTTGTCGCGGGGAGGGGGTGGCCAAGGTCTTGGCCCATTCCGAGTCCGGCAGACGAAGTTCGCCTGCCGCACGCCCCAAGGCTATAGCCCACCCCTTTTTTGAGCATTTTTCCGCAGGACGAACTTGACGCCAAGGGGTTCGGCTGCGATTTTTTGGGTGCGGCTGTGCCCGCGGCCTATTTTTGTCACGGGGAGGGGGTGGGCAAAGTCTCGGCCCATTCCGAGGAAGGCAGACGAAGTGCACCGGCCCCACGCCCAAAGGCTATAGCACACCCCTTTTGGGCATTTTTCCGCAGGACGAACATGGCGCCAAGTGGTTCGGCTGCTCTTTTTTGGGCGCGGCTGTGCCCGCGGCCTATTTTTTTTCGTGGGGAGGGGGTGGGAAAAGTCTCGGCTGATTCCGAGTCCGGCGGACGAAGTACGCCGGCCCCACGCCCCAAGGCTATAGCCCACCCCCTTTTTGGGCATTTTTCCGCAGGACGAACTTTGCGCCAAGGGATTCGGCTGCTCTTTTTTCGACGCGGCTGAGCCTGCGGCCTATTTTTGGTGCGGGGAGAGGGTGGGCAAAGTCTCGGCCCATTCCGAGCAAGGCAGATAAACTTTGCCGGCCCCACGCCCAAAGGCTATAGCACACCCCTTTTTGGGCATTTTTCCGCAGGACGAACTTGGCGCCTAGGGGTTCGGCTGCTCTTTTTTGGGCGCGGCTTTGCCCACATTCTATTTTTGTTCCGGGGAGGGGGTGGGAAAAGTCTCCGCCCATTCCGAGTCCGGCGGACGAAGTGCGCCGGCCCCACGCCCCAAGGCTATAGCTCACCCCCTTTTTGGGCATTTTTCCGCAGGACGAACTTGGCGCCAAGGGGTTCGGCTGTTCTTTTTTGGGCGCGGCTGTGCCCGCGGCCTATTTTTGGTGCGGGGAGGGGGTAGGCAAAGTCTCGGCCCATTCCGAGCAAGGCAGATAAACTTTGCCGGCCCCACGCCCAAAGGCTACAGCACACCCCTTTTTGGGCATTTTTCCGCAGGACGAACTTGGCGCCTAGGGGTTCGGCTGCTCTTTTTTGGGCGCGGCTTTGCCCACATTCTATTTTTGTTCCGGCGAGGGGGTGGGAAAAGTCTCCGCCCATTCCGAGTCCGGCGGACGAAGTTCGCCAGCCCCACGCCCCAAGGCTATAGCCCACCCCCTTTTTTGGGCATTTTTCTGCAGGACGAACTTGGCGCCAAGGGGTTCGGCTGCTCTTTTTTCGGAGCGGCTGTGCCCGCGGCCTATTTTTGTTGCATGGAGGGGGTTGGGAAAGTCTCAGCCCATTCAGAGTCCGGCGGACGAAGTGCGCCGGCCCCACGCCCAAAGGCTATAGCACAACCCTTTTTTGGGCATTTTTCCGGAGGATGAACTTGGCGCCAAGGGGTTCGGCTGCTCTTTTTTGGGCGCGGCTGTGCCCGCGGCCTATTTTTGTCGCGGGGAGGGGGTGGGCAAAGTCTCGGCCCATTCCGAGGAAGGGGGATGAACTTCGCCGGCCCCACGCCCAAAGGCTATAGCACACCCATTTTTTGGGCATTTTTCCGGAGGATGAACTTGGCGCCAAGGGGTTCGGCTGCTCTTTTTTGGGCGCGGCTGTGCCCGCGGCCTATTTTTGTCGCGGGGAGGGGGTGGGCAAAGTCTCGGCCCATTCCGAGGTAGGCCGAAGAGGTTCGCCAGCCCCACGCCCAAAGGCTATAGCACACCCCCTTTTTGGGCATTTTTCCGGACGACGAACTTGGCGCCAAGGGGTTCGGCTGCTCTTTTTTGGGGCGGCTGTGACCGCGGCCTATTTTTGTCGCGGGGAGGGGGTGGGAAAAGTCTGGCCCTATTCCGAGTCCGGCGGACAAAGTTCACGGGCCCCACGCCCAAAGGCTATAGCACACCCCTTTTTTGGGCATTTTGCCGCAGGACGAACTTGGCGCCAAGGGGTTCGGCTGTGCCCGCGGCCCATTTTTGTCGCGGGGAGGGGGTGGGCAAAGTCTCGGCCCATTCCGAGTCCGGCGGACGAAGTGCGCCAGCCCCACGCCCCAAGGCCATAGCCCACCGCTTTTTTGGGCATTTTTCCGCAGGACGAACTTGGCGCCAAGGGGTTCGGCTGCTCTTTTTTGAGCGCTGCTGTGCCCGCGGCCTATTTTGGTCACGGCGAGGGGGTGGGCAAAGTCTCGGCCCATTCCGAGTCCGGCGGACGAAGTTCGCCAGCCCCACGCCCCAAGGCTATAGCCCACCCCCTTTTTTGGGCATTTTTCCGCAGGACGAACTTGGCGCCAAGGGGTTCGGCTGCTCTTTTTTCGGAGCGGCTGTGCCCGCGGCCTATTTTTGTTGCATGGAGGGGGTTGGGAAAGTCTCAGCCCATTCAGAGTCCGGCGGACGAAGTGCGCCGGCCCCACGCCCAAAGGCTATAGCACACCCCTTTTTTGGGCATTTTTCCGGAGGATGAACTTGGCGCCAAGGGGTTCGGCTGCTCTTTTTTGGGCGCGGCTGTGCCCGCGGCCTATTTTTGTCGCGGGGAGGGGGTGGGCAAAGTCGCGGCCCATTCCGAGGAAGGGGGATGAACTTCGCCGGCCCCACGCCCAAAGGCTATAGCACACCCATTTTTTGGGCATTTTTCCGCAGGACGAACTTGGCGCCTAGGGGTTCGGCTGCTCTTTTTTGGGCGCGGCTGTGCCCGCGGCCTATTTTTGGCGCGGGGAGGGGCTGCGCAAAGTCTCGGCCCATTCCGAGGAATGGGGATGAACTTTGCCGGCCCCACGCCCCAAGGCTATAGCTCACCCCCTTTTTGGGCATTTTTCCGCTGGACGAACTTGGCGCCAAGGGGTTCGGCTGCTCTTTTTTCGGAGCGGCTGTGCCCGCGGCCTATTTTTGTTGCATGGAGGGGGTTGGGAAAGTCTCAGCCCATTCAGAGTCCGGCGGACGAAGTGCGCCGGCCCCACGCCCAAAGGCTATAGCACACCCCTTTTTTGGGCATTTTTCCGGAGGATGAACTTGGCGCCAAGGGGTTCGGCTGCTCTTTTTTGGGCGCGGCTGTGCCCGCGGCCTATTTTTGTCGCGGGGAGGGGGTGGGCAAAGTCTCGGCCCATTCCGAGGAAGGGGGATGAACTTCGCCGGCCCCACGCCCAAAGGCTATAGCACACCCATTTTTTGGGCATTTTTCCGCAGGACGAACTTGGCGCCTAGGGGTTCGGCTGCTCTTTTTTGGGCGCGGCTGTGCCCGCGGCCTATTTTTGGCGCGGGGAGGGGCTGCGCAAAGTCTCGGCCCATTCCGAGGAATGGGGATGAACTTTGCCGGCCCCACGCCCCAAGGCTATAGCTCACCCCCTTTTTGGGCATTTTTCCGCTGGACGAACTTGGCGCCAAGGGGTTCGGCTGCTCTTTTTTCGGAGCGGCTGTGCCCGCGGCCTATTTTTGTTGCATGGAGGGGGTTGGGAAAGTCTCAGCCCATTCAGAGTCCGGCGGACGAAGTGCGCCGGCCCCACGCCCAAAGGCTATAGCACACCCCTTTTTTGGGCATTTTTCCGGAGGATGAACTTGGCGCCAAGGGGTTCGGCTGCTCTTTTTTGGGCGCGGCTGTGCCCGCGGCCTATTTTTGTCGCGGGGAGGGGGTGGGCAAAGTCTCGGCCCATTCCGAGGAAGGGGGATGAACTTCGCCGGCCCCACGCCCAAAGGCTATAGCACACCCATTTTTTGGGCATTTTTCCGCAGGACGAACTTGGCGCCTAGGGGTTCGGCTGCTCTTTTTTGGGCGCGGCTGTGCCCGCGGCCTATTTTTGGCGCGGGGAGGGGCTGCGCAAAGTCTCGGCCCATTCCGAGGAAGGGGGATGAACTTTGCCGGCCCCACGCCCCAAGGCTATAGCTCACCCCCTTTTTGGGCATTTTTCCGCTGGACGAACTTGGCGCCAAGGGGTTCGGCTGCTCTTTTTTGGGCGCGGCTGTGCCCGCGGCCTATTTTTGTCGCGGGTAGGGGGTGGGCAAAGTCTCGGCACATTCCGAGGAAGGCGGACGAAGTTCGCCGGCCCCACGCCCAAAGTCTGCAGCACACCCCTTTTTGGGCATTTTTCCGCAGGATGAACTTGGCGCCTAGGGGTTCGGCTGCTCTTTTTTCGGTGCGGCTGAGCCTGCGGCCTATTTTTGGTGCGGGGAGGGGGTGGGCAAAGTCTCGGCCCATTCCGAGGAAGGTGGATGAACTTTGCCGGCCCCACGCCCAAAGGCTATAACACACCCCTTTTTTGGGCATTTTTCCGCAGGATGAACTTGGCGCCAAGGGGTTCGGCTGCTCTTTTTTCGGCGCGGCTATGCCCGCGGCCTATTTTTGGTGCGGAGAGGGGGTGGGCAAAGTCTTGACCCATTCCGAGGAAGGCGGATGAACTTTGCCGTCCCCACGCCCAAAGGCTATAGCACACCCGTTTTTTGGGCATTTTGCCGCAGGACGAACTTGGCGCCAAGGGGTTCGGCTGCTCTTTTTTGGGCGCGGCTGTGCCCGCGGCCTATTTTTGTCGCGGGTAGGGGGTGGGCAAAGTCTCGGCACATTCCGAGGAAGGCGGACGAAGTTCGCCGGCCCCACGCCCAAAGTCTGCAGCACACCCCTTTTTGGGCATTTTTCCGCAGGATGAACTTGGCGCCTAGGGGTTCGGCTGCTCTTTTTTCGGCGCGGCTGAGCCTGCGGCCTATTTTTGGTGCGGGGAGGGGGTGGGCAAAGTCTCGGCCCATTCCGAGGAAGGTGGATGAACTTTGCCGGCCCCACGCCCAAAGGCTATAACACACCCCTTTTTTGGGCATTTTTCCGCAGGATGAACTTGGCGCCAAGGGGTTCGGCTGCTCTTTTTTCGGCGCGGCTATGCCCGCGGCCTATTTTTGGTGCGGAGAGGGGGTGGGCAAAGTCTTGACCCATTCCGAGGAAGGCGGATGAACTTTGCCGACCCCACTCCCAAAGGCTATAGCACACCCGTTTTTTGGGCATTTTGCCGCAGGACGAACTTGGCGCCAAGGGGTTCGGCTGCTCTTTTTTGGGTACGGCTGTGCCCGTGGCCTATTTTTGTCACGGGGTGGGGGTGGGAAAAGTCTCGGCCCATTCCGAGTCCGACGGACGAAGTTCGCCCGCCCCACGCCCCAAGGCTATAGCCCACCCCTTTTTTGGGCATTTTGCCGCAGGACGAACTTGGCGCCAAGGGGTTTGGCTGCTCCTTTTTGGGCGCGGCTGTGTCCGCGGCCTATTTTTGTCGCGGGGAGGGGGTGGCCAAGGTCTTGGCCCATTCTGAGTCCGGCAGACGAAGTTCGCCTGCCGCACGCCCCAAGGCTATAGCCCACCCCTTTTTTGGGCATTTTTCCGGAGGATGAACTTGGCGCCAAGGGGTTCGGCTGCTCTTTTTTGGGCGCGACTGTGCCCGCGGCCTATTTTTGTCGCGGGGAGGGGGTGGGCAAAGTCTCGGCCCATTCCGAGGTAGGCCGAAGAGGTTCGCCGGCCCCACGCCCAAAGGCTATAGCACACCCCCTTTTTGGGCATTTTTCCGGACGACGAACTTGGCGCCAAGGGGTTCGGCTGCTCTTTTTTGGGGCGGCTGTGACCGCGGCCTATTTTTGTCGCGGGGAGGGGGTGGGAAAAGTCTGGCCCTATTCCGAGTTCGGCGGACAAAGTTCGCCGGCCCCACGCCCCAAGGCTATAGCCCACCCACTTTTTGGGCATTTTTCCGCAGGACGAACATGGCGCGAAGGGGTTCGACTGCTCTTTTATGGGCGCGGCTGTGTCCGCGGCCTATTTTTGGTGCGGGGAGGGGGTGGGCAAAGTCTCGGCCCATTCCGAGGAAGGCGGATGAACTTCGCCGGCCCCACGCCCAAAGGCTATAGCACACCCCTTTTTTGGGCATTTTGCCGCAGGACGAACTTGGCGCCAAGGGGTTCGGCTGTTCTATTTTGGGCGCGGCTGTGCCAGCGGCCCATTTTTGTCGTGGGGAGGGGGTGGGCAAAGTCTCGGCCCATTCCGAGTCCGGCGGACGAAGTGCGCCAGCCCCACGCCCCAAGGCCAAAGCCCACCGCTTTTTTGGACATTTTTCCGCAGGACGAACTTGGCGCCAAGGGGTTCGGCTGCTCTTTTTTGAGCGCTGCTGTGCCCGCGGCCTATTTTGGTCACGGCGAGGGGATGGGCAAAGTCTCGGCCTATTCCGAGTCCGGCGGACGATGTTCGCCAGCCCCACGCCCCAAGGCTGTAGCCCACCCCTTTTTTGGGCATTTTTCCGCAGGACGAACTTGGCGCGGAGTGGTTCGCCTGCTCTTTTTTGGGCGCAGCTGTGCCCGCGGCCTATTTTTGTCACGGGGAGGGGGTGGCCAATGTCTTGGCCCAATCTGAAGAGGGCGGACGATGTTCGCCGGCTCCATGCCCAACGGCTATAGCACACCCCTTTTTTGGGCATTTTTCCGCTGGACGAACTTGGCGCCAAGGGGTTCGGCCCCTCCTTTTTGGGCGCGGATGTGCCCGCGGCCTATTCTTGTCGCGGGGAGGGGGTGGAAAAGTCTTGGCCCATTTCGAGCCCAGCGGACGAAATCCGCCCGACCCACGCCCCAAAGGCTATAGCACTCCCCTTTTTTGGGCATTTTTCCGCAGGACGAACTTGGAGCCAAGGGGTTCGGCTGCTCGTTTTTGGGCGCGGCTGTGCCCGTTGCCTATTTTTGTCGCGGGGAGGGGGTGGGCAAAGTCTCGGCCCGTGCCGAGGAAGGCGGACGAAGTGCGCCAGCCCCACACCCCAAGGCTGTAGCACACCCCTTTTTTGGGCATTTTTCCGCAGGACGAACTTTGCGCCAAGGGGTTTGGCTGCACTTTTTTAGGCGCGGCTGTGCCCGTGGCCCATTTTTGTCATGAGGAGGGGGTGGGAAAATTCTGGCCCTATTCCGAGTCCGGCTGACAAAGTTCGTCGGCCCCACGGCCCAAGGCTATAGCCCACCGCTTTTTTGGGCATTTTTCCGCAGGACGAACTTGGCGCCAAGGGGTTCGGCTGCTATTTTCTGGGCACGGCTGTGCCCGTGGCCTATTTTTGTCGCGGGGATGGGGTTGGAAAAGTCTCAGCCCATTCGGAGTCCGGCGGACGAAGTGCGCCGGCCCCACACCCAACGGCTATAGCACACCCCTTTTTTGGGCATTTTTCCGGAGGATGAACTTGGCGCCAAGGGGTTCGGCTGCTCTTTTTTGGGCGTGGCTGTGCCCGCGGCCTATTTTTGTCGCGGGGAGGGGGTGGGCAAAGTCTCGGCCCATTCCAAGCCCGGCGGACGATGTTCGCCAGCCCCACGCCCCAAGGCTATAGCCCACCCCCTTTTTGGGCATTTTTCCGCGGGACGAACTTGGCGCCTAGGGGTTCGGCTGCTCTTTTTTGGGAGCGGCTGTGCCCGCGGCCTATTTTTGTTGCATGGAGGGGGTTGGGAAAGTCTCGGCCCATTTGGAGTCCGGCGGACGAAGTTCGCCCGCCTCACGCCCCAAGGCTATAGCGTAACCCCATTTTGGGCATTTTTCCGCAGGACGAACTTGGCGCCAAGGGGTTCGGCTGCTCTTTTCTGGACGCGGCTGTGCCTGCGGCCTATTTTTGTCGGGGGGAGGGGGTGGAAAGGTCTCGGCCCTTTCCGAGGAAGGCGGACGAAGTGCGCCAGCCCCACACCCGAAGGCTGTAGCACACCCCTTTTTTGGGCATTTTTCCGCCGGACGAACTTTGCGCCAAGGGGTTGGGCTGCACTTTTTTAGGTGCGGATGTGCCCACGGCCCATTTTTGTCGTGAGGAGGGGGTGGGAAAAGTCTGGCCCTATTCCGAGTCCGGCGGACAAAGTTCGCCGGCCCCACGCCCCAAGGCTATAGCCCACCGCTTTTTTGGGCATTTTTCGGCAGGACGAACTTGGCGCCAAGGGGTTCGGCTGCTCTTTTGTGCCCGCGGCTGTGCCCGCGGCCTATTTTTGTCACGGGGAGGGGTTGGACAAGTCTCGGCCCATTCGGAATCCGGCGGACGAAGTTCGCCAGCCCCACGCCCCAAGGCTATAGCGCACCCCCATTTCGGGCATTTTTCCGCAGGACGAACTTGGCGCCAAGGGGTTCGGCTGCTCTTTTTTGGGCGCGGCTGTGTCCGCGGCTTATTTTTGGTGCGGGGAGGGGGTGGGCAAAGTCCTGGCCCATTCCGAGGAAGGCGGATGAACTTCGCCGGCCCCACGGCCCAAGGCTATAGGCCACCCCCTTTTTGGGCATTTTTCCGCAGGACGAACTTGGCACCATGGGGTTAGGCTGCTCTTTTTTGGGCGCGGCTGTGCCCGCGGCCTATTTTTGTCGCGGGGAGCGGGTGGCCAAAGTCTCGGCCCATTCCGAGGAAGGCGGACGAAGTTCGCCGACCCCATGCCCCAAGGCTATAGCCCACCCCTTCTTTGGGCATTTTTCCGCAGGACGAACTTGGCGCCAAGGGGTTCGGCTGCTATTTTTTGAGCGCTCCTGTGCCCGCGGCCTATTTTGGTCACGGGGAGGGGGTGGGCAAAGTCTCGGCCCATTCCGAGTCCGGCGGACGATGTTCGCCAGCCCCACGCCCCAAGGCTATGACCCACCCCTTTTTTGGGCATTTTTCCGCAGGACGAACTTGGCGCCGAGTGGTTCGGCTGCACTTTTTTGGGCACAGCTGTGCCCGCGGCCTATTTTTGTCACGGGGAGGGGGTGGCCAAAGTCTCGGCCCATTCCGAGGAAGGCGGACGAAGTGCGCCAGCCCCACGCCCCAAGGCCATAGCCCACCGCTTTTTTGGGCATTTTTCCGCAGGACGAACTTGGCGCCAATGGGTTCGGCAGCTCTTTTTTTGGCGCGGCTTTGCCCACATTCTATTTTTGTTCCGGGGAGGGGGTGGGAAAAGACTCCGCCCATTTCGAGTCCGGCGGACGAAGTGCGCCGGCCCCACGCCCCAAGGCTATAGCCCACCCCCTTTTTGGGCATTTTTCTGCCGGACAAATTTGGCGCCAAGGGGTTCGGCTGCTCTTTTCTGGACGCGGCTGTGCACGTGACCTATTTTTGTCGCGGGGAGGGGGTGGGCAAAGTCTCGGCCCAGTCCGAGGAAGGCGGACAAAGTGCGCCAGCCCCACACCCCAAGGCTGTAGCACACCCCTTTTTTGGGCATTTTTCCGCAGGACGAACTTTGCGCCAAGGGGTTTGGCCGCCCTTTTTTAGGCGCGGCTGTGCCTGCGGCCCATTTTTGTCGCGGGGAGGGGGTGGGCAAAGTCTCGGCCCATTCCGAGCCCGGCGGACGAAGTGCGCCAGCCCCACACCCCAAGGCCATAGCCCACCGCTTTTTTGGGCATTTTTCCGCAGGACGAACTTGGCGCCAAGGGGTTCGGCTGCTCTTTTTTGAGCACTGCTGTGCCCGCGGCCTATTTTGGTCACGGGGAAGGGGTGGGCAAAGTCTCAGCCCATTCCGAGTCCGGCGGATGATGTTCGCCAGCCCCACGCCCCAAGGCTATAGCCCACCCCTTTTTTGGGCATTTTTCCACAGGACGAACTTGGCGCCGAGTGGTTCGGCTGCTCTTTGTTGGACGCAGCTGTGCCCGCGGCCTATTTTTGTCACGGGGAGGGGGTGGCCAATGTCTTGGCCCAATCCGAAGAAGGCGGACGATGTTCGCCGGCCCCATGCCCAACGGCTATAGCACACCCCTTTTTTGGGCATTTTTCCGCAGGAAGAACTTGGCGCCAAGGGGTTCGGCCGCTCTTTTTTGGGCGCGGATGTGCCCGCGGCCTATTCTTGTCGCGGGGAGGGGGTGGAAAAGTCTTGGCCCATTTCGAGTCCAGCGGACGAAATCCGCCCGACCCATGCCCCAAAGGCTATAGCACACCCCTTCTTTGGGCATTTTTCCGCAGGACGAACTTGGCGCCAAGGGGTTCGGCTGCTCTTTTTTGAGCGCTGCTGTGCCCGCGGCCTATTTTTGTCACGGGGAGGGGGTGGGCAAAGTCGCGGCCCATTCCGAGTCCGGCGGACGACGTTCGCCAGCCCCACGCCCCAAGGCTAGAGCCCACCCCTTTTTTGGGCATTTTTCCGCTGGACAAACTTGAGGCCGAGTGGTTCGGCTGCTCTTTTTTGGGCGCAGCTCTGCCCGCGGCCTATTTTTGTCACGGGGAGGGGGTGGCCAAAGTCTCGGCCCATTCCGAGGAAGGCGGACGAAGTGCGCCAGCCCCACGCCCCAAGGCCATAGCCCACCGCTTTTTTGGGCATTTTTCCGCAGGACGAAGTTGGCGCCAAGGGGTTCGGCTGCACTTTTTTGGGCGCGGCTTTGCCCACATTCTATTTTTGTTCCGGGGAGGGGGTGGGAAAAGTCTCCGCCCATTCCGAGTCCGGCGGACGAAGTGCGCCGGCCCCACGCCCTAAGGCTATAGCCCACCCCGTTTTTGGGCATTTTTCTGCCGGACAAACTTGGCGCCAAGGGGTTCGGCTGCTCTTTTCTGGACGCGGCTGTGCACGTGGCCTATTTTTGTCGCGGGGAGGGGGTGCGCAAAGTCTCGGCCCAGTCCGAGGAAGGCGGACAAAGTGCGCCAGCCCCACACCCCAAGGCTGTAGCACACCCCTTTTTTGGGAATTTTTCCGCAGGACGAACTTTGCGCCAAGGGGTTTGGCCGCCCTTTTTTAGGCGCGGCTGTGCCTGCGGCCCATTTTTGTCGCGGGGAGGGGGTGGGCAAAGTCTCGGCCCATTCCGAATCCGGCGGACGAAGTCCGCCCGACCCACGCCCCAAAGGCTATAGCACACCCCTTTTTTGGGCATTTTTCCGCAGGACGAACTTGGCGCCAAGGGGTTCGGCTGCTCTTTTTTGGGCGCGGCTGTGCCCGCGGCCTATTTTTGTCGTGGGCAGGGGGTGGGCAAAGTCTCGGCCCATGCCAAGTCCGGCGGGCGAAGTTCGCCAGCCCCACGCCTCAAGGCTATAGCCCACCCCCTTTTTGGGCATTTTTCCGCAGGACGAACTTGGCGCCTAGGGGTTCGGCTGCTCTTTTTTGGGAGCGGCTGTGCCCGCGGCCTATATTTGTCGCATGGAGGGTTTGGGAAAGTCTCGGCCCATTCGGAGTCCGGCGGACGAAGTTCGCCAGCCCCACGCCCCAAGGCTATAGCGCACCCCCATTTTGGGCATTTTTCCGCAGGACGAACTTGGCGCCAAGGGGTTAGGCTTCTCTTTTCTGGACGCGGCTGTGCCTGTGGCCTATTTTTGTCGCGGGGAGGGGGTGGGCAAAGTCCCGGCCGATTCCGAGGAAGGCGGACGAAGTGCGCCAGCCCCACACCCCAAGGCTGTAGCACACCCCTTTTTTGGGCATTTTTCCGCAGGACGAACTTTGCGCCAAGGGGTTTGGCTGCACGTTTTTAGGCGCGGCTGTGCCCGCGGCCCATTTTTGTCGCGAGGCGGGGTGGGAAAAATCTGGCCCTATTCCGAGTCCGGCGGACAAAGTTCGCCGGCCCCACGCCCCAAGGCTATAGCCCACCGCTTTTTTGGCCATTTTTCCGCAGGACGAACTTGGCGCTAAGGGGTTCGGCTGCTCTTTTTTGGGCGCGGCTGTGCCCGTGCCCTATTTTTGTCGCGGGGTGGGGGTGGGAAAAGTCTTGGCCCATTTCAAGTCCGGCGGACGAAATCCGCCCGACCCACGCCCCAAAGGCTATAGCACACCCCTTTTTTGGGCATTTTTCCGCAGGACGAACTTGGCGCCAAGGGGTTCGGCTGCCCTTTTTTGGGCGCGGCTGTGGCCGCGGCCTGTTTTTGTCTTGGGGAGGGAGTGGGAAAAGGCTCGGCCCATTCCGAGTGCGGCGGACGAAGTGCGCCAGCCCCACGCCCCAAGGCTATAGCCCACTCCCTTTTCGGGCATTTTTCCGCAGGATGAACTTGGCGCCAAGGGGTTCGGCCGCTCTTTTTTGGGCACGGCTGTGCCCGTGCCCTATTTTTGTCGCGGGGTGGGGGTGGGAAAAGTCTCGGCCCATTCCGAGTCCGGCGGACGAAGTGCGCCAGCCCCACGCCCCAAGGCTATAGCCCACTCCCTTTTCGGGCATTTTTCCGCAGGACGAACTTAGCGCCAAGGGGTTCGGCCGCTATTTTTTGGGCGCGGCTGTGGTCGCGGCCTATTTTTGTCTTGGGGAGGGGGTGGGAAAAGTCTCGGCCCATTCCGAGTCCGGCGGACGAAGTGCGCCAGCCCCACGCCCCAAGGCTATAGCCCACTCCCTTTTCGGGCATTTTTCCGCAGGATGAACTTGGCGCCAAGGGGTTCGGCTGCTCTTTTTTGGGTGCGGCTGTGCCCGCGGCCTATTTTTGTCGCGGCGAGGGGGTGGGAAATGTCTCGGCCCATTCCGAGTCTGGCGGACGAAGTTCGCCTGCCCCACGCCCCAAGGCTATAGCGTACCCCCATTTTGGGCATTTTTCTGCACGACGATCTTGGCGCCAAGGGGTTCGGCTGCTCTTTTCGGGACGCGGCTGTGTCCGCGTCCTATTTTTGTCACGGGGAGGGGGTGGCCAAGGTCTCGGCCCATTGCGAGGAAGGCGGACGAAGTTCGCCGGCCCCACGCCCAAAGGCTATACCACACCCCTTTTTTGGGCATTTTTCCGCAGGACGAACCTGGCGCCAAGGGGTTCGGCTGCTCTTTTTTGGGCGCGGCTGTGCCCGTGGCCTATTTTTGTCGTGGGGAGGGGGTGGGCAACGTCTCGGCCCATTTCGAGGAAGGCGGACGAAGTGCGCCAGCCCCACACCCCAAGGCTGTAGCACACCCCTTTTTTGGGCATTTTTCCGCAGCACGAACTTTGCGCCATGGGGTTTGGCTGCAATCTTTTAGGCACGGCTGTGCCTGCGGCCCATTTTTGTCGCGGGGAGGGGGTTGTCAAAGTCTCGGCCCATTCCGGGGAAGGCGGATGAACTTTGCCGGCCCCACTCCCAAAGGCTATAGCACACCCCTTTTTTGGGGATTTTTCCGCAGGACGAAGTTGGCGTCATGGGGTCCGGCTGCTTTTTTTTGGGCACGGCTGTGCCCGCAGCCTTTTTTAGTCACGGGGAGGGGGTGGCCAAGGTCTCGGCCCATTGCGAGGAAGGCGGACGAAGTTCGCCGGCCCCACGCCCAAAGGCTATACCACACCCCTTTTTTGGGCATTTTTCCGCAGGACGAACTTGGCGCTAAGGGGTTCGGCTGCTCTTTTTTGGACGCGGCTGAGCCCGTGGCCTAGTTTTGTCGCGGGGAGGGGGTGGGAAAGTCTCGGCCCATTCCGAGTCCGGTGGACGAAGTGCGCCAGCCGCACGCCCCAAGGCTATAGCCCACTCCCTTTTCGGGCATTTTTCCGCAGGATGAACCTAGTGCCCAGGGGTTCGGCTGCTCTTTTTTGGGCACGGCTGTGGCCGCGGCCTATTTTTGTCTTGGGGAGGGGGTGGAAAAAGTCTCGGCCCATTCCGAGTCTGGCGGACGAAGTCCGCCCGCCCCACGCCCCAAGGCTATAGCCCACCTCCTTTTTGTTCATTTTTCCGTAGGACGAACTTGGCGCCAAGGGGTTCGGCTGCTCTTTTTTGGGCGCGGCTGTGCCCGCGGCCTATTTTTGTCGCAGGGAGGGGGTGGGCAAATTCTCGGCCCATTCCGTGGAAGGCGGACGAAGTGCGCCGGCCCCACGCCCCAAGCCTATAGCCCACCCCCTTTTTGGGCATTTTTCCGCAGGACGAACATGGCGCCATGGGGCTCGGCTACTCTTTTTTGGGCGCGGCTGTGCCCGCGGCCTATTTTTGTCACGGGGTGGGGGTGGTCAAACTCTCGGCCCATTCCGAGTCTAGCGGACGAAGTTCGCCAGCCCCACGCCCCAAGGCTATAGCCCCCCCCCCCGTTTTGGGCATTTTCCCGCAGGACGAACTTGGCGCCAATGGGTTCGGCTGCTATATTTTGGGCGCGGATGTGCCCGTGTCCTATTTTTGTCGTGGGGAGGGGGTGGACAAAGTCTCGGCCCATTCCGAGGAAGGCGGACGAAGTTCGCCTGCCCCACGCCCAAAGGCTATAGCACACCCCTTTTTTGGGCAATTTTCAGCAGGACGAACTTGGCGCCAAGGGGTTCGGCTGCTCTTTTTTGGACGCGTCTGTGCCCGCGGCCTATCTTTGTCGCGGGGAGGGGGTGGGCAAATTCTCGGCCCATTCCGTGGAAGGCGGATGAAGTTCGCCGGCCCCACGCCCAAAGGCTATACCACACCCCTTTTTTGGGCATTTTTCCGCAGGACGAACTTGGCGCCAAGGGGTTCGGCTGCTCTTTTTTGGGGGCGGCTGTGCCCATGGCCTAGTTTTGTCGCGGGGAGGGGGTGGGAAAGTCTCGGCCCATTCCGAGTCCGGCGGACAAAGAGCGCCAGCCCCACGCCCCAAGGCTATAGCCCACTCCCTTTTTGGGCATTTTTCCGCAGGACGAACTTAGTGCCAAGGGGTTCGGCAGCTCTTTTTTGGGCGCGGGTTTGCCCGCGGCCTATTTTTGTCGCGGGGAAGGGGTGGGCAAAGTCTCGGCCCACTCCGACGAAGGCGGATGATGTTCGCCAGCCCCACGCCCAAAGGCTATAGCACACCCGTTTTTTGGGCATTTTTCCGCAGGACGCACTTGGCGCCAAGGGGTGCCGCTGCTCTTTTTTGGGCGCGGCTGTTCCCGCGTCCTATTTTTGTTGTGGGGAGGGGGTGGGCCAAGTCTCCGCCTACTCCGAAGAAGGCGGACGTAGTGCGCCTGCCCCACGCCCCAAGGCTATAGCCCACCCCCTTTTTGGGCATTTTTCCGCAGGACGAACTTGGCGCCAAGGGTTTCGGCTGCTCTTTTTTGGGCACGGCTGTGCCCGCGGCCTATTTTTATCGCGGGGAGGGGGTGGGAAAAGGTCTCGGCCCATTCCGAGTCCAGCGGACGAAGTTCGCCAGCCCCACGGCCCAAGGCTAAAGCCCACTCCCTTTTTTGGGCATTTTACCGCAGGACGAACTTGGCGCCAAGGAGTTTGGCTGCTCTTTTTTGGGCGCGGGCAATTTTTGTCTTGGGGAGGGGGTGGGAAAAGTCTCGGCCCATTCCAAGTCCGGCGGACGAAGTCCGCCCGCCCCACGCCCCAAGGCTATAGCCCACCTCCTTTTTGTTCATTTTTCCGCAGGACGAAGTTGGCGCCAAGGGGATCGGCTGCTCTTTTTGGGGCGCGGCTGTGCCCGCGGCCTATCTTTGTCGCGGGGAGGGGGTGGGAAAGTCTCGGCCCATTCCACGCCCCAAGGCTATAGCACACCCCTTATTTGGGCATTTTTCCGCCGGACGAACTTGGCGCCAAGGGGTTCGGCTGCTCTTTTTTCAGCGCGGCTGTGCCCGCGGCCTATTTTTATCGCTGGGAGGGGGTGGGCAAAGTCTCCGCGCATTCCGAGTCCGGCGGAAGATGTTCGCCAGCCCCACGCCCCAAGGCTATAGCACACCCCTTCTTTGGGCATTTTTCCGCAGGACGAACTCGGCGCCAAGGGGTTCGGCTGCTCTTTTTTTGGCGCGGCTTTGCCCGCGGTCTATTTTTGTCGTGGGGAGGGGGTCGGCAAAGTCTCGGCCCATTCCGATGAAGGCGGAAGAACTTTACCGGCCCCACGCCCAAAAGGCTATAGCACACACCTTTTTTGGGCATTTTTCCGCAGGACGAACTTGGCGCCAAGGGGTTCGGCTGCTCTTTTTTGGGCGCGGTGCCCGCGGCCAATATTTGTCGCGGGGACGGGGTGGGAAAGGTCTCAGCCCATTCCGAGTCCGGCGGACGAAGTGCGCCCGCCCCACGCCCCAAGGCTATAGCCCACTCCCTTTTCGGGCATTTTTCCGCAGGACGAACTAGGTGCCAAGGGCTTCGGCTGCCCTTTTTTGGGCGCGGCTGTGCCCGCGGCCTATTTTTTTCGCGGGGAGGGGGTGCGCCAAGTCTCCGCCTACTCCGAAGAAGGCGGACGAAGTGCGCCTGCCCCACGCCCCAAGGCTATAGCCCACCCCCTTTTTGGGCATTTTTCCGCAGGACGAACTTGGCGCCAAGGGTTTCGCCTGCTCTTTTTTGGGCACGGCTGTGCCCGCGGCCTATTTTTATCACGGGGAGGGGGTGGGAAAAGGTCTCGGCCCATTCCGAGTCCAGCGGACGAAGTTCGCCAGCCCCACGGCCCAAGGCTAAAGCCCACTCCCTTTTTTGGGCATTTTTCCGCAGGACGAACTTGGCGCCAAGGGGTTTGGCTGCTCTTTTTTGGGCGCGGGCAATTTTTGTCTTGGGGAGGGGGTGGGAAAAGTCTCGGCACATTCCGAGTCTGGCGGACGAAGTCCGCCCGCCCCACGCCCCAAGGCTATAGCCCACCTCCTTTTTGTTCATTTTTCCGCAGGACGAAGTTGGCGCCAAGGGGTTCGGCTGCTCTTTTTTGGGCGCCGCTGTGCCCGCGGCCTATTTTTGTCGCGGGGAGGGGGTGGGAAAGTCTCGGCCCATTCCACGCCCCAAGGATATAGCACACCCCTTTTTTGGGCATTTTTCCGCCGGACGAACTTGGCGCCAAGGGGTTCGGCTGCTCTTTTTTCGGCGCGGCTGTGCCCGCGGCCTATTTTTATCGCTGGGAGGGGGTGGACAAAGTCTCCGCGCATTCCGAGTCCGGCGGAAGATGTTCGCCAGCCCCACGCCCCTAGGCTATAGCACACCCCTTCTTTGGGCATTTTTCCGCAGGACGAACTCGGCGCTAAGGGGTTCGGCTGCTCTTTTTTTGGCGCGGCTTTGCCCGCGGCCTATTTTTGTCGTGGGGAGGGGGTCGGCAAAGTCTCGGCCCATTCCGAGGAAGGCGGAAGAACTTTACCGGCCCCACGCCCAAAAGGCTATAGCCCACCCCCTTTTTGGGCATTTTTCTGCAGGACGAACTTCGCGCCAAGGGGTTAGGCTGCTCTTTTTTGGGCGCTGCTGTGGGCGCGGCCTATTTTGGTCGCGGGGATGGGGTGGGAAAAGTCTCGGCCCATTCCGAGTGCGGCGGACGAAGTTCGGCAGCCCCACGCCCCAAGGCTATAGCCCACCCCCTTTTTGTTCATTTTTCCGCAGGACGAACTTGGCGCCTAGGGGTTCGGCTGCTCTTTTTTAAGCGCGGCCGTGCCCGCGGCATATTTTTATCGCAGGGAGGGGGTCGGCAAAGTCTCGGCCAATTCCGTGGAAGGCGGAAGAACTTTGCCGGCCCCACGCCCAAAGGCTACAGCACACACCTTTTTTGGGCATTTTTCCGCAGGACGAACTTGGCGCCAAGGGGTTCGGCTGCGCCCGCGGCCTATTTTTTTCGCGGGGAGGGATGGCCAAAGTGTCGGCTCATTCGTTGGAAGGCGGACGAAGTTCACCGGCCCAACGGCAAAAGGCTATAGCACACCCATTTTTTGGGCATTTTTCCGCAGGACGAACTTCGCGCCAAGGGGTTCGGCTGCTCTTTTTTGGGCGTGGCTGTGCCAGCGGCCTATTTTTGTCGTGGGGAGGGGGTGGACAAACTCTCGGCCCATTCCGAGTCCGGCGGACGAAGTGCGCCGGCCCCACGCCCCAAGGCTACAGCCCACCGCTTTTTTGGGCATTTTTCGGCAGGACGAACTTGGCGCCAAGGGGTTCGGCTGCTCTTTTTTGGGCGCGGCCGTGCCCGCGGCCTATTTTTGTCGCGGGGAGGGGGTGGGCAAAGTCTCGGCCCATTCCAAGTCCGGCGGACGAAGTGCGCCAGCCCCACGCCCGAAGGCTATAGCCCACCCCCTTTTTGGGCATTTTTCCGCAGGACGAACTTGGCGCCAAGGGGTTTGGCTGCTCTTTTCTGGACGCGGCTGTGCCCGCGGCCTATTTTTGTCGTTGGGAGGGGGTGGGCAAAGTCTCGGCCCATTCCGAGGGAGGCGGACGAAGTGCGCCAGCCCCACACCCCAAGGCTGTAGCACACCCCTTTTTTGGGCATTTTTCCGCAGGACGAACTTGGCGCCAAGGGGTTCGGCTGCTCTTTTTTGGGCGCGGCTGTGCCCGCGGCCTATTTTTGTCGCGGGGAGGGGATGGGAAGAGACTGGGCCCATTCCGAGTCCGGCGGACGAAGTTTGCCAGCCCCACGCTCCCAAGGCTATAGCTCCCCCTTTTAGGGCATTTTTCCGCAGGACGAACTTGGAGCCAAGGGGTTCGGCTGCTCTTTATTGGGCACGGCTGTGCCCGCGGCCTATTTTTGTCGCGGGGAGGGGGTGGGCAAAATCTCGGCCCATTCCAAGTCCGGCGGACGAAGTGCGCCAGCCCCACGCCCCAAGGCTATAGCCCACCCCCTTTTTGGGCATTTTTCCGCAGGACGAACTTGGCGCCAAGGGGTTCGGCTGCTATTTTCTGGACGCGGCTGTGCCCGCGGCCTATTTTTGTCGCGGGGAGGGGGTGGGCAAAGTCTCGGCCCATTCCGAGGGAGGCGGACGAAGTGCGCCAGCCCCACACCCCAAGGCTGTAGCACACCCTTTTTTTGGGCATTTTTCCGCAGGACGAACTTGGCGCCAAGGGGTTCGGCTGCTCTTTTTTGGGCGCAGCTGTGCCCGCGGCCTATTTTTGTCGCGGGGAGGGGATGGGAAGAGACTGGGCCCATTCCGAGTCCGGGGGACGAAGTTTGCCAGCCCCACGCTCCCAAGGCTATAGCCCCCCCTTTTAGGGCATTTTTCCGCAGGACGAACTTGGAGCCAAGGGGTTCGGCTGCTCTTTATTGGGCGCGGCTGTGCCCGCAGGCTATTTTTGTCGCGGGGAGGGGGTGGGCAAATTCTGGGCCCATTCCGAGGAAGGCGGACGAAGTTCGCCGGCCCCACGCCCCAAGCCTATAGCCCACCCCCTTTTTGGGCATTTTTCCGCAGGACGAACTTGGCGCCAAGGGGTTCGGCTGCTCTTTTTTGCGTGCGGCTGTGCCTGCGGCCTATTTTTGCCGCGGGGAGGCGGTGGGAAAAGTCTCCGCCCATTCCGAGTCCGGCGGACGAAGTCCGCCCGCCCCACGCCCCAAGGTTATAGCCCACCTCCTTTTTGTTCATTTTTCCGCAGGACGAACTTGGCGCGAAGGGGTTCGGCTGCTCTTTTTTGGGCGCGGCTGTGCCCGCGTCCTATTTTTGTCGCGGGGAGGGGGTGGGAAAGTCTCGGCCCATTCCACGCCCCAAGGCTATAGCACACCCCTTTTTTGGGCATTTTTCCGCAGGACGAACCTGGCGCCAAGACGTTCGGCTGCTCTTTTTTCGGCGCGGCTTTGCCCGCGGCCTATTTTTGTCGCGGGGAGGGGGTCGGCAAAGTCTCGGCCCATTCCAAGGAAGGCGGAAGTACTTTGCCGGCCCCACGCCCAAAGGCTATAGCACACACCTTTTTTGGGCATTTTTCCGCAAGACGAACTTGGCGCCAAGGGGTTCGGCTGCTCTTTTTTGGGCGCGGCTGTGCCCGCGGCCTATTTTTGTCGTGGGGAGGGGGTGGGAAAAGGTCTCGGCCCATTCCGAGTCCGGCGGACGAAGTTCGCCCGCCCACGCCCCAAGGCTATGGCCCACTCCCTTTTTTGGGCATTTTTCCGCAGGACGAACTTGGCGCCAAGGGGTTCGGCTGCGCTTTTTTGGGCGCGGATATGCCCGCGGCCTATTTTTGTCGCGGGGAGGTGGTGGGAAAAGGTCTCGGCCCATTCCGAGTCCGGCGGACGAAGTGCGCCAGCCCCACGCCCCAAGGCTATAGCCCACTCCCTTTACGGGCATTTTTCCGCAGGACGAAGTTGGTGCCAAGGGGTTCGGCTGCTATTTTTTGGGCGCGGCTGTGCCCGCGGCCTATTTTTGTCGCGGGGAGGGGGTGGACAAAGTCTCGGCCCATTCCGAGGAAGGCGGACGAAGTTCGCCTGCCCCACGCCCAAAGGCTATAGCACACCCCTTTTTTGGGCAATTTTCAGCAGGACGAACTTGGCGCCAAGGGGTTCGGCTGCTCTTTTTTGGACGCGTCTGTGCCCGCGGCCTATTTTTGTCGCGGGGAGGGGGTGGACAAAGTCTCTGCCCATTCTGAGGAAGGCGGATGAAGTTCGCCGGCCCCACGCCCAAAGGCTATAGCACACCCCTTTTTTGGGCATTTTTCCGCAGGACGAACTTGGCGCCAAGGGGTTCGGCTGCTCTTTTTTGGGCGCGGCTGTGCCCGTGGCCTATTTTTATCACGGGGAGGTGGTGGGAAAGTCTCGGCCCATTCCACGCCCCAAAGCTATAGCACAACCCTTTTTTGGGCATTTTTCCGCAGGACGAACTTGGCGCAAAGGGGTTCGGCTGCTCTTTTTTGGGCGCGGCTGTGCCCGCGGACAATTTTTGTCGCGGGGAGGGGGTGGGAAAAGGTCTCGGCCCATTCCGAGTCCGTCGGACGAAGTTCGCCCGCCCCACGCCCCAAGTCTATAGCACACCCCTTTTTTGGGCATTTTTCCGCAGGACGAACTTGGCGCCAAGGGGTTCGGCTGCTCTTTTTTGGGCGCGGCTGTGCACGCGGCCTATTTTTGTCGTGCGGAGGGGGTGGGGAAAGCCTCAGCCTATTCCAAGTCCGGCGGACAAAGTGCACCGGCCCCACGCCCCGAGGCTATTGCGCATCCCCATTTTGGGCATTTTTCCGCAGGGCGAACTTGGCGCCTAGGGGTTCGGCTGCTCTTTTTTGGGTGCAGCTGTGCTCGCGGCCTATTTTTGTCGCGGGGAGGGGGTGGTCAAAGTCTTGGCCCAGTCCGAGTCCGGCGGACGAAGTGCGCCGGCCCCACACCTCAAGGCTATAGCCCACCGCCTTTTTGGGCATTTTTCTGCAGGACGAACATGGCGCCATGGGGCTCGGATACTCTTTTTTGGGCGCGGCTGTGCCCGCGGCCTATTTTTGTCACAGGGTGGGGGTGGTCAAAGTCTCGGCCCATTCCGAGTCTAGCGGACGAAGTTCGCCAGCCCCACGCCCCAAGGCTATAGCCCCCCCCCCCCCCCCCCCCCCCCGTTTTGGGCATTTTCCCGCAGAACGAACTTGGCGCCAAGGGGTTCGGCTGCTCTTTTTTGGGTGCGGCTGTGCCCGCGGCCTATTTTTGTCGCGGGGAGGGGGTGGTCAAAGTCTCGGCCCATTCCTTGTCCGGCGGACGAAGTGCACCGGCCCCACGCCCCAAGGCTATAGCCCATCCCCTTTTTGGGCATTTTTCAGCAGGACGAACTTGGCGCCAGCGGGTTTGGCTGCTCTTTTTTGGGCGCGGCTGTGTCCGCGGCCTATTTTTGTCGTGCGGAGGGGGTGGGGATAGCCTCGGCCTATTCGGAGTCCAGCGGACAAAGTGCGCCGCCCCACGCCCCGAGGCTATCGCCCACCCCTATTTTGGGCATTTTTCCGCAGGACGAACTTGGCGCCAAGGGGCTCGGCTACTCTTTTTTGGGCGTGGCTGTGCTCGCGGCCTATTTTTGTCGCGGGGAGGGGGTGGTCAAAGTCTCGGCCCATTCCGAGTCCGGCGGACGAAGTTCACCGGCCCACGCCTCTAGGCTATAGCCCACCGCCTTTTTGGGCATTTTTCCGCAGGACGAACATGGCGCTATGGGGCTCGGCTACTCTTTTTTGGGCGCGGCTGTGCCCGCGGCCTATTTTTGTCACGGGGTGGGGGTGGTCAAACTCTCGGCCCATTCCGAGTCTAGCGGACGAAGTTCGCCAGCCCCACGCCCCAAGGCTATAGCCCCCCCCCCCCCCCCGTTTTGGGCATTTTCCCGCAGGACGAACTTGGCGCCAATGGGTTCGGCTGCTATATTTTGGGCGCGGATGTGCCCGTGTCCTATTTTTGCCGCGGGGAGGGGGTGGGCAAAGTCTCCGCCCATTCCGAGGAAGGCGGACGAAGTTCACCAGCCCTGCGCCCCAAGGCTATAGCCCACCCCTTTTTTGTGCATTTTTCCGCAGGGGGAACTTCTCGCCAAGGGGTTCGGCTGCTCTTTTTTGGGCGCGGCTGTGCCCGCGGCCTATTTTTGTCGCGGGGAGGGGGTGGGAAGAGTCTCGGCCCATTCCGAGTCCGGCGGACGAACTTCAGCAGCCTCACGCCCCAAGGCTATAGCACACCCATTTTTTGGGCATTTTTCCGCTGGACAAACTCTGCGCCAAGGGGTTTGGCAGCTCTTTTTTGGGCGCGGCTGTGCCCGCGCCAAAAATAGGCCGCGGGGAGGGGGTGGCCAAAGTCTCGGCCCATTCCGAGGAAGGGGGACGAAGTTTGCCGGCCCCACGCCCAAAGGCTGTAGCACACCCCATTTTTGGGCATTTTTCCGCAGGACGAACTTGGCGCCAAGGGGTTCGGCCGCTCTTTTTTGGGCGCGGCTGTGGCCGCGGCATTTTTTTGTCCCGGGGAGGGGGTGGGCAAAGTATCGGTCCATTCCGAGGAAGGCGGACGAAGTTCGCCGGCCCCGCGCCCAAAGGCTGTAGCACACCCCTTTTTTGGGCATTTTTCCGCAGGACGAACATGGCGCCATGGGGCTCGGCAACTCTTTTTTGGGCGCGGCTGTGCCCGCGGCCTATTTTTGTCACGGGGAGGGGGTGGTCAAAGTCTCGGCCCATTCCGAGTCTGGCGGACGAAGTTCGCCAGCCCCACGCCCCAAGGCTATAGCCCCCCCCCCCCGTTTTGGGCATTTTCCTGCAGGACGAACTTCGCGCCAAGGGGTTCGGCTGCTCTTTTTTGGGTACGGCTGTGCCCGTGGCGTATTTTTGTCGCGGGGAGGGGGTGGTCAATGTCTCGGCCCATTCCGAGTCTGGCGGACGAAGTTCGCCAGCCGCACGCCCCAAGGCTATAGCCCCCCCCCCCCCCCCCCGTTTTGGGCATTTTCCCGCAGGACGAACTTCGCGCCAAGGGGTTCGGCTGCTCTTTTGTGGGTACGGCTGTGCCCACGGCCTATTTTTGTCGCAGGGAGGGGGTGGTGAAAGTCTCGGCCCATTCCGAGGAAGGCGGACGAAGTTCGCCAGCCCCACGCCCCAATGCTATAGCCCACCCCCGTTTTGAGCATTTTTCCGCAGGACGAACTTCGCGCCAAGGGGTTCGGCTGCTCTTTTTGGGGCGCGGCAGTTCCCGCGGCCTATTTGTGTTGCAGGGAGGGGGTGGGCAAATCCTCGGCCCATTCCTAGTCCGGCGGACGAAGTGCGCCGGCACCACGCCCCAAGGCTATAGCCCATCCCCTTTTTGGGCATTTTTCCGCAGGATGAACTTGGCGCCAACGGGTTCGGCTGCTATATTTTGGTCGAGGCTGTGCCCGCGGCCTATTTTTGCCGCGGGGAGGGGGTGGGCAAAGTATCCGCCCATTCCGAGTAAGGCGGACGAAGTTCGCCAGCCCCACACCCCAAGGCTATAGCCCACCCCTTTTTGTGCATTTTTCCGCAGGGCAAACTTCTCGCCAAGGGGTTCGGCTGCTCTTTTTTGGGAGCGGCTGAGCCCGCGGCCTATTTTTGTCGCGGGGAGGGGGTGGGCAAAGCCTCGGCCCATTCCGAGTCCGGTGGACGAAGTTCGCCGGCCCCACGCCCCAAGGATATAGCCCACCCCCTTTTTGGGCATTTTTCCGCATGACGTACTTGGCGCGAAGGGGTTTTGCTGCTCTTTTTTGGGCGCGGCTGTGCCCGCGCCCTATTCTTGTCGCAGGGAGGGGGTGGGAAAAGTCTCGGCCGATTCCGAGTCCGGCGGACGAAGTTCGCCCGCCCCACGCCCCAAGGCTATAGCCCACCCCTTTTTTGGGCATTCTTCCGCAGGACGAACTTGGTGCCAAGGGGTTCGGCTTCTGTTTTTTGGGCGCGGCTGTGCCCGCAGACTATTGTTGTCGCGGGGATGGTGTGGGAAAAGTCTCGGCCCATTCTGGGTCCGGCGGACGAAGTTCGCCTGCCCCACGCCCCAAGGCTATAGCCCACCCCCTTTTTGGGCATTTTTCCGCAGGACGAACTTGGCGCCAAGGGGTTCGGCTGCTCCTTTTTTGGCGCTGCGGTGCCGTGGCCTATTTTTGTTGCGGGGAGGGGGTGGGCAAAGTCTTGGCCCATTCCGAGGAAGGCGGACGAAGTTCGCCAGCCCCACGCCCCAAGGCCATAGCCCACCCCGTTTTTGGGCATTTTTCCGCAGGATAAACTTGGCACCAAGGGGTTCGGCTGCTCTTTTTTGAGCGCGGCTGTACCCGCGGTATATTTTTGTCGCGGGGAGGGGTCGGGCAAAGTATCGGCCCATTCCGAGGATGGCGGACGAAGTTCACCAGCCCCACGCCCCAAGGCTATAGCCCACCCCTTATTTGGGCATTTTTCCGCAGGATGAACTTGGGGCCAAGGGGTTCGGCTGCACTTTTCTGCGCGCGGCTGTGTCCGCTGCCTGTTTTTGTCACGGGGAGGGGGTTGGAAAAGTCTCGGCCCGTTCCGAGTCCGGCGGACGAAGTTCGACATCCCCACGCCCCAAGGCTATAGCCCACCCCCTTTTTGGGCATTTTTCTGCAGGATGAACTTGGCGCCAAGGGGTTCGGCTGCTCCTTTTTTGGCGCGGCGGTGCCCGTGGCCTATTTTTGTCGCGGGAAGGGGGTGGGCAAAGTCTCGGCCCATTCCGAGGAAGGCGGATGATGTTCTCCAGCCCCACGCCCCAAGGCCATAGCCCACCCCCTTTTTGGGCATTTTTCCGCAGGATGAACTTGGCGCCACGGGGTTTGGCTGCTCTTTTTTGGGCGCGGCTGTGCCCGCAGCCTATTTTTGTCGCGGGGAGGGGTTGGGAAAAGTCTCGGCGCATTCCGAGCCCGGCGGACATAGTTAACCAGCCCCACGCCCCTAGGCTATAGCCCACCAACATTTTGGGCATTTTTCCGCAGGACGAACTTGGCGCCAAGGGGTTCGGCTGCTCTTTCTTGGGTGCGGCTGTGCCCGCGGCCTATTTTTGCTGCGGGGAGGGGGTGGGCAAAGTCTCGGCTCATTCGGAGGAAGGCGGATGAACTTTGCAGGCCCCACGCCCAAAGGCTATAGCACACCCCTTTTTTGGGCACTATTCCGCACGACGAACTTGGCGCCAAGGGTTTCGGCTGCTCTTTTTTGGGCGTGGCTGTGACCGCGGCCTATTTTTGTCGCGGGGAGGGGGTGGGCAAAGTCTCGGCCCATTCCGAGGAAGGCGTACGAAGTTCGCCGGCCCCACGCCCAAGGGCTATAGCACACCCATTTTTTGGGCATTTTTCCGCAGGACGAACTTGGCACCAAGGGGTTCGGCCGCTCTTTTTTGGGCGCGGCGGTGCCCGCGGTCTATTTCTATAGCGGGAAGGGGGTGGGCAATGTCTTGGCCCATTCCGAGTCCGGCGGACGAAGTTCGCCCGGCCCACGCCTCAAGGCTATAGCACACCCCTTTTTTGGACGTGGCTGTGCCCGCGGCCTATTTTTGTCGTGGGGAGGGGGTGGGCAAAGTCTCGGCCCATTCCGAGTCATGCGGACGAAGTTCGCCAACCCCACGCCCCAAGGCTATAGCCCACCCCATTTTTGGGCATTTTTCCGCAGGACGAACATGGCGCCAAGGGGTTCGGCGGCTCTTTTTTGGACGCGGTTGTGCCCGCGGCCTATTTTTGTCACGGGGAGGGGGTGGGAAATGTCTCGGCCTATAACGAGGAAGGCGGACGAAGTTCGCCGGCCCCACGCCCCAAGGCTATAGCCCACCCTTTTTTTGGGCATTTTTCCGCAGGACGAACTTGGCACCAAGGGGGTCGGCTGCTATTTTTTGGGCGCGGCTGTGCCCGCGGCCTATTTTTGTCGCGGGGAGGGGCTGAGAAAAGTTGCGGCCCATTCCGAGTACGGCGGACGAACTTCGGCAGCCCCACGCACCAAGGCTATAGCACACCCCGTTTTTGGGCATTTTTCCGCCGGACGAACTTGGCGGCAAGGGGTTCGGCTGCTCTTTTTTGGGCGCGGCTGTACCCGCGGTCTATTTTTGTCACGGGGAGGGGTCGGGCAAAGTCTCGGCCCATTCCGAGGAAGGCGGACGAAGTTCGCCAGCCCCACGCCCCAAGGCTATAGCCCACCCACTATTTGGGCATTTTTCCGCAGGACGAACATGGCGCCAAGGGGTTCGGCGGCTCTTTTTTGGACGCGGTTGTGCCCGTGGCCTATTTTTGTCACGGGGAGGGGGTGGGAAATGTCTCGGCCTATTACGAGGAAGGCGGACGAAGTTCGCCGGCCCCACGCCCAAAGGCTAAGGCCCACCCCGTTTTTGGGCATTTTTCCGCAGGACGAACTTGGCGCCAATGGTTCGGCTGCTCTTTTTTGGGCGTGGCTGTGCCCGCGGCCTATTTTTTTCGTGGGGAGGGGCTGGGCAAAGTCTCGGCACATTCCGAGTCCGGCGGACGAAGTTCGCCCGCCCCACGCCCCAAGGCTATAGCCCACCCTTTTTTTGGGCATTTTTCCGCAGGACGAACTAGTCGCCAAGGGGTTCGGCTGCTGTTTTTTGGACGCGGCTGTGCCCGCGGCCTATATTTTTCGTGGGGAGGGTGTGGGAAAGTCTCGGCCCATTCCGAGTCCGGGGGACGAAGTTCGCCTGCCCCATGGCCCAAGGCTATAGCCCACCCCCTTTTTGGGCATTTTTCCGCAGGACGAACTAGGTGCCAAGGGGTTCGGCTGCTCTTTTTTGGGCGCGGCTGTGCCCGTGTCCTATTTTGGTCATGGGGAGGGGGTGAGCAAATTCTCGCCGCATTCAGAGGAAGGCGGACGAAGTTCGCAAGCACTACGCCCCAAGGCTATAGCCCACCCCCTTTTTGGGCATTTTTCCGCAGGATGAAGTTGGCGCCAAGGGGTTCGGCTGCTCTTTTTTGGGCACGGCTGTGCCCGCAGCCTATTTTTTTTCGCGGGGGAGGGGTTGGGCAAAGTCTCGCCCCATTCCGAGTCCCGCGGACGAAGTTCGCGAACCCCACGCCCCAAGGCTATAGCCCACCCCTTTTTTGGGCATTTGTCCGCAGGACGCACTCGGCGCCAAGGGGTTCGGCTGCTCTTTTTTGGGCGTGGCTGCTCCAGCGGCCTATTTTTGTCGCGGGGAGGGGGTGGGTAAAGTCTCGGCCCATTCCGAGTCCGGCGGACGAAGTTCGCCCGCCCCACGCCCCAAGGCTATAGGCCACCCACTTTTTGGGCATTTTTCCGCTGGACGAACATGGCTCCAAGGGGATCGGCTGCTCTTTTTTGGGCGCGGCTAGGCCCGCGGCCTATTATTGTCGTGGGGAGGGGGTGGTCAAAGTCTCGGCCCATTCCGAGTCCGGCGGATGAAGTTCGCCAGCCCCACGCCCGAAGGCTAAGGCCCACCCCCTTTTTGGGCATTTTTCCGCAGGACGAACTTGGCGCCAAGGGGTTCGGCTGCTCTTTTTGGTTGCGGCGGTGCCCGTGGCCTATTTTCGTCATGGGGAGGGGGTGGGCAAATTCTCGGCCCATTCCGAGGAAGGCAGACGAAGTTGGCCAGCCCCACGCCCCAAGGCCATAGCCCACCCCCTTTTTGGGCATTTTTCCGCAGGATGAACTTGGCGCCAAGGGGTTCGGCTGCTCTTTTTTTGGGCGCGGCTGTGCCCGCGGCCTATTTTTGTCGCGGGGAGGGGGTGGGCAAAGTCTCGGCCCATTCTGAGGAACGCGGAACAACTTTGCCGGCCCCACGCCCAAAGGCTATAACCCACCCTCTTTTTGGGCATTTTACCGCAGGACGAACTTGGCGCCAAGGGTTTCGGCTGCTCTTTTTTTGGGCGCGGCTGTGCCCACGGCCTATTTTTGCCGCGGGGAGGGGGTGGGAAAAGCCTCGGCCCACTCCGAGTCCAGCGGACGAATTTCGGCAGCCCCACTCCCCAAGGCTATAGCACAACCCTTTTTTGGGCATTTTTCCGCAGGAGAAACTTGGCGCCAAGGCTTTCAGCTGCTCTTTCTTGAGCGTGCCTGTGCCAGCAGCCTATTTTTAGCATGGGGAGGGGGTGGGCAATGTCTCGGCCAATTTGGAGTCCGGCGGACGAACATCGCCAGCCTCACGCCCCTAGGCTATAGGACACCCCTTTTTTGGGCATTTTTCGCCACGACGAACTTGGCGCCTAGGCCTTCGGCTGATCTTTTTTGGGCGCGGCGGTGCCCGCGGCCTATTTTTGGTGCGGGTAGGGGGTGGGCAAAGTTTCGGCCCATTTCGAGTCCGGGGGACGAACTTCGCCAGCCCCACGCCCCATGGCTATAGCACACCCCTTTTTTAGGCATTTTTCCGTACGACGAACTTGGCGCCAAGGCTTTCGGTTTATCTTTTTTGGGCGCGGCTGTGCCCGCGGCCTATTTTTGGCACGGGGAGGGGATGGGCAAAGTCTCGGCCCATTCCGAGTCCGGCGGACTAACTTCGCCAGCCCCATGCCCCAAGGCGATAGCACACCCCTTTTTTGGGCATTTTTCCGCAGGACGAACTTGGCACCCACGCCTTCGGCTGGTCTTTTTTGGGCGTGGCTGTGTCTACGGCCTATTTTGGGCACGGGGAGGGGGTGGCAAAGTCTCGGCCCATTCCGAGTCCGGCGGACGAACTCCGGCAGCCCCACGCCCCAAGGCTATAGCACACCTCTATTTTAGGAATTTTTCCGCAGGACGAACTTGGCGGCAAGGGGTTCGGCTGCTCTTTTTTGGGTGCGGCTGTGCCCGCGGCCTATTATTATCGCAGGAAGGGGGTGGGCAAAGTCTCGGCCGATTCCGAGCAAGGTGGACGAAGTTCGCCGGCCCCACGCCCAAAGGCTATAGCACACCCCTTTTTTGGGCATTTTTCCGCAGGACGAACTTGGCACCAAGGGGTTCGGCTGCTCTTTTTTGGGCGCGGCTGCGCCCGCGGCGTATTTTTGTCGCGGCAAGGGGGTGGGCAAAGTCTCGGCCCATTCCGAGCCCCGCGGACGAAGTTCGCCAGCCCCACGCCCCAAGGCTATAGCCCACCCCCTTTTTAGGCATTTTTCCGCAGGACGAACTTGGCGCCAAGGGGTTCGGCAGCTCTTTTTTGGGCGCGGCTGTGCCCGTGGCCTATTTTTGGTGCGGCGAGGGGGTGGCCAAAGTCTCGGCCCATTCCGAGGAAGGCGGATGAACTTTGCCGGCCCCACGCCGAAAGGCTATAGCACACCCCTTTTTTGGGCATTTTTCTACAGGACGAACTTGGCACCAAGGGGTTCGGCTGCTCTTTTTTGGGCAAGGCTGTGCCCGCGGCCTATTTTTGGCGCGGGGAGGGGGTGGCCGAAGTCTCGGCCCATTCCGAGTCCGGCGGACGAATTTCGCCAGCCCCACGCCCCAAGGCTATAGCCCACCCTTTTTTGGGCATTTTTCTGCAGGACGAACTTGGCGCCAAGGGGTTCGACTGCTCTTTTTTGGGCGCGGCTGTGCCCACTGCCTATTTTTGTCGCGGGGAGGGGGTGGGAAAAGTCTCGGCCCACTCCGAGTCGAGCGGATGAATTTTGGCAGCCCCACGCCCCAAGGCTATAGCACAACCCTTTTTTGGGCATTTTTCCGCAGGACAAACTTGGCGCCAAGGCTTTCGGCTGCTCCTTTTTGAGCGTGGCTGTGCCAGCAGCCTATTTTTGGCACGGGGAGGGGGTGGGCAATGTCTCGGCCGATTCGGAGTCCGGCGGACGAACGTCGCCAGCCCCACACCCCTAGGCTATAGGACACCCCTTTTTTGGGCATTTTTCCCCACGACGAACATGGCGCCTAGGCCTTCGGCTGATCCTTTTTGGGCGCGACGGTTCCCGCGGCCTATTTTTGGTGCGGGTAGGGGGTGGGCAAAATGTCGGCCCATTTCGAGTCCGGGGGACGAACTTCGCCAGCCCCACGCCCCAAGGCTATAGCACACCCCTTTTTTAGGCATTTTTCCGCAGGACGAACTTGGCGCCAAGGCTTTCGGATTATCATTTTTGGGCGCGGCTGTGTCCGCGGCCTATTTTTGGCACGGGGAGGTGATGGGCAAAGTCTCGGCCCATTCCGAGTCCGGGGGACTAACTTCGCCAGCCCCATGCCCCAAGGCCATAGCACACCCCTTTTTTGGGCATTTTTCCGCAGGATGAACTTGGCGCTCACGCCTTCGGCTGGTCTTTTTTGGGCGTGGCTGTGTTCGCGGCCTATTTTTGGCACGGGGAGGGGATGGGCAAAAGTCTCGGTCCATTCTAAGTCCGGCGGATGAACTTCGCCAGCCCCAACCCCAAGGCTATAGCACACCCCTTTTTTTGGGCATTTTTCCGCAGGACGAACTTGGCGCCCACGCCTTCGGCTGGTCTTTTTTGGGCGCAGCTTTGTCCGCGGCCTATTTTTGTATGGGGAGGGGATGGGCAAAGTCTCGGCCCATTCTGAGTCCAGCGGACGAACTTCGCCAGCCCCACGCCCCAAGGCTATAGCACACCCCTTTTTTGGGCATTTTTCCGCGGGACGAACTTGGCGCCAACGCCTTCGGCTGGTCTTTTTTGGACGCGGCTGTGCCGGCGGCCTATTTTTTTTGCGGGGAGGGGGTGGGAAAAGTCTCGGCCCATTCCGAGTCCGGTGGACGAAGTTCGCCCGCCCCACGCCCCAAGGTTATAGCCCACCACATTTTTGGGCATTTTTCAGCAGGACGAACTTGGCGCCAAGGGGTTCGGCTGTGCCCGCGGCGTATTTTTGTCGCGGGGAGGGGGTGGGCAAAGTCTCGGCCCACTCCGAAGAAGACGGACGAAGTTCGCCAGCCCCACGCCCCAAGGCTATAGCCCACCCCATTTTTGGGCATTTTTCGGCTGGACGAACTTGGCGCCATGGGGTTCGACTGCTCTTTTTTGGGCGCGGCTGTGCCCGTCGCCTATTTTTGTCGCGGGGAGGGGGTGGGCAACGCCTCGGCCCATTCCGAGTCCGGCGGACGAAGTTCGCCCCGCCCCACGCCCCAAGGCTATAGCCCACCCCTTTTTTGGGCATTTTTTCGTATGACGAACTTGGCGCCAAGGGGTTTGGCTGCTCTTTTTTGGGTGCGGCTGTGCCCACGGCCTATTTTTGGCATGGGGAGGGGGTGGGAAAGGTCTCGGCCCATTCCGAGTCCGGCAGACGAAGTTCGCCAGCCCCACGCCCCAAGGCTATAGCCCACCCCTTTTTTGGCCATTTTTCCGCAGGACGAACTTGGCGCCAAGGGGTTTGGCTGCTCTTTTTTGGGCGCGGCTGTGCCCGCAGCCTATTTTTGGCACGGGGAGGGGGTGGGCAATGTCTCGGCCGATTCGGAGTCCGGCGGACGAACATCGCCAGCGCCACGCCCCTAGGCTATACGACACCCCTTTTTTGGGTATTTTTCCCCACGACGAACTTGGCGTCTTGGCCTTTGGCTGATCTTTTTTGGGCGCGGCGGTGCCCGCGGCCTTTTATTGGTGCGGGTAGGGGGTGGGCAAAGTGTTGGCCCATTTCGAGTCCGGGGGACGAACTTCGCCAGCCCCACGCCCCAAGGCTATAGCACACCCCTTTTTTAGGCATTTTTCCGCAGGACGAACTTGGCGCCAAGGGTTTCGGTTTATCTTTTTTGGGCGCGGCTGTCTCCGCGGCCTATTTTTGGCACGGGGAGGGGATGGGCAAAGTCTCGGCCCATTCCGAGTCCGGCGGACTAACTTCGCCAGCCCCATGCCCCAAGGCTATAGCACACCCCTTTTTTGGGCATTTTTCTGCAGGACGAACTTGGCGCCCACGCCTTCGGCTGGTCTTTTTTGGGCGTGGCTGCGTCCGCGGCCTATTTTTGGCACGGGGAGGGGATGGGCAAAGTCTCGGTCCATTCTAAGTCCGGCGGACGAACTTCGCCAGCCCCAACCCCAAGGCTATAGCACACCCCTTTTTTGGGCATTTTTCCGCAGGACGAGCTTGACGCCCACTCCTTCGGCTGGTCTTTTTTGGGCGCTGCTGTGTCCGCGGCCTATTTTTAGCACGGGGAGAGGGTGGCAAAGTCTCGGCCCATTCCGAGTCCGGCGGACGAACATCGCCAGCCCCACGCCCCAAGGCTATAGCACACCCCCTTTTTTGGGCATTTTTCCGCAGGATGAACTTGGCGCCCACGCCTTCGGCTGGTCTTTTTTGGGCGCAGCTTTGTCCGCGGCCTATTTTTGGCACGGGGAGGGGATGGGCAAAGTCTCGGCCCATTCTCAGTCCAGCGGACGAACTTCGCCAGCCCCACGCCCCAAGGCTATAGCATACCCCTTTTTTGGGCATTTTTCCGCAGGACGAACTTTGCGCCAACGCCTTCGGCTGGTCTTTTTTGGATGCGGCTGTGCCGGCGGCCTATTTTTTTTGTGGGGAGGGGGTGGGAAAAGTCTCGGCCCATTCCGAGTCCGGCGGACGAAGTTCACCCGCCCCACGCCCCAAGGCTATAGCCCACCACCTTTTTGGGCATTTTTCAGCAGGACGAACTTGGCGCCAAGGGGTTCGGCTGTACCCGCGGCGTATTTTTGTCGCGGGGAGGGGGTGGGCAAAGTCTCGGCCCACTCCGAAGAAGACGGACGAAGTTCGCCAGCCCCACGCCCCAAGGCTATAGCCCACCCCCTTTTTGGGCATTTTTCCGTAGGACGAACTTGGCGCCAAGGGGCTCGGCTGCTCTTTTTCTGGCATGGCTGTGCCCGTGGCCTATTTTTTGCACGGGGAGGGGGTGGGAAAAGTTTTGGCCCATTCGGAGTCCCGCGGACGAAGTTCGCCTGCCCCACGCCCCAAGGCTATAGCCCACCCCCTTTTTGGGCATTTTTTCGGCCGGACGAACTTGGCGCCAAGGGGTTCGGCTGCTCTTTCTTGGGCGAGGCTGTGCCCGCGGCCTATTTTTGTCGCGGGGAGGGGGTGGTCAATGTCTCGGCCCATTCCGAGTCCGGCAGACGAAGTTCGCCCGCCCCACGCCCCAAGGCTATAGCCCACCCCTTTTTTGGGCATTTTTCCGCAGGACGAACTTGGCGCCAAGGGGTTTGGCTGCTCTTTTTTGGACGCAGCTGTGCCCGCGGCCTATTTTTGTCGTGGGGAGGGGGTGGGAAAGGTTTTGGCCCATTCGGAGTCCGGCGGACGAAGTTCGCCTGCCCCCTGCCCCACGCCCCAAGGCTATAGACCACCCCCCTTTTTGGGCATTTTTCGGCCGGACGAACTTGGCGCCATGGGGTTCGACTGCTCTTTTTTGGGCGCGGCTGAGCCCGTCGCCTATTTTTGTCGCGGGGAGGGGGTGGCCAACGCCTCGGCCCATTCCGAGTCCGGGGGACGAAGTTCGCCAGCCCCACGCCCCAAGGCTATAGCCCACCCCTTTTTTGGGCATTTTTTCGTAGGATGAACTTGGCGCCAAGGGGTTCGGCTGCTCTTTTTTGTGTGCGGCTGTGCCCACGGCCTATTTTTGGCGTGGGGAGGGGGTGGGCAACGCCTCGGCCCATTCGGAGTCCGGCGGACGAAGTTCGCCAGCCCCACGCCCCAAGGCTATAGCCCACCCCTTTTTTGGGCATTTTTCCGCAGGATGAAGTTGGCGCCAAGGGGTTCGGCCGCTCTTTTTTGGGCGCGACTGTGCCCGCGGCCTATTTTTTACACGGGGAGGGGGTGGGCAAAGTCTCGGCCCATTCCGAGTCCAGCCGACGAAGTTCGCCAGCGCCAAGCCCCAAGGCTATAGCACACCCCTTTTTTGGTGATTTTTCCCCAGGACGAACTTGGCGCCAAGGGGTTCGGCAGCTCTTTTTTGGGCGCGTCTGTGCCCGTGGCCTATTTTTGTCGTAGGGAGGGGGTGGGAAAAGTCTCGGCCCATTCCGAGTCCGGCGGACGATGTTCGCCCGCCCCACGGCCCAAGGCTATAGCCCACCCCCCTTTTGGGCATTTTTCCGCAGGACGAACTTGGCGCCAAGGGGTTCGGCTGCTCTTTTTTGGGCGCGGCTGTGCCCGCGGCCTATTTTTGTTGCGGGAGGGGGTGGGCAAAGTCTCGGCCCATTCCGAGTCCGGCAGACGAAGTTCGCCAGCCGCACGCCCCAAGGCTATAGCCCACCCCTTTTTTGGGAATTTTTCCGCAGGACGAACTTGGCGCCCAGGGGTTCGGCTGTTCTTTTTTGGGCGCGGCTGTGCCCGTGGCCTATTTTTGTCACCAGGAGGGGGTGGGCAAAGTCTCGGCCCATTCCGAGGAAGCGGGATGAACTTTGCCGGCCCCACTCCGAAAGGCTATAGCACACCCATTTTTTGGGCATTTTGCCGCAGGACGAACTTGCGCCAAGGGGTTCGGCTGCTCTTTTTTGGGCGAGGCTGTGCCGGTGGCCTATTTTTTGTCGCGGGAAGGGGGTGGCCAAAGCCTCGGCCCATTTTTAGTCCGGCGGACGAAGTTCGCCAGCCCCACGCCCAAAGGCTATAGCACACCCCTTTTTTGGGATTTTGCCGCAGGACGAATTTGGCGCTACGGGGTTCGGCTGCTCTTTTTTTGGAGCGGCTGTGCACGCGGCCTATTTTTGTCGACAGGTGGCGGTCGGCAATGTCTCGGCACATTTTGAGGAAGGCGGACGAAGTTCGCCAGCCCCACGCCCCAAGGCTATAGCCCACCCCCCTTTTTGGGCATTTTTTCCGCTGGACGAACTGGGCGCCAAGGGGTTTTGCAGCTCTTTTTTACGCGCGGCTGTGCCCGCGGCCTATTTTTGTCACGGGGAGGGGGTGGCCAAAGTCTCGGCCCATTCCAAGCCCGGCGGACGAAGTTCTCCGGCCCGACGCCCAAAGGCAATAGCACACCCCTTTTTTGGGCATTTTTTCCGCTGGACGAACATGGCGCCTAGGGGTTCGGCCACTCTTTTTTGGGCGCGGCAGTGCCCGCGGCCTATTTTTGTCTCGGGGAGGGGGTGGGCAAAGTCTCGGCCCATTCCGAGGAAGGCGGACGAAGTTCTCCGGCCCGACGCCCAAAGGCAATAGCACACCCCTTTTTTGGGCATTTTTCCGCTGGACCAACATGGCGCCTAGGGGTTCGGCTGCTCTTTTTTGGGTGCGGCTGTGCCCGCGGCCTATTTTTGACGCGGGGAGGGGGTGGGCAAAGTCTCGGCCCATTCCGAGTCCGGCAGATGAGGTTCGCCAGCCCTACGCCCAAAGGCTATAGCACACCCCTTTTTTGGGCATTTTGGCGCAGGACGAACTTGGCGCCAAGGGATTCGGCTGCTGTTTTTTGGGCGCGGCTGTGCTCACGGTCTATTTTTGTCGCGGGGAGTGGGTGCCCAAAGTCTTGGCGCATTTCGAGGAAGGCGGACGAAGGTCGCCGGCCCCACGCCCAAAGGCTGTAGCACACCCATTTTTTGGGCCTTTTGCCGCTGGACGAACATGGCGCTAAGGGGTTCGGCTGTTCTTTTTTGGGCGCGGCTGTGCCCGCGGCCTATTTTTGTCGTGGGGAGGGGGTGGGAAAAGTGTCGGCCCATTCCGAGTCCGGCGGACGAAGTGTGCCGGCCCGACGTCCCAAGGCTATAGCCCACCCCCTTTTTGGGCATTTTTCCGTTGGACGAACTTGGCGCCAAGGGGTTCGGCTGCTCTTTTTTGGGAGCGACTGTGCCTGCGGCCTATTTTTGGTGCGGGGAAGGGGTGGGCAAAGTCTCGGCCCTTTCCGAGGAAGGCGGATGAACTTTGCCGGCCCCACGCCCAAAGGCTATAACACACCCCTTTTTTGGGCATTTTTCCGCAGGACGAACATGGCGGCACGGGGTTTGGCTGCTCTTTTTTGGGCGCGGCTGTGCCCGCGGTTGATTTTGGTCGCGGGGAGGGGGTGGGAAAAGTCTCGGCCCATTCCGAGGAAGGCGGATGAACTTTGCCGGCCCACGCCCCAAGGCTATAGCACACCCCTTTTTTGGGCATTTTTCCGCAGGACGAACTTGGCGCCAAGGGGTTCGGCTGCTCTTTTTTGGGGCGGCTGTGCCCGCGGCCTATTTTTTTCGCGGGGAGGGGGTGCGAAAAGTCTCGGCCCATTCTGAGTCCTGCGGAAAAAGTTCGCCGGCCCCACGCCCCAAAGCTAGAGCCCCCCCCCTTTTTGGGCATTTTGCGCAGGACGAACTTGGCGCTAATGGGTTCGGCTGCTCTTTTTTGGGCGCGCCTGTGCCCGCGGCCTATTTTTGGCGCGGGGCGGGGGTGGGCAAAGTCTCGGCCCATTCCGAGGGAGGCGGATGAACTTTGCTGGCCCCACGCCCAAAGGCTGTAGCACACCCCTTTTTTGGGCATTTTTCCGCAGGACGAACTTGGCCCCAAGGGGTTCGGCTGCTCTTTTTTGGGCGCGGCTGTGCCCGCGGCCTATTTTTGTCACGGGGAGGGGGTGGGCAATGTCTCGGCCCATTCCAAGTCCGGCGGACGAAGTTCGCCAGCCCCTCGCCCCAAAGGCTATAGCACACCCCTTTTTGGGGCATTTTTCCGCAGGACGAACTTGGCGCCAAGGGGTTCGGCTGCTCTTTTTTGGGCGCGGCTGTGCCCGCGGCCTATTTTTGTCGCGGGGAGGGTGTGGGCAATGTCTCGGCCCATTCCGAGTCCGGCGGACGAAGTTCGCCAGCCCCTCGCCCCAAAGGCTATAGCACACCCCTTTTTTGGGCATTTTTCCGCAGGACGAACTTGGCGCCATGGGTTTCGGCTGCTCTTTTTTGGGCGCGGCTGTGCCCGCGCTCTATTTTTGTAGCGGGGAGGGGGTTGGAGAATTCTTGGCCCATTCGGGGAAGGCGGACGAAGTTCGCCAGCCCCACGCCCCAAGGCTATAGCGCACCCGCATTTTGGGCATTTTTCCGCAGGACGAACTTGGCGCCAAGGGGTTCGGTTGCTCTTTTTTGGCTGCGGCTATGCCCGCGGTCTATTTTTGTTGTGGGGAGGGGGTGGGAAAAGTCTCGGCCCATTCCTAGTCCGGCGGACGAAGTTCGCCAGCCCCACGCCCCAAGGCTGTAGCCCACCCACTTTTTTGGGCATTTTTTCCGCAGGACGAACTTGGCGCCAAGGGGTTCGGCTCTCTTTTTTTGGCGCGGCTGTGCCCGCGGCCTATTTTTGTCGAGGGGAGCGGGTGGGCAAAGTCTCGGCCCATTCCGAGTCCGGCGGACGAAGTTTGCCATCCCCACGCCCCAAGGCTGTAGCCCACCCCCTTTTTGGGCATTTTTCCGCAGCACGAACTTGGTGCCATGGGGTTCGGCCGCTCTTTTTTGGGCTCGGCTGTGCCCGCGGCCTATTTTTGTCACTGGGAGGGGGTGGGAAGAGTCTCGGCCCATTCCGAGTCCGGCGGACGAAGTTTGCCAGCCCCACGCCCCAAGGCTATTGCCCACCCCCTTTTTTAGCATTTTTCCGCAGGACTAACTTGGCGCCAAGGGGTTCGGCTGCTCTTTTTCAGGCGCGGCTGTGCCCAAAATATAGTTTTGTCGTGGGGAGGGGGTTGGAAAAGTCTCGGCCCATTCGTAGTCCGGCGGACGAAGTTCGCCTGCCCCACGCCACAAGGCTATAGCGCACCCCCTTTTTGGGCATTTTTCCGCAGGGCGAACTAGGCGCCAAGGGGTTCGGCTGCTCTTTTTTGGCCGCGGCTGTGCCCGCGGCCTATTTTTGTCGCGGGGAGGGGGTGGGAAAAGTCTGGGCCCATTCCGAGGAAGGCGGATGAACTTTGCCGGCCCACGCCCCAAGGCTATAGCACACCCCTTTTTTGGAGATTTTTCCGCGGTACGAACTTGGCGCCAAGGGGTTCGGCTCTCTTTTTTGGGCGCGGCTGTGCCCGCGGCCTATTTTTTTAGCGGGGAGGGGGTTGGAGAATTCTTGGCCCATTCGGAGTCCGGCGGACGAATTTCGCCAGCCCCCACGCCCCAAGGCTATAGCGCACCCCCATTTTGGGCATTTTTCCGCAGGACGAACTTGGCGCCAAGGGGTTCGGTTGCTCTTTTTTGGCTGCGGCTATGCCCGCGGTCTATTTTTGTTGTGGGGAGGGGGTGGGAAAAGTCTCGGCCCATTCCTAGTCCGGCGGACGAAGTTCGCCAGCCCCACGCCCCAAGGCTGTAGCCCACCCACTTTTTTGGTCATTTTTCCGCAGGACGAACTTGGCGCCAAGGGGTTCGGCTCTCTTTTTTTGGCGCGGCTGTGCCCGCGGCCTATTTTTGTCGAGGGGAGCGGGTGGGCAAAGTCTCGGCCCATTCCGAGTCCGGCGGACAAAGTTTGCCATCCCCACGCCCCAAGGCTGTAGCCCACCCCCTTTTTGGGCATTTTTCCGCAGCACGAACTTGGTGCCATGGGGTTCGGCCGCTCTTTTTTGGGCTCGGCTGTGCCCGCGGCCTATTTTTGTCGCTGGGAGGGGGTGGGAAGAGTCTCGGCCCATTCCGAGTCCGGCGGACGAAGTTTGCCAGCCCCACGCCCCAAGGTTATTGCCCACCCCCTTTTTTGGCATTTTTCCGCAGGACTAACTTGGCGCCAAGGGGTTCGGCTGCTCTTTTTCAGGCGCGGCTGTGCCCAAAATATAGTTTTGTCGTGGGGAGGGGGTTGGAAAAGTCTCGGCCCATTCGTAGTCCGGCGGACGAAGTTCGCCTGCCCCACGCCCCAAGGCTATAGCGCACCCCCTTTTTGGGCATTTTTCCGCAGGGCGAACTAGGCGCCAAGGGGTTCGGCTGCTCTTTTTTGGGCACGGTTGTGCCCGCGGCCTATTTTTGTCGCGGGGAGGGGGTGGGAAATGTCTCGGCCCATTCCAAGTCCGGCAGACGAAGTTCGCTAGCCCCACACCCCAAGGCTATAGCCCACCCCCTTTTTGGGCATTTTTCCGCAGGACGAAATTGGCGCCAAGGGGTTCGGCTGCTCTTTTTTGGGCGCGGCTGTGCCCGTGGCCTATTTTTGTCGTGGGGAGGGGGTGGGAATAGTCTCGGCCCATTCCGAGTCCGGCGGACGAAGTTCGCCGGCCCCACGCCCCAAGGCTATAGCCCACCCCCTTTTTGGGCATATTTCCGCAGGACGAACTTGGCGCCAAGGGGTTCGGCTGCTCTTTTTTGGGCGCGACTGTGCCCGCGGCCTATTTTTGTCACGGGGAGGGGGGTGGGAAAAGTCTCAGCCCATTCCGAGTCCGGCGGACGAAGTCCGCCAGCGCCACGCCCCAAGGCTATAGCCCACCCCATTTTTGGGCATTTTTCCGCAGGTCGAACTTGGAGCCAAGGGGTTCGGCCGCTCTTTTTTGGGTGCGGCGGTGCCCGCGGCCTATTTGTATCGCTGGGAGGGGGTTGGCAAAGTCTCGGCCCTTTCCGAGTCCGGCGGACGAAGTTCGCCCACCCCACGCCCCAAGGCCATAGCCCACCCCATTTTTGGGCATTTTTCAGCAGGACGAACTTGGCCCAAGGGGTTCGGCTGCTCGTTTTTGGGCGCGGCCGTGGGCGCGGCCTATTTTTGTCGCGGGGAGGGGGTGGGCAAAGTCCCGGCCCATTCCAAGGAAGGCGGAAGAACTTTGCCGGCCCCACGCCCAAAGGCTATAGCACACACCTTTTTTGCGCATTTTTCCGCAGGACGAAATTGGCGCCACGGGGTTCGGCTAATCTTTTTTGGGCGCGGCAGTGCCCGCGGCCTATTTTTGTCTCGTGGAGGGGGTGGGCAAAGTCTCGGCCCATTCCGAGAAAGGCGGACGAAGTTCGCCGGCCCCACGCCCAAAGGCTATAACACACCCCTTTTTTGGGCATTTTGCCGCAGGACGAACTTGGCACCAAGGGGTTCGGCTGCTCTTTTTTGGGCGCGGCTGTTCCCGCGGCCTATTTTTCTCTCGGGGAGGCGGTGGGCAAAGTCTCGGCCCATTCCGAGGAAGGCGGACGAAGTTTGCCGGCCCCACGCCCAAAGGCTAAGGCCCACCCCTTTTTTGGGCATTTTTCCGCAGGACGAACTTGGAGCCGAGGGGTTCGGCTGGTCTTTTTTGGGCGCGGCTGTGCCCGCGGCCTATTTTTGTCGCGGGGAGGGGGTGGACAAAGTTTCGGCCCATTCTCAGGAAGGCGGAATAACTTTGCCAGCCCCACGCCCAAAGGCTATAGCACACCCCTTTTTTGGGCATTTTTCGCAGGACGAACTTGGCACCAAGGGGTTCGGCTGCTCTTTTTTGGGCGCGGCTGTGCCCGCGGCCTATTTTTGTCACGGGGAGGGGGTGGGCAAGGTCTCAGCGCATACCTAGGAAGGCGGATGAACTTTGCCGGCCCCACGCCCAACGGCTATAGCACACCCCTCTTTTGGGCATTTTTCCGCAGGACATACTTGGCGCCAAGGGGTTCGGCTGCTCTTTTTTGGGCGCGGTTTTGCCCGAGGCCTATTTTTGTCGCGGGGAGGGGGTGGGAAATCTCTCGGCCCATTCCGAGGAAGGCGGATGAACTTTGCCGGCCCCACGCCCAAAGGCTATAGCTCACCCCTTTTTTGGGCATTTTTCCGCAGGACGAACTTGGCGCCAAGTGGTTCGGCTGCTCTTTTTTGGGCGCGGCTGTGCCCGCGGCCTATTTTTGTCACGGGGAGGGGGTGGGCAAGGTCTCAGCGCATACCTAGGAAGGCAGATGAACTTTGCCGGCCCCACGCCCAACGGCTATAGCACACCCCTCTTTTGGGCATTTTTCCGCAGGACATACTTGGCGCTAAGGGGTTCGGCTGCTCTTTTTTGGGCACGGCTGTGCCCGCGGCCTATTTTGGTCGCGGGGAGGGGGTGGGAAAAGTCTCGGCCTATTCCGAATCCGGCGGATGAAGTTCGCTGTTGTGCAAATTTTATTGAACTCGCAAGCGCACGAATCTGTTGTAGTATAGCTTAATGGTGCGAGTGTCGATCCCACGAGGAGGTGGATTTTAATTATTTATAGAATTAATTTTGTAAATTGGTGGTTGGATTGATGAAAATGATTTGGAATATCCTAAACTTTGAATTGAAATGCAAGAATAAATTCTAAAATTGGAATTTAAATGGCAAGAACAAATTAAAGATAAATCTATTGAGATGACGTACCTGGGTATCTAGATCCGTATCAACATGCATCATGGGCTAAATATTCCATATTAATACCAATTAAATCATGAGAGGGGAATCCACACCTCATGAACCACACTCTAATAAATATGGTGCTAAGGGCTTATCGTGCCAAATAATAATAACCTTATACTAGGGTGCCGGTGAAACCAGGGCAGTACTAGACAAGATTAGTATTATTTGTCGACGAGAAGTCAAAACATCCACAAAAACTAGAGGGGAAGAGAAAATAAATTTACCAAATCAAGCCCATGACACATGTTGAGACTTCACCTTCAACCCAAGCTTGAAAGAAAATTAGCCACTCATAGTTGAACTAGGGGCAAAATGGAAATTTATTAAAATACGTAGAAAGTACAAGATAGAGAGAGAATTACAGAAAATGAATCCCAAAAATGGATTCAGAGGTCCTTAATTAGGGGGGGGAGGCCCCCTTTTTATAGTTACATCGAGTAAATCATGGCCATCGGATTAAAAACAGTTTGGACGCTCAGGATTTCGCCACGTCATCAGCCACTATTTGCACAGTACAGTCAACCGCCACTATTTGCACAGTAACGTCAACCGCCACTATTTGCACAGTACAGTCAACCGCCACTATTTGCACAGTACAGTCAACCGCCACTATTTGCACAGTAACGCCAACAGTACCCGTATATGTGAATAGTACCATACGTTTGAACAGTGTCATTTTTCCTTTTATACTCCTCCTAAGGTTTTCGACCGTCCTGAGTTCAAAAATGATGTCCGTTTTGCCATTTGATCTCTCGTTTATTGTGAAATGACTATGATGCCCCTAAAATACATCAAATACTTAATTAAAATAAAACACACATAATTAAAGTACAAGAAATTTAAACACATAAAAGTAACGGTTGTTAGCAATACTTGATATATAAAATAACGATTTCTCCTTTATAAATATGCACTTTCTAACACTCAACACACCCCCCAACCAGCTTATTGCTAGTCCCTAGCAAATAAAGCGAAAACAAAAATTCAAAAAATGATTTTTTTTTTTTTTTTAAACCTCTTTTTATTCAATCAGATTAATGATAACAATCAAATAAAAGTATAAGCATTATCTCAAGTTTAAAGAAACATCACACCCACATCAACCATCCACATGAATCAGCCCAGTAGACTTTGTTGTAGCTACCTTTAAGAATGACATGTTAAACCCCAAAATCTCACTGGAAGTAGTGACACTCTCACAAAGAAATTAAACCCAAATAAAAATAGTCACTCCAATGAATGGTAATTGAGAGAAAATAATAAGAAGTGGTCTCACATGCTCTCACCAAAAAGAAATGTGCCCTTAACTTAGAAATAATACGATCTCCAGTCAAATAAAAATGCTAGTCAACCCATTTTATTTATTATTATTATTTTTTTTTTTTTTATGCATCACTACATCTTTTTAGCCCATATAACTAGCTTCTACTTCAGATTATAGTTCCCTAAAATCAAGAAGGACTTTTATTAGGACGTAACGTAGGCTAGGGACATAGCTAACAAAGAAGGAAAATAAGGAAGACAAAATGTATGTTTGAGAAAAATGCATAGAATTTTTTTTTTTTTTTTTGAAAGTTACAAGGTGGATTTCACCTATTATTGTTGTTTTTTTTTTTTTTTTTTGAAGCAACAATTTTTGTTTCTCTCTTTTTTTTTTCTTTTTTTTTCTTTTTTTTTTTTTTTGAACTAGGCATAACTTTAATATACAAAATATTTATTTACAGTTTTCTCAAACATAAAAAGGTGATGGATCTTATAAGATATTGGGTAATACTCCAAATCGGAGTGGGTCAAGATAATAAGTTGAGAAAGAAATTTTTTTTTTTTTTTTTTAAAGGCTCAAAAGGGCTAACTATGGATATTCATAAAAGGGATGGCTAGAAAGGCTCAAACGGATCAAAGAGGGCCTTTCCATCATCTTTTAGGACTCTAAATAATCTTCCATATCTACTAATTAAATGGGCTTCCAAATGTAACAACACACTCTTTTTTTTTTCTTTTTTTTCTTTTTTTTTTTTAAAAATTTTTTTTTTTTAGGGTTAACTCAAAAGCAATCTAGAGATCGTGTACAATAATAAACTGCTAAGCTATATAAAGAATGGGCAAAAGGGTTACTCTCCAAGAAAAATAATAGGCTCAAAAACTCACTTGGTATTTATTATGACATGTTCATTCCTTCAAGCAACTCATTTTTGTCTCCGACATCAACATGTAGAGTAGCAAACATAGTGTAACATCACTTCAGACTAAAGATAATACAAATACTAAAATTTGAAATCATCATGTTATCCAATGTTAAAACAAATCAAAATTTTTTTTTTTTTTTTTTTTTTTAAACAACACCCTACCCCCCAACCTATTCTAAACGTAAAAAGAAAATATGCACCGGTGGACGAAGTTCGCCAGCCCCACGCCCCAAGGCTATAGCCCACCCCCTTTTTGGGCATTTTTCCGCAGGACGAACTATGCGCCAAGGGGTTCGGCTGCTCTTTTTTGCATGCGGCTGTGTCCACGGCCTACTTTTGTCACAGGGAATGGGTGAGAAAAGTCTCAGCCCATTCCGAGTCCGGCGGACGAAGTTCGTCGGCCCCATGCCCTTAAGTTGTAGCCCACCCCTTTTTGGGCATTTTTCCGCAGGACGAACTTGGCGCCAAGGGGTTCAGCCGCTCTTTTTTGGGCGCGGCTGTGCCCGCGGGCTATTTTTGTCGCGGGGAGGGGGTGGGCAAAGTCTCGGCCCATTCCGAGGAAGATGGATGAAGTTCGCCAGCCCCACGCCCCAAGGCTATAGCCTACCCCTTTTTTGGGCATTTTTCCGCTGGACGAACTTGGCGCCAAGGGGATCGGCCGCTCTTTTTGGGGCGCGGCTGTGCCCGCGGCCTATTTTTGCCGCGGGTAGGGGGTGGGCAAAGTCTTGGCGCATTCCGAGTCCGGCGGACGAAGTTCGCCGGCCCCACGCCCCAAGGCTATAGCCCACCCCCTCTTTGGGCATTTTTCCGCAGGTCGAACTTGGCACCAAGGGGTTTGGCCGCTCTTTTTTGGGCGCGGCTGTGCCCGCGGCCTATTTTTGTTGCGGGGAGGGGATGGGCAAAGTCTCGGCCATTCCAAGGAAGGCGGACGAACTTTGCCGGTCTAACGCCCCAAGGCTATAGCACACCCCTTTTTTGGGCATTTTTCCGCAGGACGAACTTGGCGCCAAGGGGTTTAGCCGCTCTTTTTTGGGCGCGGCTGTGCCCGCAGCCTACTTTTGTCGCAGGGAAGGGGCGGGAAAAGTCTCGGCCCATTCCGAGTCCGGCGGACGAAGTTCGTCAGCCCCACGCCCCAAGGCTATAGCCCACCCCCTTTTTGGGCATTTTTCCGCTGGACGAACTTGGCGCCAAGGGGTTCGGCTGCTCTTGTTTGGGAACGGCTGGCCCCGCGGCGTGTTTTTGTCGCGGGGAGAGGGTGGGCAAAGTCTCGGCCCATTCCGAGTCCGGTGGACGAAGTTCGCCAGCCCCACGCCCCAAGGCTATAGCCCACCCCCTTTTTGGGCATTTTTCCGCAGGACGAACTATGCGCCAAGGGGTTCGGCTGCTCTTTTTTGCGTGCGGCTGTGTCCACGGCCTACTTTTGTCGCAGGGAATGGGTGAGAAAAGTCTCAGCCCATTCCGAGTCCGGCGGACGAAGTGCGCCGGCCCCATGCCCTTAAGTTGTAGCCCACCCCTTTTTGGGCATTTTTCCGCAGGACGAACTTGGCACCAAGGGGTTTGGCCGCTCTTTTTTGGGCGCGGCTGTGCCCGCGGCCTATTTTTGTTGCGGGGAGGGGATGGGCAAAGTCTCGGCCATTCCAAGGAAGGCGGACGAACTTTGCCGGTCTAACGCCCCAAGGCTATAGCACACCCCTTTTTTGGGCATTTTTCCGCAGGACGAACTTGGCGCCAAGGGGTTTAGCCGCTATTTTTTGGGCGCGGCTGTGCCCGCAGCCTACTTTTGTCGCAGGGAAGGGGCGGGAAAAGTCTCGGCCCATTCCGAGTCCGGCGGACGAAGTTCGTCAGCCCCACGCCCCAAGGCTATAGCCCACCCCCTTTTTGGGCATTTTTCCGCAGGACGAACTTTGCGCCAAGGGGTTCGGCTGCTCTTTTTTGGGTACGGCTGTGTCCGCGGCCTACTTTTGTCGCAGGGAATGGGTGAGAAAAGTCTCAGCCCATTCCGAGTCCGGCGGACGAAGTTCGTCGGCCCCATGCCCTTAAGTTGTAGCCCACCCCTTTTTGGGCATTTTTCCGCAGGACGAACTTGGCGCCAAGGGGTTCAGCCGCTCTTTTTTGGGCGCGGCTGTGCCCGCGGGCTATTTTTGTCGCGGGGAGGGGGGTGGGCAAAGTCTCGGCCCATTCCGAGGAAGATGGATGAAGTTCGCCAGCCCCACACCCCAAGGCTATAGCCTACCCCTTTTTTGGGCATTTTTCCGCTGGACGAACTTGGCGCCAAGGGGATCGGCCGCTCTTTTTGGGGCGCGGCTGTGCCCGCAGCCTATTTTTGCCGCGGGTAGGGGGTGGGCAAAGTCTCGGCGCATTCCGAGTCCGGCGGACGAAGTTCGCCGGCCCCACGCCCCAAGGCTATAGCCCACCCCCTCTTTGGGCATTTTTCCGCAGGTCGAACTTGGCACCAAGGGGTTTGGCCGCTCTTTTTTGGGCGCGGCTGTGCCCGCGGCCTATTTTTGTTGCGGGGAGGGGATGGGCAAAGTCTCGGCCATTCCAAGGAAGGCGGACGAACTTTGCCGGTCTAACGCCCCAAGGCTATAGCACACCCCTTTTTTGGGCATTTTTCCGCAGGACGAACTTGGCGCCAAGGGGTTTAGCCGCTATTTTTTGGGCGCGGCTGTGCCCGCAGCCTACTTTTGTCGCAGGGAAGGGGCGGGAAAAGTCTCGGCCCATTCCGAGTCCGGCGGACGAAGTTCGTCAGCCCCACGCCCCAAGGCTATAGCCCACCCCCTTTTTGGGCATTTTTCCGCAGGACGAACTTTGCGCCAAGGGGTTCGGCTGCTCTTTTTTGGGTACGGCTGTGTCCGCGGCCTACTTTTGTCGCAGGGAATGGGTGAGAAAAGTCTCAGCCCATTCCGAGTCCGGCGGACGAAGTTCGTCGGCCCCATGCCCTTAAGTTGTAGCCCACCCCTTTTTGGGCATTTTTCCGCAGGACGAACTTGGCGCCAAGGGGTTCAGCCGCTCTTTTTTGGGCGCGGCTGTGCCCGCGGGCTATTTTTGTCGCGGGGAGGGGGTGGGCAAAGTCTCGGCCCATTCCGAGGAAGATGGATGAAGTTCGCCAGCCCCACACCCCAAGGCTATAGCCTACCCCTTTTTTGGGCATTTTTCCGCTGGACGAACTTGGCGCCAAGGGGATCGGCCGCTCTTTTTGGGGCGCGGCTGTGCCCGCGGCCTATTTTTGCCGCGGGTAGGGGGTGGGCAAAGTCTCGGCGCATTCCGAGTCCGGCGGACGAAGTTCGCCGGCCCCACGCCCCAAGGCTATAGCCCACCCCCTCTTTGGGCATTTTTCCGCAGGTCGAACTTGGCACCAAGGGGTTTGGCCGCTCTTTTTTGGGCGCGGCTGTGCCCGCGGCCTATTTTTGTTGCGGGGAGGGGATGGGCAAAGTCTCGGCCATTCCAAGGAAGGCGGACGAACTTTGCCGGTCTAACGCCCCAAGGCTATAGCACACCCCTTTTTTGGGCATTTTTCCGCAGGACGAACTTGGCGCCAAGGGGTTTAGCCGCTATTTTTTGGGCGCGGCTGTGCCCGCAGCCTACTTTTGTCGCAGGGAAGGGGCGGGAAAAGTCTCGGCCCATTCCGAGTCCGGCGGACGAAGTTCGTCAGCCCCACGCCCCAAGGCTATAGCCCACCCCCTTTTTGGGCATTTTTCCGCAGGACGAACTTTGCGCCAAGGGGTTCGGCTGCTCTTTTTTGGGTACGGCTGTGTCCGCGGCCTACTTTTGTCGCAGGGAATGGGTGAGAAAAGTCTAGGCCCATTCCGAGTCCGGCGGACGAAGTTCGCCAGCCCCACGCCCCAAGGCTATAGCCCACCCCCTTTTTGGGCATTTTTCCGCAGGACGAAATTGGCGCCAAGGGGTTCGGCCGCTCTTTTTTGGGTGTGGCTGTGCCCGCGGCCTATTGTTGTCGCGGGGAGGGGCTGGGCAAAGTCTCGGCCCATTCCAATGAAGGCGGACGAAGTTCGCCAGCCCCACGCCCCAAGGCTATAGCACACCCCCTTTTTGGGCATTTTTCCGCAGGACGAACTTTGCGCCAAGGGGTTCGGCTGCTCTTTTTTGGGCGCGGCTGAGCCCGAAGCCTACTTTTATCGCAGGGAAGGGGTGGGAAAAGTCTCGGCCCATTCCGTGTCCGGCGGACAAAGTTCGCCAGCCCCACGCCCCAAGGCTGTAGCCCACACCCATTTTGGGCACTTTTCCGCAGGACGAACTTGGCGCCAAGGGGTTCGGCTGCACTTTTTTGGGCGCGGCTGTGCCCGCGGCGTATTTTTGTCGCGGGGAGGGGGTGGCCAAAGTCTCGGCCCATTCCGAGGAAGGCGGACGAAGTTCGCCAGCCCCACGAACCAAGGCTATAGCCCACCCCTTTTTTGGGCGTTTTTCCACAGGACGAACATGGCGCCAAGGGGTTCGGCAGCTCCTTTTTGGGCGCGGTTGTGCCCGCGGCCTATTTCTGTTGTGGGGAGGGGTGGGAAAATTCTCGGCCCATTCCGAGTCCGGCGGACGAAGTTCGCCAGCCCCATGCCCCAAGGCTATAGCCCACCCCCTTATTGGGCATTTTTCCGCAGGACGAACTTGGCGCCCAGGGGTTCGGCTGCTCTTTTTTGGGCACGGCTGTGCTGCTTATGTATCGCGCGGGGAGGGGTTGGGCAGAGTGTCCGCCCATTCCGGGGAAGGCGGATGAACTTTGCCGGCCCCACGCCCAATGGCTATAGCACACAGCTTTTTTGGGCATTTTTCCGCAGGACGAACTTGGCGCCAAGGGGTTCGGCTGCTCTTTTTTGGGCGCGGCTGTGCCTGCGGCCTATTTTTGTCATGGGGAGGGGGTGGGCAAAGTCTCGGCCCATTCCGAGTCCGGCGGACGAAGTTCGCCAGCCCCACACCCCAAGTCTGTAGCCCACCCTTTTTTTGGGCATTTTTCCGCAGGACGACCTTGGCCCCAAGGGGTTCGGCTGCTCTTTTTTGGGCGCGGCTTCGCCCGCGGCCTATTTTTGTTGCGGGGAGGGGTGGGAAAAGTCTCGGCCCATTCTGAGTCCGGCGGACGAAGTTCGCCAGCCCCATGCCCCAAGGCTATAGCCCACCCCCTTTTTGGGCATTTTTCCGCAGGACGAACTTGGCACCCAGGGGTTCGGCTGCTCTTTTTTGGGCGCGGCTGTGCCCGCTGCTTATTTATCGTGCGGGGAGGGGTTGGGCAGAGTGTCCGCCCATTCCGGGGAAGGCGGATGAACTTTGCCGGCCCCACGCCCAATGGCTATAACATACAGCTTTTTTGGGCATTTTTCCGCAGGACGAACATGGCGCCAAGGGGTTCGGCTGCTCTTTTTTGGGCGCGGCTGTGCCCGCGGCCTATTTTTGTCATGGGGAGAGGGTGGGAAAAGTCTCGGCCCATTGTGTGTCCGGCGGATGAAGTTCGCCAGCCCCACGCCCCAAGGCTATAGCCCACCCCCTTTTTGGGTATTTTTCCGCAGGACGAACTTGGCGCCGAGGGGTTCGGCTGCTCTTTTCTGGGCGCGGCTGCGCCTGCGTCCTATTTTTGTTGCGGGGAGGGGGTGGGCAATGTCTCGGCACATTCCGAGTCCGGCGGACGAAGTTCGCCAGCCCCACGCCCCAAGGCTATAGCCCACCCCTTTTTTGGGCATTTTTACGGCGGACGAACTTGGCGCCAAGGGGTTCGGCTGTTCTTTTTTTGGCGCGGCTGTGCCCACAGCCTATTTTTGCCGCGGGGAGGGGGTGGGCAAAGTCTCGGCCCATTCCGAGGAAGGCAGACGAAGTTCGCCAGCCCCACACCCCAAGGCTATGGCCCACTCTTTTTTGGGCATTTTTCCGCAGGACGAACTTGGCCCCAAGGGGTTCCGCAGCTCTTTTTTGGGTGCGGCTGTGCCAGCGGCCTGTTTTTGTTGTGGGGAGAGGGTGGACAAAGTCTCGGCCCATTCCGAGGAAGGCGGATGAACTTTACCGGGCCCACTGCCAAAGGCTATCGCACACCCCTTTTTTGGTCATTTTTCCGCAGGACGAACTTGTCGCCAAGGGGTTCGGCTGCTCTTTTTTGGGCGCGGCTGTGCCCGTGGTCTGTTTTTGTCATGGGGAGGGGTGGGAAAAGTCTCGGCCCATTCCGAGTCCGGCGGACGAAGTTCGCCAGCCCCATGCCCCAAGGCTATAGCCCACCCCCTTTTTGGGCATTTTTCCGCAGGACGAACTTGGCGCCAAGGGGTTCGGCTGTTCTTTTTTTGGCGCGGCTGTGCCCGCGGCCTATTTTTGTTGTGGGGAGGGGGTGGCCAAAGTCTCGGCCCATTGCGAGGAAGGCGGACGAAGTTCGCCGGCCCCACGGCCCAAGGCTATAGCCCACACCTTTTTTGGGCATTTTTCCGCAGGACGAACTTGGCGCCAAGGGGTTCGACTGCTCTTTTTTGGGCGTGGCTGTGCCCATGGCCTCTTTTTGTCACGGGGAGGGGGTGGGCAAAGTTTCGGCCCATTCCGAGTCCGGCGGACGAAGTGCGCCAGCCCCACGCCCCATGGCTATAGCCCACCCCTTTTTTGGCATTTTTCCGCAGTACGAACTTGGCGCAAAGGGGTTCGGCTGCTCTTTTTTGGGCGTGGCTGTGCCCGCGGCCTATTTTTTGGCGCGGGGAGGGGGGTGGGCAAAGTCTCGGCCCATTCCGAGTCCGGCGGACGAAGTTCGCCAGCCCCACGCCCTTAGGCTATTGCCCACCCCTTTTTTGGGCATTTCTCCGCAGGACGAACTTGGCGCCAAGGGGATCGGCTGCTCTTTTTGGGGCGCGGCTGTGCACGCGGCCTATTTTTGCCGCGGGTAGGGGGGGTGGGCAAAGTCTCGGCGCATTCCGAGTCCGGCGGACGAAGTTCGCCAGCCCCACGCCCCAAGGCTATAGCCCACCTCCTCTTTGGGCATTTTTCCGCAGGACGAACTTGGCGCCAAGGGGTTCAGCCGCTCTTTTTTGGGCGCGGCTGTGCCCGCGGCCTATTTTTGTTACGGGGAGGGGGTGGGCAAAGTCTCGGCCATTCCAAGGAAGGCGGACAAACTTTGCCGGTCCGACGCCCAAAGGCTATAGCACACCCCTTTTTTGGGCATTTTTCCGCAGGACGAACTTGGCACCAAGGGGTTCGGCCGTTCTTTTTTGGGCGCGGCTGTGCCCACTGCCTATTTTTGTCGCGGGGAGGGGGGTGGGAAATGTCTCGGCCCATTCTGGGTCCGGCGGACGAAGTTCGCCAGCCCCACGCCCCAAGGCTATAGCCCACCCCCTTTTTGGGCATTTTTCCGCAGGACGAAATTGGCGCCAAGGGGTTCGGCCGCTCTTTTTTGGGTGTGGCTGTGCCCGCGGCCTATTGTTGTCGCGGGGAGGGGCTGGGCAAAGTCTCGGCCCATTCCAATGAAGGCGGACGAAGTTCGCCAGCCCCACGCCCCAAGGCTATAGCCCACCCCCTTTTTGGGCATTTTTCCGCAGGACGAACTTTGCGCCAAGGGGTTCGGCTGCTCTTTTTTGGGCGCGGCTGAGCCCGAAGCCTACTTTTATCGCAGGGAAGGGGTGGGAAAAGTCTCGGCCCATTCCGTGTCCGGCGGACAAAGTTCGCCAGCCCCACGCCCCAAGGCTGTAGCCCACACCCATTTTGGGCACTTTTCCGCAGGACGAACTTGGCGCCAAGGGGTTCGGCTGCACTTTTTTGGGCGCGGCTGTGCCCGCGGCGTATTTTTGTCGCGGGGAGGGGGTGGCCAAAGTCTCGGCCCATTCCGAGGAAGGCGGACGAAGTTCGCCAGCCCCACGAACCAAGGCTATAGCCCACCCCTTTTTTGGGCGTTTTTCCACAGGACGAACATGGCGCCAAGGGGTTCGGCAGCTCCTTTTTGGGCGCGGTTGTGCCCGCGGCCTATTTCTGTTGTGGGGAGGGGTGGGAAAATTCTCGGCCCATTCCGAGTCCGGCGGACGAAGTTCGCCAGCCCCATGCCCCAAGGCTATAGCCCACCCCCTTTTTGGGCATTTTTCCGCAGGACGAACTTGGCGCCCAGGGGTTCGGCTGCTCTTTTTTTGGGCGCGGCTGTGCTGCTTATGTATCGCGCGGGGAGGGGTTGGGCAGAGTGTCCGCCCATTCCGGGGAAGGCGGATGAACTTTGCCGGCCCCACGCCCAATGGCTATAGCACACAGCTTTTTTGGGCATTTTTCCGCAGGACGAACTTGGCGCCAAGGGGTTCGGCTGCTCTTTTTTGGGCGCGGCTGTGCCTGCGGCCTATTTTTGTCATGGGGAGGGGGTGGGCAAAGTCTCGGCCCATTCCGAGTCCGGCGGACGAAGTTCGCCAGCCCCACACCCCAAGTCTGTAGCCCACCCTTTTTTTGGGCATTTTTCCGCAGGACGACCTTGGCCCCAAGGGGTTCGGCTGCTCTTTTTTGGGCGCGGCTTCGCCCGCGGCCTATTTTTGTTGCGGGGAGGGGTGGGAAAAGTTTCGGCCCATTCTGAGTCCGGCGGACGAAGTTCGCCAGCCCCATGCCCCAAGGCTATAGCCCACCCCCTTTTTGGGCATTTTTCCGCAGGACGAACTTGGCACCCAGGGGTTCGGCTGCTCTTTTTTGGGCGCGGCTGTGCCCGCTGCTTATTTATCGTGCGGGGAGGGGTTGGGCAGAGTGTCCGCCCATTCCGGGGGAAGGCGGATGAACTTTGCCGGCCCCACGCCCAATGGCTATAACATACAGCTTTTTTGGGCATTTTTCCGCAGGACGAACATGGCGCCAAGGGGTTCGGCTGCTCTTTTTTGGGCGCGGCTGTGCCCGCGGCCTATTTTTGTCATGGGGAGAGGGTGGGAAAAGTCTCGGCCCATTGTGTGTCCGGCGGATGAAGTTCGCCAGCCCCACGCCCCAAGGCTATAGCCCACCCCCTTTTTGGGTATTTTTCCGCAGGACGAACTTGGCGCCGAGGGGTTCGGCTGCTCTTTTCTGGGCGCGGCTGCGCCTGCGGCCTATTTTTGTTGCGGGGAGGGGGTGGGCAATGTCTCGGCACATTCCGAGTCCGGCGGACGAAGTTCGCCAGCCCCACGCCCCAAGGCTATAGCCCACCCCTTTTTTGGGCATTTTTCCGGCGGACGAACTTGGCGCCAAGGGGTTCGGCTGTTCTTTTTTTGGCGCGGCTGTGCCCACAGCCTATTTTTGCCGCGGGGAGGGGGTGGGCAAAGTCTCGGCCCATTCCGAGGAAGGCAGACGAAGTTCGCCAGCCCCACACCCCAAGGCTATGGCCCACTCTTTTTTGGGCATTTTTCCGCAGGACGAACTTGGCCCCCAAGGGGTTCCGCAGCTCTTTTTTGGGTGCGGCTGTGCCAGCGGCCTGTTTTTGTTGTGGGGAGAGGGTGGACAAAGTCTCGGCGCATTCCGAGGAAGGCGGATGAACTTTACCGGGCCCACTGCCAAAGGCTATCGCACACCCCTTTTTTGGTCATTTTTCCGCAGGACGAACTTGTCGCCAAGGGGTTCGGCTGCTCTTTTTTGGGCGCGGCTGTGCCCGTGGTCTGTTTTTGTCATGGGGAGGGGTGGGAAAAGTCTCGGCCCATTCCGAGTCCGGCGGACGAAGTTCGCCAGCCCCATGCCCCAAGGCTATAGCCCACCCCCTTTTTGGGCATTTTTCCGCAGGACGAACTTGGCGCCAAGGGGTTCGGCTGTTCTTTTTTTGGCGCGGCTGTGCCCGCGGCCTATTTTTGTTGTGGGGAGGGGGTGGCCAAAGTCTCGGCCCATTGCGAGGAAGGCGGACGAAGTTCGCCGGCCCCACGGCCCAAGGCTATAGCCCACACCTTTTTTGGGCATTTTTCCGCAGGACGAACTTGGCGCCGAGGGGTTCGACTGCTCTTTTTTGGGCGTGACTGTGCCCATGGCCTCTTTTTGTCACGGGGAGGGGGTGGGCAAAGTTTCGGCCCATTCCGAGTCCGGCGGACGAAGTGCGCCAGCCCCACGCCCCATGGCTATAGCCCACCCCCTTTTTTGGCATTTTTCCGCAGTACGAACTTGGCGCAAAGGGGTTCGGCTGCTCTTTTTTGGGCGTGGCTGTGCCCGCGGCCTATTTTTTGGTGCGGGGAGGGGATGGGCAAAGTCTCGGCCCATTCCGAGTCCGGCGGACGAAGTTCGCCAGCCCCACGCCCTTAGGCTATTGCCCACCCCTTTTTTGGGCATTTCTCCGCAGGACGAACTTGGCGCCAAGGGGTTCGGCTGCTCTTTTTTGGGCACAGCTGTGCCCGCGGCCTATGTTTTTCACGGGGAGGTTGCGGGCAAAGTCTCGCCCATTCCGAGGAAGGCGGACGATGTTCGCCAGCCCCACGCCCCAAGGCTGTAACCCACCCCCTTTTTGGGCATTTTTCTGCAATACGAACTTGGCGCAATGGGGTTTCGGCTGCTCTTTTTTGGGCGCGGCTGTATCCGCGGCCTATTTTTGTCACGGAGAGGGGCTGGGCAAAGTCTCGGCCCATTCCGAGTCCGGCGGACGAAGTTCGCCCGCCCCACGCCCCAAGGCTATAGCCCACCCCTTTTTTGGGCATTTTTCCGCAGGACTAACTTGGCGCCGAGGGGTTCGACTGCTCTTTTTTTGGGCGCGGCTGTGCCCGTGGCCTATTTTTTGGCGCAGGGAGGGGGTGGGCCAAGTCTCGGCCCATTCCGAGGAAGGCGGATGAACTTCGCCAGCCCCACGCCCCAAGGCTGTAGCCCACCCCTATTTTGGGCATTTTTCCGCAGGACGAACTTGGTGCCAAGGGGTTCGACTGCTCTTTTTTGGGCGTGGCTGTGCCCGCGGTCTATTTTTGGTGCGGGGAGGGGGTGGCCAAAGTCTCGGCCCATTCCGAGTCCCGCCTACGAAGTTCGCCAGCCCCACGCCCGAAGGCTATAGCCCACTCTCTTTTTGGGCATTTTTCCGCAGGACGAACTTGGCGCCAAGGGGTTCGGCTGCTGTTTTTTGGGCGCGGCTGTGCCCGCGGGCTATTTTTGTTGTGGGGAGGGGGTATGCAAAGTCTCGGCCCATTCCGAGACCGGCGGACGAAGTTCGCCCTCCCCACGCCCCAAGGCTATAGCCCACGCCCTTTTTGGGCATTTTTCCTCAGTACGAACTTGGCGCAAAGGGGTTCGGCTGCTCTTTTTTGGGCGCGGCTGTTTCCGCGGCCTATTTTTGTCGCAGGGAGGGGGTGGGCAAAGTCTCCGCCCATTCCGAGTCCGGCGGACGAAGTTCGCCCGCCCCACGCCCCAAGGCTACAGCCCACCCCTTTTTTGGGCATTTTTCCGCAGGACGAACTTGGTGCCGAGGGGTTCGACTGCTCTTTTTTGGGCGCGGCTGTGCCCGTGGCCTCTTTTTGTCACGGGGAGGGGGGTGGGCAAAGTCTCGGCCCATTCCGAGTCCGGCGGATGAAGTTCGCCGGCCCCGCGCCCCAAGGCTATAGCCCACAGCTTTTCTGGGCATTTTTTCCGCAGGACGAACTTGGCGCCGAGGGGTTCGACTGCTCTTTTTTGGGCGCGGCTGTGCCCATGGCCTCTTTTTGTCACGGGGAGGGGGTGGGCAAAGTTTCGGCCCATTCCGAGTCCGGCGGACGAAGTGCGCCAGCCCCACGCCCCAAGGCTATAGCCCACCCCTTTTTTGGCATTTTTCCGCAGTACGAACTTGGCGTAAAGGGGTTCGGCTGCTCTTTTTTGGGCGTGGCTGTGCCCGCGGCCTATTTTTTGGCACTGGGAGGGATGGTCAAAGTCTCGGCCCATTCCGAGGAAGGCGGATGAACCTTACCGGCCCCATGCCCAAAGGCTATAGCACACCCCTTTTTTGGGCATTTTTCCGCAGGACGAACTTGGCACCAAGGGGTTCGACTGCTCTTTTTAGGGTGCGGCTGTGCCCGCGGCCTATTTTTGTCGCGGGGATGGGGTGGGCAAAGTCTCGGCCCATTCCGAGTCCGGCGGATGAACTTCGGCGGCCCCACGTCGCAAGACTATAGCACACAACTTTTTTAGGCATTTTTCCGCAGGACGAACTTTGTGCCAAGGTGTTCAGCTGCTCTTTTTTGGGCGCGGCTGTGCTCACGGCGTATTTTTGTCACAGGGAGGGGGTGGGTAAATTCTCGACCCATTCCGAGGAAGGCGGACGAAGTGCGCCAGCCCCACGCCCCAAGGCTATAGCCCACCCCCTTTTTGGGCATTTTCCCGAAGGACGAACATGGCGCCAAGGGGTTGGGCTGCTCTTTTGTGGGTGCGGCTGTGCCCGTGGCCTATTTTTGTCATGGGGAGGGGGTGGGAAAAGTCTCGGCCCATTCCGAGCCCGGCGGACGAAGTCCGCCCGCCCCACGCCCCAAGGCTATAGCCCACCCCCTTTTTGGGCATTTTTCCGCAGGACGAACTTGGCGCCAAGGGGTTCGGCTGCTCTTTTTTCGGCGCGGCTCTGCCCGTGGCCTATTTTTGCTGCGGGGAGAGGGTGGTCAAAGTAGTCTCGGCCCATTCCGAGTCCGGCGGACAAAGTTCGCCCGCCCCCACGCCCCAAGGCAATAGCCCACCCCCTTTTTGGGCATTTTTCCGCAGGACGAACATGGCGCCAAGGCGTTCGGCTGCTCTTTTGTGAGCGCGGGCTGTGCCTGTGGCCTATTTTTGTCGCGGGGAGGGGGTGGGAAAAGTCTCGGCCCATTCCGAGTCCGGCGGATGAAGTCCGCCCGCCCTACGCCCCAAGGCTGTAGCACACCCCTTTGTTAGGCATTTCCTCCGCAGGACGAGCTTGGCAACAAGGGGTTCGGCTGCTCTTTTTAGGGCGCGGCCGTCCCGTGGCCTATTTTTGTCCCGGGGAGGGAGTGGGAAAAGTCTCGGCCCATTCCGACTCCGGCGGACGAAGTTCGCCAGCCCCACGCCCGAAGGCTATAGCCCACCCTTTTTTTGGGCATTTTTCCGCAGGACGAACTTGGCGCCAAGGGGTTCGGCTGCTCTTTTTTAGGCACGACTGTGGCCGCGGCCTATTTTTGTGGCGGGGAGGGGGTGGGAATAGTGTCGACCCAATCCGAGTCCGGCGGACGAACTTCAGCAGCCCCACTCCCCAAGGCTATAGGACACCCCTTTTTTGGGCATTTTTCCGCAGGACGAACTTGGCGCAAAGGGGTTCGGCTGCTCTTTTTTGGGCGCGGCTGTGCCCGCGGCCCAATTTTTGTCGCGGGGAGTGGGGTGGCCAAAGTCTCGGCTCATTCCGAGGGAAGGCGGACGAAGTTCGCCATCCCCACGCCCCAAGGCTATAGCCCACCCCTTTTTTGGGCATTTTTCCACAGGACGAACATGGCGCCAAGGGGTTTGGCTGCTCTTTTTTGGGCGCGGCTGTGCCTGTGGCCTATTTTTGGTGCGGGGAGGGGGTGGCCAAAGTCTCGGCCCATTCCGGGGAAGGCGGATGAACTTTGCCGGCCCCACACCCAAAGGCTATAGCACACCCCTTTTTTGGACATTTATCCGCAGGACGAACTTGGCGCCAAGGGGTTCGGCTGCTCTTTTTTCGGCGCGGCTGTGCCCACGGCCTATTTGTGTCCTGGGGAGGGGGTGGCCAAAGTCTCGGCCCATTCCGAGTCCGGCGGACGAAGTTCGCCAGCCCCACGCCCCAAGGCTATAGCCCACCCTTTTTTTTTGCATTTTTCCGCAGGACGAACTTGGCGCCAAGGGGTTCGGCTGCTCTTTTTTAGGCACGGCTGTGGCCGCGGCCGATTTTTGTCGTGGGGAGGGGGTGGGAAAAGTCTCGGCCCATTCCAAGTCCGGCGGACGAACTTCGGCCGCCCCACGCCGCAAGGCTATAGCACACCCCCTTTTTTTGGGCATTTTTCCGCAGGACGAACTTGGCGCAAAGGGGTTCGGCTGCTCTTTTTAAGGTGCCGCAGTGCCCACGGCCTATATTTGTAGTGGGGGAGGGGGTGGCCAAAATCTCGGCTCATTCCGTGGAAGGCGGTCGAAGTTCGCCAGCCCCACGCCCCAGGGCTATAGCCCACCCTTTTTTTGGGCATTTTTCCATAGGACGAACTTGGCGCCAAGGGGTTCGGCTGCTCTTTTTTAGGCACGGCTGTGGCCGCGGGCCGATTTTTGTCGTGGGGGAGGGGGGTGGGAATAGTCTCGGCCCATTCCGAGTCCGGCGGACGAACTTCGGCAGCCCCACGCCTCAAGGCTATAGCACACCCCTTTTTTGGCCATTTTTCCACAGGACGAACTTGGCGCAAAGGGGTTCGGCTGCTCTTTTTTGGGGCGAGGCTGTGCCCGCGGCCAATTTTTGTCGCGGGGAGGGGGGTGGCCAAAATCTCGGCCCATTCCGAGGAAGGGGGATGAATTTTTCCCGGCCCCACGCCCAAAGGCTATAGCACACCCCCTTTTTTGGGTATTTTTCTGCAGGACGAACTTTGTGCCAAGGGGTTCGGCTGCTCTTTTTTGGGCGCGGCTGTGCCCGCGGCGTATTTTTGTCGTGGAGTGGGGAATGGGCAAAGTCTCGGCCCATTCCGTGTCCGGCGGACAAAGTTCGCCCGCCCCCACGCCCCAAGGCTGTAGCCCACACCCATTTTGGGCACTTTTCCGCAGGACGAACTTGCCGCCAAGGGGTTCGGCTGCACTTTTTTGGGCGCGGCTGTGCCCGCGGCGTATTTTTGTCGCGGGGAGGGGGTGGCCAAAGTCTCGGCCCATTCCAAGTCTCGGCCCATTCCCGTGTCCGGCGGACGAAGTTCGCCCCCCCCCCACACCCCAAGGCTATAGCCCACCCCCTTTTTGAGCATTTTTTCCGCCGGACGAACTTGGCGCCAAGGGGTTCGGCTGCTCTTTTTAAGGCGCGGGCAGTGCCCGCGGCCTATTTTTGTCGCGGGGAGGGGGTGGCCAAAGTCTCGGCTCATTCCGCGGAAGGCGGACGAAGTTCGCCAGCCCCACGCCCCCAAGGCTATAGCCCACCCCTCTTTTGGGCATTTTTCCACAGGACGAACATGGCGCCAAGGGGTTTGGCTGCTCTTTTTTGGGTACGGTTGTGCCCGCAGCCTATTTTGTCGCGGGGAGCGGGTGGGAAAAGTCTCGGCCCATTCCAAGTCTCGGCCCATTCCGTGTCCGGCGGACGAAGTTCGCCCCCCCCCACACCCCAAGGCTATAGCCCACCCCCTTTTTGAGCATTTTTCCGCCGGACGAACTTGGCGCCAAGGGGTTCGGTTGCTCTTTTTTGGGCGCGGCCGTGCCCACGGCCTATTTTTGTCGGGGGGGAGGGGGTGGGCAAAGTCTTGGCCCATTCCGAGTCCGGCGGACAAAGTTCGCCCGCCAAACGCCCCAAGGCTATAGCCCACCCCCTTTTTGGGCGTTTTTTCCGCAAGACGAACTTGGCGCCAACGGGTTCGGCTGCACTTTTTTGGGCGCGGCTGTGCCCGCGGCCAATTTTTGTCCTGGGGAGGGGGGTGGCCAAAGTCTCGGCCCATTCCGAGGAAGGCGGACGAAGTTCGCCAGCCCCACGCCCCAAAGGCTATAGCCTACCCCTTTTTTGGGCATTTTTCCACAGGACGAACATGGCGCCAAGGGGTTCGACTACTCTTTTTTGGGTTCGGTTGTGCCCGCGGCCTATTTTTGTCGCGGGGAGGGGGTGGGAAATGTCTCGGCCCATTCCAAGTTCGGCGGACGAAGTTCGCCCGCCCCACGCCCCAAGGCTATAGCCCACCCCCTTTTTGAGCATTATTCCGCAGGACGAACTTGGCGCCAAGGGGTTCGGCTGCTTTTTTTTGTTCGCGGCTGTGCCCGCAACTTATTTTTAGCGTGGGGAGGGGATGGGTAATGTCTCGGCCCATTCCGAGGAAGGCGGATGAACTTTACCGGCCCCATGCCCAAAGGCTATAGCACACCCTTTTTTGGGCATTTTTCCGCAGGACGAACTTGGCGCCAAGGGGTTCGGCTGCTCTTTTTTGGGTACGGCTGTGCCCGCGGCCTATTTTTTTCACGGGGAGGGGGTGGGCAAAGTCTCGGCCCATTCCGAGTCCGGCGGACGAAGTTCGCCCACCCCACGCCCGAAGGCTATAGCCAACCCCTTTTTTGGGCATTTTTCCGCAGGACGAACTTGGCGCCAAGGGGTTCGGTTGCTCTTTTTTTGGGCGCGGCTGTGCCCGCGGCCTATTTTTGGAGCGGGGAGCGGGTGGACAAAGTGTCGGCACATTCCGAGGAAGGCGGACGAAGGTCGCCAGCCCCACGCCCCAAGGCTATAGCCCACCCCTGTTTTGGGCATTTTTCCACAAGACAAACATGTCGCCAAGGGGTTAGGCTACTCCTTTTTGGCCGCGGCTGTGCCCGCGCCCTACTTTTGTCGCGGGGAGGGGATGGGAAAAGTCTCGGACTATTCTGAGTCCGGCGGATGAAGTTCGCCCGCCCCACGCCCCAAGGCTATAGCCCACCCCCTTTTTGAGCATTTTTCCGCAGGACGAACTTGGCGCCAAGGGGTTCGGCTGCTCTTTTTTGGGCGCGGCCGCGCCCGCGGCCTATTTTTGTCTGGGGGAGGGGGTGGGCAAAGTCTCGGCCCATTCCAAGTCCGGCGGACAAAGTTCGCCAGCAAACGCCCCAAGGCTATAGCCCACCCCCTTTTTGGGCGTTTTTCCGCAGGACGAACTTGGCGCCAAGGGGTTCGGCTGCACTTTTTTGGGTACGGCTGTGCCCGCAGCCTATTTTTGTCGTGGGGAGGGGGTGGCCAAAGTCTCGGCCCATTACGAGGAAGGCGGACGAAGTTCGCCAGCCCCACGCCCCAAGGCTATAGCCCACCCCTTTTTTGGGCATTTTTCCACAGGACGAACATGGCGCCAAGGGGTTCGGCTGCTCTTTTTTGGCCGCGGTTGTGCCCGCGGCCTATTTTTTTCGCGGGGAGGGGGTGGGAAAAGTCTCGGCCCATTCCAAGTTCGGCGGACAAAGTTCGGCCGCCCCACGCCCCAAGGCTATAGCCCGCCCCCATTTTGAGCATTTTTCCGCAGGACGAACTTGGCGCCAAAGGGTTCGGCTGCTCTTTTTAAGGTGCGGCAGTGCCCGCGGCCTATTTTTGTCCCGGGGAGGGGGTGGCCAAAGTCTCGGCCCTTTCCGCGGAAGGCGGACGAAGTTCGCCAGCCCCACGCCCCAAGGCTATTGCCCACCCCCTTTTTGAGCATTTTTCCGCAGGACGAACTTGGCGCCAAAGGGTTCGGCTGCTCTTTTTAAGGTGCGGCAGTGCCCGCGGCCTATTTTTGTCCCGGGGAGGGGGTGGCCAAAGTCTCGGCCCTTTCCGCGGAAGGCGGACGAAGTTCGCCAGCCCCACGCCCCAAGGCTATTGCCCACCCCCTTTTTGAGCATTTTTCCGCAGGACGAACTTGGAGCCAAGGGGTTCGGCTCCTCTTTTTTGGGCTCGGCTGTGCCCGCGGCCTATATTTGTCGCGGGGAGGGGGTGGGCAAAGTCTCGGCCCATTCCGAGTCCGGCAGACGAATTTCGCCAGCCCCACGCCCCAAGGCTATCGACCACCCCTTTTTTCGTCATTTTTCCGCAGGACGAACTTGGGGCCAAGGGGTTTGGTTGCTCTTTTTTGGGCGCGGCCGTGCCCGCAGCCTATTTTTGTCCGGGGGAGGGTGTGGGCAAAGTCTCGGCCCATTCCGAGTCCGGCGGACAAAGTTCGCATGCCGAACGCCCCAAGGCTATAGCCCACCCCCTTTTTGGGCGTTTTTCCGCAGGACGAACTTGGCGTCAAGGGGTTCGGCTGCACTTTTTTGGGCGCCGCTGTGCCCGCAGCCTATTTTTGTTGCGGCGAGGGGGTGGCCACACTCTCGGCCCATTCCGAGGAAGGCGGACGAAGTTCGCCAGCCCCACGCCCCAAGGCTATAGCCCACCCCTTTTTTGGGCATTTTTCCACAGGACGAACATGGCGCCAAGGGGTTCGGCTGCTCTTTTTTGGGCGCGGCTGTACCCGCAGCCTTTTTTTGTCGTGGGGAGGCGGTGGGCAAAGTCTCGGCCCATTCCGAGTCCGGCGGACGAAGTTCGCCCGCCCCACGCCCCAAGGCTATAGCCCACCCCCTTTTTGAGCATTTTTCCGCAGGACGAACTTGGCGCCAAGGGGTTCGGCTGCTCTTTTTTGGGGCGCGGCTGTGCCCGCAGCTTATTTTTAGCGTGGGGAGGGGGTGGGTAAAGTCTCGGCCCATTCCGAGGAAGGCGGATGAACTTTACCGGCCCCATGCCCAAAGGCTATAGCGCACCGCTTTTTTGGGCATTTTTCTGCAGGACAAACTTGGCGCCAAGGGGTTCGGCTGCTCTTTTTAAGGCGCGGCAGTGCCCGCGGCCTATTTTTGTCGCGGGGAGGGGGTGGCCGAAGTCTCGGCCGATTCCGCGGAAGGCGGACAAAGTTCGCCAGCCCAACGCCGCAAGGCTATAGCCCCACCCCTTTTTTTGGGCATTTTTCCACAAGACGAACATGTCGCCAAGGGGTTAGGCTACTCCTTTTTGGCCGCGGAAGGGGTTAGGCTACTTCTTTTTGGCCGCGGCTGTGCCCGCGGCCTACTTTTGTCGCGGGGAGGGGATGGGAAAAGTCTCGGAATGTTCTGAGTCCGGCGGATGAAGTTTGCCCGCCCCACGCCCCAAGGCTATAGCCCACCCCCTTTTTGAGCATTTTTCCGCAGGACGAACTTGGCGCCAAGGGGTTCGGCTGCTCTTTTTTGGGCGCGGCCGCGCCCCGCGGCCTATTTTTATCTGGGGGAGGGGATGGGCAAAGTCTCGGCCCATTCCGAGTCCGGCGGACAAAGTTCGCCAGCAACGCCACAAGGCTATAGCCCACCCCCTTTTGGGCGTTTTTTCCGCAGGACGAACTTGGCACCAAGGGGTTCGGTTGCTCTTTTTTGGGCACGGCTGTGCCCGCGGCCTATTTTTGGAGCGGGGAGCGGGTGGCCAAAGTCTCGGCACATTCCGAGGAAGGCGGACGAAGTTCGCCAGCCCACGCCCCAAGGCTATAGCCCACCCCTTTTTTGGGCATTTTTCCACAAGAGCGAACATGTCGCCAAGGGGTTAGGCTACTCCTTTTTGGCCGCGGAAGGGGTTAGGCTACTCCTTTTTTAGCCGCGGCTGTGCCCGCGGGCCTACTTTTGTCGCGGGGAGGGGATGGGAAAAGTCTCGGACTGTTCTGAGTCCGGCGGATGAAGTTCGCCTGCCCCCACGCCCCAAGGCTATAGCCCACCCCCTTTTTGAGCATTTTTCCGCAGGACGAACTTGGCGCCAAGGGGTTCGGCTGCTCTTTTTTGGGAGCGCGGCCGCGCCCGCGGCCTATTTTTTTCGGGGGGAGGGGGTGGGCAAAGTCTCGGCCCATTCCGAGTCCGGCGGACAAAGTTCGCCAGCAAACGCCCCAAGGCTATAGCCCACCCCCTTTTTGGGCGTTTTTCCGCAGGACGAACTTGGCGCCAAGGGGTTCGGCTGCACTTTTTTGGGTGCGGCTGTGCCCGCGGCCTATTTTTGTCTTGGGGAGGGGGGTGGCCAAAGTCTCGGCCCATTCCGAGGAAGGCGGACGAATTTCGCCAGCCCCACGCCCCAAGGCTATAGCCCACCCCTTTTTTGGGCATTTTTCCACAGGACGAACTTGGCGCCAATGGGTTCGGCTGCTCTTTTTTGGGCGCGGCTGTGCCCGCAGCTTATTTTTAGCGCGGGGAGGGGGGTGGGTAAAGTCTCGGCCCATTCCGAGGAAGGCGGATGAACTTTACCGGGCCCCATGCCCAAAGGCTATAGCACACCCATTTTTTGGGCATTTTTCCGCAGGACGAACTTGGCGCCAAGGGGTTCGGCTGCTCTTTTTCGGGCGCGGCTGTGCCCGCAGCTTATTTTTAGCGCGGGGAGGGGGTGGGTAAAGTCTCGGCCCATTCCGAGGAAGGCGGATGAACTTTTACCGGCCCCATACCCAAAGGCTATAGCACACGCATTTTTTTGGGCATTTTTCCGCAGGACGAACTTGGCGCCAAGGGGTTCGGCTAATCTTTTTCGGGCGCGGCTGTGCCGCAGCTTATTTTTAGCGCGGGGAGGGGGTGGGTAAAGTCTCGGCCTATTCCGAGGAAGGCGGATGAACTTTACCGGCCCCCATGCCCAAAGGCTATAGCACACCCATTTTTTGGGCATTTTTCAGCAGGACGAACTTGGCGCCAAGGGGTTTGGCTGCTCTTTTTAAGGCGCGGCAGTGCCCGCGGCCTATTTTTGTCGTGGGGAGAGGGTGAGAAACGTCTCGGCCCATTCCGAGTCCGGCGGACGAAGTGCGCCGGCCCCATGCCCTTAGGCTATAGCCCCCCCCTTTTTGGGCATTTTTCCGCAGGACGAAACTTGGCGCCAAAGGGTTCGGCCGCTCTTTTTTGGGCGCGGCTGTGTCCGCGGCCTATTTTTGTTACGGGGAGGGGGTGGGCAAATTCTCGGCCATTCCAAGGAAGGCGGACAAACTTTGCCGGTCCGACGCCCAAAGGCTATAGCACACCCCTTTTTTGGGCATTTTTCCGCAGGACGAACTTGGCGCCAAGGGGTTCGGCCGCTCTTTTTTGGGCGCGGGCTGTGCCCACTGCCTATTTTTGTCACGGGGAGGGGGTGGGAAAAGTCTCGGCCCATTCTGGGTCCGGCGGACGAAGTTCGCCAGCCCCCACGCCCCAAGGCTATAGCCCACCCCCTTTTTGGGCATTTTTCCGCAGGACGAACTTGGCGCCAAGGGGTTCAGTTGCTATTTTTTGGGCGCGGCTGTGCCCGCGGGCTATTTTTGTCGCAGGGGGGGGGTGGGGAAAGTGTCGGCCCAATCCGAGTCCGGCGTACGAAGTTCGCCAGCCCCATGCCCCAAGGCTATAGCCCACCCCCTTTTTGGGCATTTTTCCGCAGGACGAACTTGGCGCCAAGGGGTTTCGGCCGCTCTTTTTCGGGCGTGGCTGTGTCCGCGCCTATTTTTGTCGCTGGTAGGGGGGTGGGCAAAGTCTCGGCCTATTCCGAGGAAGGCGGATGAAGTTCGCCAGCCCCACGCCCCAAGGCTATAGCCCACCCCCTTTTTGTGCATTTTTTCCGCAGCACGAACTTGGCGCCAAGGGGTTCGGCTGCTCTTTTTGGGGCGCGGCTGTGCCCGCGGGCTATTTTTTTCACAGGGAAGAGGTGGGCAAAGTCTCGGCCCATTCCGAGTCCGGCGGACGAAGTACGCCAGATCCATGCCCAAAGGCTATAGCCCACCCCCTTTTTAGGCATTTTTCCGCAGGACGAACTTGGCGCCAAGGGGTTCGGCCGCTCTTTTTGGGGCGCGGCTGTGCCCGCGGCCTATTTTTGTCGCTGGTAGGGGGTGGGCAAAGTCTCGGCTCTTTCCAAGTCCGGGCGGGACGAAGTTCGCCAGCCCCACGCCCCAAGGCTATAGCCCACCCCCTTTTTGGGCATTTTTCGCAGGACGAACTTGGCGCCAAGGGTTCGCCTGCTCTATTTTGGGCGCGGCGGATCCCGCAGCTTATTTTTGACATGGGGAGGGGGTGGGCCAAGTCTCGGCCCATTGTGAGTCCGGCAGGACGAAGTTCGCCAGCCCCACGCCCCAAGGCTATAGACCACCCATTTTTTGGCCATTTTTCCGCCGGACGAACTTGGCGCCAAGGGGTTCGGCTACTCTTTTTTGGCGCGGCAGTGCCCGTGGCCTATTTTTGTCATGGGGAGCGGGTGGGAAAAGTCTTGGCCCATTCCGAGGAAGGCGGACGAAGTTCGCCGGCCCCAGGCCCAAAGGCTATAGCACACCCCTATTTTGGGCATTTTTCCGCAGGACGAATTTGGCGCCAAGGGGTTCGGCTGCTCTTTTTTGGGGCGGCGGTGCCCGCGGCCTATTTTTGTCATGGGGAGGGGGTGGGAAAAGCCCCGGCCCATTCCGAGTCCAGCGGACGAAGTTGGCCGGCCCCACGCCCCAAGGCTATAGCCCACCCCCTTTGTGGGCATTTTGCCGCAGGATGAACTTGGCACCACGGGGTTCGGCGTGCTCTTTTTTGGGCGCGGGCAGTGCCCACGGCCTATTTCTGTCGCGGGGAGGGGGTGGCCAAAGTCTTGGCCCATTCCGAGTCCGGGCGGACGAAGTTCGCCAGCCCCACGTCCCAAGGCTATAGACCACCCCATTTTTGGGCATTTTTCCGCCGGACGAACTTGGCGCCAAGGGGTTCGGCTGCTCTTTTTTTGGGCACGACATTGCCCGCGGCCTATTTTTGTCGCGGGGATGGGGTGGGAAAAGTCTCGGCCCATTCCGAGTCCGGCGGACGAAGTTCGCCCGCCCAACACCCCAGGGCTATAGCCCAACCCCTTTTTTGGGCATTTTTCCGCAGGACGAACTTGGCGCCAAGGGGTTCCGCTGCACTTTCTTGGGCGCGGCTGTGCCCGCGGCCTATTTTTGTCGCGGGGACTGGGTGGGCCAAAGTCTTGGCCCATTCCGAGGAAGGTGGACGAAGTGCGCCGGCCCCACGCCCAAAAGCTATAGCACACCCCTTTTTTGGGCATTTTTCCGTAGGATGAACTTGGCGCCAACGGGTTCGGCTGCTCCTTTTTGGGGCGGCTGTGCCCGCGGCCTATTTTTATCGTGTGGAGGGGGTGGGAAAAGCCTCGGCCCATTTCGAGTCCTGGCGGACAAAGTGCGCCGGCCCCACGCCCCAAGGCTATAGCCCACCCCTTTTTTTGGGCATTTTTCCGCCAGACGAACTTGGCGCCAAGGGGTTCGGCTGCTCTTTTTTGGGCGCGGGTGTGCCCGCGGCCTATTTTTGTTGCGGGGAGGGGGTGGCCAAAGTCTCGGCCCATTCCGAGGAAGGGGGATGAACTTTGCCGGCCCCGCGCCCAAAGGCTATAGCACACCCCTTTTTTGGGCATTTTTCCGTAGGACGAACTTGGCGCCAACGGGTTCGGCTGCTCTTTTTTGGGGCGGCTGTTGCCCGCGCCCTATTTTTGTCGTGGGGAGGGGGGTGGGAAAAGCCTCGGCCCATTCCGAGTCCGGGCGGACGAAGTTCGCCAGCCCCACGCCCCAAGGCTATAGACCACCCCATTTTTGGGCATTTTTCCGCCGGACGAACTTGGCGCCAAGGGGTTCGGCTGCTCTTTTTTGGGCGCGACATTGCCCGCGGCCTATTTTTGTCGCGGGGATGGGGTGGGAAAAGTCTCGGCCCATTCCGAGTCCGGCGGACGAAGTTCGCCCGCCCAACACCCCAGGGCTATAGTCCAACCCCTTTTTTGGGCATTTTTCCGCCGGACGAACTTGGCGCCAAGGGGGTGGGCAAATTCGCGGCCGATTCCAAGGAAGGCGGATGAACTTTGCCGGCCCCACGCCCAAAGGCTATAGCACACCCCTTTTTTGGGCATTTTGCTGCAGGACGAACTTGGCGCCAAGGGGTTCGGCTGCTATTTTTGTCGCGGGGAGGGGGTGGCCAAAGTCTTGGCCCATTCCGAGGAAGGCGGATGAACTTTTAAAGCCCCGCGCCCAAAGGATATAGCACGCCTCTTTTTTGGGCATTTTGCCGCAGGACGAACTGGGCACCAAGGGGTTCGGCTGCTCTTTATTGGGCGCGGCTGTGCCCACGGCCAATTCTTGTCGTGGGGAGGGGGCGGCCAAAGTCTCGGCCCATTCCGAGTCCGGGCGGACGAAGTTCGCCAGCACCACGCCCCAAGGCTATAGACCACCCCTTTTTTGGGCATTTTTCCGCTGGACGAACTTGGCGCCAAGGGGTTCGGCTGTTCTTTTTTGGGCGCGGCTGTGCCCGCGGCCTATTTTTGGTGCGGGGAGGGGGGTGGGAAAAGCCTCCGCCCATTCCGAGTCCGGAGGACGAGGTTCGCCGGCCCCACGCCCAAAGGCTATAGCACACCCCTTTTTTGGGCATTTTGCCGCAGGACGAACTTGGCACCAAGGGGTTCGGCTTCTCTTTTTTGGGCGCGGCAGTGCCCACGGCCTATTTCTGTCGCGGGGAGGGGGTGGCCAAAGTCTTGGCCCATTCCGAGTCCGGGCGGACGAAGTTCGCCAGCCCCACGCCCCAAGGCTATAGACCACCCCTTTTTTGGGCATTTTTCCGCAGGACAAACTTGGCGCCAACGGGTTCGGCTGTTCTTTTTTGTGTGCGGCTGTGCCCGCGGCCTATTTTTGGCGCGGGGAGGGGGTGGGAAAACCCTCCGCCCATTCCGAGTCCGGAGGACGAGGTTCGCCGGCCCCACGCCCAAAGGCTATAGCACACCCCTTTTTTGGGCATTTTGCCGCTGGATGAACTTGGCACCACGGGGTTCGGCTGCTCTTTTTTGGGCGCGGCAGTGCCCACGGCCTATTTCTGTTGTGGGGAGGGGGTGGCCAAAGTCTTGGCCCATTCCGAGTCCGGGCGGACGAAGTTCGCCAGCCCCACGCCCCAAGGCTATAGACCACCCCATTTTTGGGCATTTTTACGCCGGACGAACTTGGCGCCAAGGGGTTCGGCTGCTCTTTTTTGGGCGCGACATTGCCCGCGGCCTATTTTTGTCGCGGGAATGGGGTGGGAAAAGTCTCGGCCCATTCCGAGTCCGGCGGACGAAGTTCGCCCGCCCAACACCCCAGGGCTATAGTCCAACCCCTTTTTTGGGCATTTTTCCGCCGGACGAACTTGGCGCCAAGGGGGTGGGCAAATTCGCGGCCGATTCCAAGGAAGGCGGATGAACTTTGCCGGCCCCACGCCCAAAGGCTATAGCACACCCCTTTTTTGGGCATTTTGCTGCAGGACGAACTTGGCGCCAAGGGGTTCGGCTGCTATTTTTGTCGCGGGGAGGGGGTGGCCAAAGTCTTGGCCCATTCCGAGGAAGGCGGATGAACTTTTAAAGCCCCGCGCCCAAAGGATATAGCACGCCTCTTTTTTGGGCATTTTGCCGCAGGACGAACTGGGCACCAAGGGGTTCGGCTGCTCTTTATTGGGCGCGGCTGTGCCCACGGCCAATTCTTGTCGTGGGGAGGGGGCGGCCAAAGTCTCGGCCCATTCCGAGTCCGGGCGGACGAAGTTCGCCAGCACCACGCCCCAAGGCTATAGACCACCCCTTTTTTGGGCATTTTTCCGCTGGACGAACTTGGCGCCAAGGGGTTCGGCTGTTCTTTTTTGGGCGCGGCTGTGCCCGCGGCCTATTTTTGGTGCGGGGAGGGGGTGGGAAAAGCCTCCGCCCATTCCGAGTCCGGAGGACGAGGTTCGCCGGCCCCACGCCCAAAGGCTATAGCACACCCCTTTTTTGGGCATTTTGCCGCAGGACGAACTTGGCACCAAGGGGTTCGGCTTCTCTTTTTTGGGCGCGGCAGTGCCCACGGCCTATTTCTGTCGCGGGGAGGGGGTGGCCAAAGTCTTGGCCCATTCCGAGTCCGGGCGGACGAAGTTCGCCAGCCCCACGCCCCAAGGCTATAGACCACCCCTTTTTTGGGCATTTTTCCGCAGGACAAACTTGGCGCCAACGGGTTCGGCTGTTCTTTTTTGTGTGCGGCTGTGCCCGCGGCCTATTTTTGGCGCGGGGAGGGGGTGGGAAAACCCTCCGCCCATTCCGAGTCCGGAGGACGAGGTTCGCCGGCCCCACGCCCAAAGGCTATAGCACACCCCTTTTTTGGGCATTTTGCCGCTGGATGAACTTGGCACCACGGGGTTCGGCTGCTCTTTTTTGGGCGCGGCAGTGCCCACGGCCTATTTCTGTTGTGGGGAGGGGGTGGCCAAAGTCTTGGCCCATTCCGAGTCCGGGCGGACGAAGTTCGCCAGCCCCACGCCCCAAGGCTATAGACCACCCCATTTTTGGGCATTTTTACGCCGGACGAACTTGGCGCCAAGGGGTTCGGCTGCTCTTTTTTGGGCGCGACATTGCCCGCGGCCTATTTTTGTCGCGGGAATGGGGTGGGAAAAGTCTCGGCCCATTCCGAGTCCGGCGGACGAAGTTCGCCCGCCCAACACCCCAGGGCTATAGCCCAACCCCTTTTTTGGGCATTTTTCCGCAGGACGAACTTGGCGCCAAGGGGTTCGGCTGCACTTTCTTGGGCGCGGCTGTGCCCGCGGCCTATTTTTGTCGCGGGGACTGGGTGGCCAAAGTCTTGGCCCATTCCGAGGAAGGCGGACGAAGTGCGCCGGCCCCACGCCCAAAAGCTATAGCACACCCCTTTTTTGGGCATTTTTCCGTAGGACGAACTTGGCGCCAACGGGTTCGGCTGCTCCTTTTTAGGGCGGTTGTGCCCGCGGCCTATTTTTATCGTGTGGAGGGGGTGGGAAAAGCCTCGGCCCATTTCGAGTTCGGCGGACAAAGTGCGCCGGCCCCACGCCCCAAGGCTATAGCCCACCCCTTTTTTGGGCATTTTTCCGCCGGACGAACTTGGCGCCAAGGGGTTCGGCTGCTCTTTTTTGGGCGCGGGTGTGCCCGCGGCCTATTTTTGTTGCGGGGAGGGGGTGGCCAAAGTCTCGGCCCATTCCGAGGAAGGGGGATGAACTTTGCCGGCCCCACGCCCAAAGGCTATAGCACACCCCTTTTTTGGGCATTTTTCCGCAGGACGAACTTGGCGCCAATGGGTTCGGCTGCTCTTTTTTGTGGCGGCTGTGCCCGCGCCCTATTTTGGTCGTGGGGAGGGGGTGGGAAAAGCCTCGGCCCATTCCGAGTCCGGCGGACGAAGTTTGCCGGCCCCACGCCCCAAGGCTATAGCCCACCCCTTTTTTGGGCATTTTTCCGCAGGACGAACTTGGCGCCATGGGGTTCGGCTGCTCTTTTTTGGGGCGGCTGTGCCCGAGGCCTTTTTTTGTCGTTGGGAAGGGGTGGGAAAAGTCTCAGCCCATTCCGAGGAAGGCGGATGAACTTTGCAGGCCCCACGCCCAAAGGATATAGCACGCCTCTTTTTTGGGCATTTTGCCACAGGACGAACTTGGCACCAAGGGGTTCGGCTGCTCTTTTTTGCGCACGGCAGGGCCCACGGCCTATTTTTGTTGCGGGGAGGGGGTGGCCAAAGTCTCGGCCCATTCCGAGTCCGGGCGGACGAAGTTCGCCAGCCCCACGCCCCAAGGCTATAGACCACCCCTTTTTTGGGCATTTTTCTGCCAGACGAACTTGGCGCCAAGGGGTTCGGCTGCTCTTTTTTGGGTGCGGGAGTGCCCGCAGCCTATTTTTGTCGCGGGGATGGGTTGGGAAAAGTCTCAGCCCATTCCGAGTCCGGCGGACGAAGTTCGCCCGCCCCACGCCCCAAGGCTATAGCCCAACCCCTTTTCGGCATTTTTCCGCAGGACGAACTTGGCGCCAAGGGGTTCAGCTGCTCTTTTTTTGGGCGGCTGTGCTCTCAGCCTATTTTTGTGGTGTGGAGGGTGTGGCAAAAGCCTCGGCCCATTCCGAGTCCGGAGGACAAAGTTCGCCAGCCCCACGCCCAAAGGCTATAGCCCACCCCCTTTTTGGACATTTTTCCGCAGGACGAACTTGGCGCCAAGGGGTTCGGCTGCTCTTTTTTGGGCGCGGCTGTGCCCTCGGCCTATTTTTGTCGCTGGGAGGGGGTGGGCAAAGTCTTGGCACATTCCGACTCCGGCGGATGAAGTTCGCCAGCCCCACGCCCCAAGGCTATAGCCCGCCCTTTTATTGGGCATTTTTCCGCAGGACGAACTTGGCGCCACGGGGTTCGGCTGCTCATTTTTGGGCGCGGCTGTGGCTGTGGCCTATTTTTTGCGCGGGGAGGGGGTGGGCAATGTCTCAGCCCATTCCGAGGAAGGCGGAAGAACTTTGCAGGCCCCACGCCCAAAGGGTATAGCACGCCCCTTTTTTGGGCAATTTGCCGCAGGACGAACTTGGCACCAAGGGGTTCGGCTGCGCTTTTTTGGGCGCGGGAGTGCCCGCAGCCTATTTTGTCGCGGGGATGGGGTGGGAAAAGTCTCGGCCCATTCCGAGTCCGGCGGACGAAGTTCGCCCGCCCCACGCACCAAGGCTATAGCCCACCCCCTTTTTGGGCATTTTTCCGCAGGACGAACTTGGCGCCAAGGGGTTCGGCTGCTCTTTTTTGGGTGCGGCTGTGCCCGCGGCCTATTTATCGCGTGGGGAAGGGGTGGGAAAGGTCTCGGCCCATTCCGAGGAAGGCTGATGAACTTTGCCGGCCCCACGCTCAAAGGCTATAGCACACCCCTCTTTTGGGCATTTTTCCGCAGGACGAACATGGCGCCAAGGTGTTCGGCTGCTCTTTTTCCGGCACGGCTGTGCCCGCGGCCTATTTTTTGCGCGGGGAGGGGGTGGGCAAAGTCTCAGCCCATTCCGGGGAAGGCGGATGAACTTTGCCGGCCCCACGCCCAATGGCTATTGCACACAGCTTTTTTGGGCATTTTTCCGCAGGACGAGCTTGGCGCCAAGGGGTTCGGCTGCTCTTTTTTGGGCGCGGCTGTGCCCGCAGCCTATTTTTGTCGCGGCGAGGGGGTGGGCAAAGTCTCGGCCTATTCCGAGGCAGGCGGACGAAGTTCGCCCGCCCGACGCCCCAAGGCTATAGCCCACCCTCTTTTTGGGCATTTTTGCGCAGGACGAACTAGGCTCCTAGGGGTTCGGCTGCTCTTTTTTTGGGCGCGGCTGTCCCCGCGGCCTATTTTTGTCGCAAGGAGGGGGTTGGCAAAGTCTCGGCACATTCCGAGTCCGGCGGACGAAATGCGCCAGCCCCACTCCCCAAGGCTATAGCCCACCCCCTTTGTGGACATTTTTCCGCAGGACGAACTTCGCGCCAAGGGGTTTGGCAGCTCTTTTTTGGGCGCGGCTGTGACCGTGGCCTATTTTTGTCGTGGGGATGGGGTGGGCAAAGTCTCAGCCCATTCCGAGGAAGGCGGATGAACTTTACAGGCCCCACGCCCAAAGGCTATAACACACCCCTTTTTTGGGCATTTTTCCGCAGGACGGAGTTGGCGCCAAGGGGTCCGGCTGCTCTTTTTTGGACGCGGCTGTGCCCGCGGCCTATTTTTGTTGTGGGGAGGGCGCGCGCAAAGTCTCAGCCCATTCCGAGGAAGGCGGATGAACTTTGCCGGCCCCACGCCCAAAGGCTATAGCACACCCCTTTTTTGGGCATTTTTCCGCAGGACGAACTTGGCGCCAAGGGGTTCGGCAGCTCTTTTTTGGGTGCGGCGGTGCCCGCGGCCTACCTTTGTCGAGGGGAGGGGCTGGTCAAAGTCTCAGCCCATTCCCAGGAAGGCGGATGAACTTTGCCGGCCCCACGCCCAAAGGCTATAGTACACCCCTTTTTTGGGCATTTTTCCGCAGGACGAAAATGGCGCCAAGGGGTTCGGCTGTTCTTTTTTTGGCGCGGCTGTGCCCGCGGCCTATTTTCGTTGCGGGGAGGGGGTGGCCAAAGTCTCGGCCCATTGCGAGGAAGGCGGACGAAGTTCGCCGGCCCCACGCCCAAAGGCTATAGCACGCCCCTTTTTTGGGCATTTTTCCGCAGGACGAACTTGGCGCCAAGGGGTTTGGCTGCTCTTTTTTGGGCGCGGCTGTGCCCGCGGCCTACCTTTGTCGAGGGGAGGGGGGGGTCAAAGTCTCGGCCCATTCCCAGGAAGGCGGATGAACTTTGCCGGCCCCACGCCCAAAGGCTATAGCACACCCCTTTTTGGGGCATTTTTCCGCAGGACGAACATGGCGCCAAGAGGTTCGGCTGTTCTTTTTTCGGGGCGGCTGCGCCCGCGGCCTATTTTTGTCGTGGGGAGGGGGTGGCCACATTCTCGGCCTATTGCGAGGAAGGCGGACGAAGTTCGCCGGCCCCAGGCCCAAAGGCTATAGCACGCCCCTTTTTTGGGCATTTTTCCGCAGGGCGAACTTGGCGCCAAGGGGTTTGGCTGCTCTTTTTTGGGCGCGGCTGAGCCCGCGGCCTATTTTTGTCGCGGGGAGGGGGTGGGCAAAGTCTCGGCCCATTCCCAGGAAGGCGGACGAACTTTGCCGGCCCCACGCCCAAAGGCTATAGCACACCCCTTTTTGGGACATTTTTCCGCAGGACGAACATGGCGCCAAGGGGTTCGGCTGTTCTTTTTTCGGCGCGGCTGCGTCCGCGGCCTATTTTTGTCGCGGGGAGGGGGTGGCCACATTCTCGGCCCATTGCGAGGAAGGCGGACGAAGTTCGCCGGCCCCACGCCCAAAGGCTATAGCACGCCCCTTTTTTGGGCATTTTTCCGCAGGACGAACTTGGCGCCAAGGGGTTCGGCTGCTCTTTTTTGGGCGCGGCTGAGCCCGCGGCCTATTTTTGTCGCGGGGAGGGGGTGGGCAAAGTCTCGGCCCATTCCGAGGAAGGCAGACGAAGTTCGCCAACCCCACACCCCAAGGATATAGCCCACCCTTTTTTGGGCATTTTTCCGCAGGACGAACTTGGCCCCAAGGGGTTCGGCTGCTCTTTTTTGGGCGCAGCTGTGCCCGCGGCCTATTTTTGTTGCGGGGAGGGGGTCGGCAAAGACTCGGCCCATTGCGAGGCCGGCGGACGAACTTTGCCGGCCCCACGCCCGAAGGCTATAGCACACCCCTTTTTTGGGCATTTTTCCGCAGGACGAATTTGGCGCCATGGGGTTCGGCTGCTCATTTTTGGGCGCGTCTGTGCCCATGGCCTATTTTTGTCGTGGGGAGGGGGTGGGCAAAGCCTCGGCCCATTCCGAGTCCGGCGGACGAAGTTCGCCCGCCCCACGCCCCAAGGCTATAGCACGACCCCTTTTTGGGCATTTTTTCGCAGGACGAACTTGGCGCCAAGGGGTTCGGCTGCTCTCTTTTGGGCCCGGCGGTGCGCGCGGCCTATTTTTGTCGTGGGGAGGGGGTGGGAAAAGTCTCGGCCCATTCCGAGTCCGGCGGACGAAGTTCGCCCGCCCGACGCCCCAAGGCTATAGCCCACCCCCTTTTTGGGCATTTTTGCGCAGGACGAACTAGCCACCTAGGGGTTCGGCTGCTCTTTTTTTGGGCGCGGCTGTGCCCGCGGCCTATTTTTGTCGAGGGGAGGGGGTTGGCAAAGCCTCGGCCCATTCCGAGTCCGGCGGACGAAGTTCGCCCGCCCCACGCCCCAAGGCTATAGCACGCCCCCTTTTTGGGCATTTTTCCGCTGGACGAACTTGGTTCCAAGGGGTTCGGCTGCTCTTTTTTGGTCGCGGCTGTGCCCGCGGCATAGTTTTGTCGCGGGGAGGGGGTGGGAAAAGTCTTGGCCCATTCCGAGTCCGGCGGACAAAATTCGCCAGCCCCACGCCCCTAGACTATAGCCCACCCCCTTTTTGGGCATTTTTCCGCCGGATGAACTTGGCGCCAAGAGGTTCGGCTGCTCTCTTTTGGGCGCGGCTGTGCGCGCGGCCTATTTTTGTCGTGGGGAGGGGGTGCGGAAATTCTCGGCCCATTCCGAGTCCGGCAAACGAAGTTCGCCAGCCCCACGCCCCAAGGCTATAGCCCACCCCTTTTTTGGGCATTTTTCCACAGGACAAACTTGGGGCCAAGGGGTTCGGCAGCTCTTTTTTGGGCGCGGCTGTGCCCGCGGCCTATTTTTGTCACGGGGAGGGGGTGGGAAATGTCTCGGCCCATTCCGAGTCCGGCGGACGAAGATCGCCAGCCCCACGCCCCAAGGCTATAGCACGCCCCCTTTTTGGGCATTTTTCCGCAGGAGGAACTTGGCGCCAAGGGGTTCGGCTGCTCTTTTTTGGGCGCGGCTGTGCCCGCGGCATATTTTTGTCGCGGGGAGGGGGTGGGAAAAGTCTCGGCCCATTCCGAGTCCGGCGGACAAAATTCGCCAGCCCCACGCCCCAAGACTATAGCCCACCCCCTTTCTGGGCATTTTTCCGCCGGACGAACTTGGCACCAAGGGGTTCGGCTGCTCTCTTTTGGGCCCGGGTGTGCGCGCGGCCTATTTTTGTCGTGGGGAGGGGGTGGGAAAAGTCTCGGCCCATTCCGAGTCCAGCAAACGAAGTTCGCCAGCCCCACGCCCCAAGGCTATAGCCCATCCCTTTTTTGGGGATTTTTCCACAGGACGAACTTGGCGCCAAGGGGTTCGGCTGCTCTTTTTTGGGCGCGGCTGTGCCTGCGGCCTATTTTTGGCGTGGGGAGGGGCTGGGAAAAGTCTCGGTCCATTCCGAGTCCGGCGGACGAAGATCGCCAGCCCCACGTCCCAAGGCTATAGCCCACCCATTTTTTGGGCATTTTTCCGCAGGACGAACTTGGCGCCAAGGGGTTCGGCTGCTCTTTTTTAGGCGCGGCTGTGCCCGCGGCCCATTTTTGGTGCGGGGAGGGGGTGGACAAAGTCTCGGCCCATTCCGAGGAAGGCGGATGAAGTTTTCCGGCCCCACGCCCAAAGTAAATAGCACACCCCTTTTTTGGGCATTTTGCCTCCGGAAGAACTTGGCGCCAGGGGGTTCGGCTGCTCCCTTTTGGGCGCGGCTGTGCGTGCGGCCTATTTTTGCCGTGGGGAGGGGGTGCGGAAATTCTCGGCCCATTCCGAGTCCGGCAAACGAAGTTCGCCAGCCCCACGCCCCAAGGCTATAGCCTACCCCCTTTTTGGGCATTTTTCCGCCGGACGAACTTGGCGCCTAGGGGTTCGGCTCCTCTCTTTTGGGCGCGGCTGTGCGCGCGGCCTATTTTTGTCGTGGGGAGGGGGTGGGAAAAGTCTCGGCCCATTCCGAGTCCAGCAAACGAAGTTCGCCAGCCCCACGCCCCAAGGCTATAGCCAACCCCTTTTTTGGGGATTTTTCCACAGGACGAACTTGGCGCCAAGGGGTTCGGCTGCTCTTTTTTGGGCGCGGCAGTGCCTGCGGCCTATTTCTGTCGCGGGGAGGGGGTGGGAAAAGTCTCGGCCCATTCCGAGTCCGGCGGACGAAGATCGCCAGCCCCACGTCCCAAGGCTATAGCCCACCCGTTTTTTGGGCATTTTTCCGCAGAACGAACTTGGCGCCAAGGGGTTCGGCTGCTCTTTTTTGGGCGCGGCTGTGCCCGCGGCATATTTTTGTCACGGGGAGGGGGTGGGAAAAGTCTCGGCCCATTACGAGTCCGGCGGACAAAATTCGCCAGCCCCACGCCCCAAGGCTATAGCCCACCCCCTTTTTGGGCAATTTTCCGCAGGACGAACTTGGTTCCAAGGGGTTCGGCTGCTCTTTTTTCGGCGCAGCGGTGCCCGCGGCCTATGTTTGTCGTGGGGAGCGGGTGGACCGGGCCTCGGCCCATTCCGAGTCCGGCGGACGAAGTTCGCTATCCCCACGCCCCAAGGCTATAGCCCACCCCCTTTTTGGGCATTTTTCCGCAGGACGAACTTGGCGCCAAGGGGTTCGGCTGCTCTTTTTTGGACGCGTCTGTGCCCGCGGACTATTTTTGTCGTGGGGAGGGAGTGGTTAAAGTCTCGGCCCATTCCGAGTCCGGTGGACGAAGCTCGCCAGCCCCACGCCCCAAGGCTATAGCCCACCCCCTTTTTGGGCATTTTTCCGCAGGACGAACTTGGCGCCAAGGGGTTCGGCTGCTCTCTTTTGGGCGCGGTTGTGCGCGCGGCCTGTTTTTGTCACGGGGAGGGGGTGGGGATAGTCTCGGCCCATTCCGAGTCCGGCAACCGAAGTTCGCCAACCCCACGCCCCAAGGCTATAGCCCAGCCCTTTTTTGGACATTTTTCCACCGGACGAACTTGGCGCCAAGGGTTTCGGCTGCTCCTTTTTGGGCGCGGCTGTGCCCGCGGCCTAATTTTGTCGCGGGGAGGGGGTGAGAAAAGTCTCGGCCCATTCCGAGACCGGCGGACGAGGTTCGGCAGCCCCACGCCCGAAGGCTATAGCCCACCCCTTTTTTGGGCATTTTTCCGCAGGACGAACTTGGCGCCAAGGGGTTCGGCTGCTCTTTTTTGGACGCGTCTTTGCCCGCGGACTATTTTTGTCGTGGGGAGGGGGTGGTCAAAGTGTCGGCCCATTCCGAGTCCGGCGGACGAAGCTCGCCAGCCCCACGCCCCAAGGCTATAGCCCACCGCCTTTTTGGGCATTTTTCCGCAGGACGAACTTGGCGCCAAGGGGTTCGGCTGCTCTCTTTTGGGCGCGGCTGTGCCTGCGGCCTATTTTTGTTGCGGGGAGGGGGTGGGAAATGTCTCGGCCCATTCCGAGTCCGGCGGACGAAGATCGCCACCCCCACGTCCCATGGCTATAGCCCACCCATTTTTTGGGCATTTTTCTGCAGGACGAACTTGGCGCCAAGGGGTTCGGCTGCTCTTTTTTGGGCGCGGCTGGGCCCGCGGCATATTTTTGTCACGGGGAGGGGGTGGGAAAAGTCTCGGCCCATTACGAGTCCGGCGGACAAAATTGGGCAGCCCCACTCCCCAAGGCTATAGCCCACCCCTTTTTTGGGCATTTTTCCGCAGGATGAACTTCGCGCCAAGGGGTTCGGCTGTTCTTTTTTGGGCGTGGGTGTAACCGCGGCATATTTTTGTCACGGGGAGGGGGTGGAGAAAGCTTCGTCCCATTCCGAGTCCGGCGGACGAGGTTCGCCAGCCCCACGCCTGAAGGCTATAGCCCACCCCTTTTTTGGGCATTTTTCCGCAGGACGAACTTGGCGCCAAGGGGTTCGGCTGCTCTTTTTTGGGCGCGGCTGTGCCCTCGGCCTATTTTTGCCGCGGCGAGCGGGTGGTCAAACTCTCGTCCCATTCCGAGTCCGGCTGACGAAGTTCGTCAGCCCCACGCCCCAAGGCTATAGCCCACCCCTTTTTTGGGCATTTTTCCGCAGGACGAACCTCGCGCCAAGGGGTTCGGCTGTTCTTTTTTGGGCGTGGGCGTAACCGCGGCATATTTTTGTCTCGGGGAGGGGGTGGGCAAAGCCTCGTCCCATTCCGAGTCCGGCGGACGAGGTTCGCCAGCCCCACGCCCCAAGGCTATAGCCCACCCCTTTTTTGGGCATTTTTCCGCTGGACGAACCTCGCGCCAAGGGGTTCGGCTGTTCTTTTTTGGGCGTGGGCGTAACCGCGGCATATTTTTGTCTCGGGGAGGGGGTGGTCAAACTCTCGTCCCATTCCGAGTCCGGCGGACGAAGTTCGCCAGCCCCACGCCCCAAGGCTATAGCCCACCCCTTTTTTGGGCATTTTTCCGCAGGACGAACTTGGCGCCAAGGGGTTCGGCTGTTCTTTTTTGGGCGTGGGTGTAACCGCGGCATATTTTTGTCACGGGGAGGGGTTGGACAAAGACTCGTCCCATTCTGAGTCCGGCGGACGAAGTGCGCCATCCCCACGCCCGAAGGCTATAGCCCACCCCCTTTTTGGGCATTTTTCCACAGGACGAACTTGCCGCCAAGGGGTTTGGCTGTTCTTTTTTGGGCGTGGGTGTAACCGCGGCATATTTTTGTCACGGGGAGGGGGTGGACAAAGACTCATCCTACTCTGAGTCCGGCGGACGAAGTGCGCCATCCCCACGCCCCAAGGCTATAGCCCACCCCCTTTTTGGGCATTTATCCACCGGACGTATTTCGCGCCAAGGGGTTCGGCTGCTCTTTTTTGGGCGCGGCCGTGCCCGTGGCCAATTTTTGTCGCGGTGAGGGTGTGGGCAAAGACTGGGCCCATTCCGACTCCGGCGGACGAATTTTGCCAGCCCAACGCCCCAAGGCTATAGCCCACCCCTTTTTGGGCATTTTGCCGCAGGACGAACTTGGCGCCAAGGGGTTCGACTGCTCCTTTTTGGGTGCGGCTGTGCCCACGGCCTATTTTTGTCGTGGGGAGGGGGTGGTCAATGCCTCGGCCCATTCCGAGTCCGGCGGACGAAGTTTGCCAGCCCCACGCCCCAAGCCTATAGCCCACCCCTTTTTGGGCATTTTTCCGCCGGACGAACTTGTCTCCAAGGGGTTCGGCAGCTCTTTTTTGGGCGCGGCTGTGCCCGCGGCCTATTTTTGTCGCGGTGAGGGGGTGGGCAAAGCCTAAACCCATTCTGAGTCCGGCGGACGAAGTTCGCCAGCCCCACGCCCCAAGGGTATAGCCCACCCCCTTTTTGGGCATTTTTCCGTAGGACGAACTTGGCGCCAAGGTGTTCGGCTGCTCTTTTTTGGACGCGTTTGTGCCCGCGGACTATTTTTGTCATGGGGAGGGGGTGGTCAAAGTCTCGGCCCATTCCAAGTCCGGCGGACGAAGCTCGCCAGCCCCACGCCCCAAGGCTATAGCCCACCCCCTTTTTGGGCATTTTTCCGCAGGACGAACTTGGCGCCAAGGGGTTCGGCTGCTCTTTATTGGGCGCGGCTGTACCCGCAGCCTATTTTTCGCACGGGAAGGGGGTGGGAAAAGTCTCGGCCCATTCCGTGTCCGGCGGATGAAGTTCGCAAGCCCCGCGCCCCAAGGCTACAGCCCAATTCTTTTTTGGGCATTTTTCCGCGGGACGAACTTGGCACCAAGGGGTTCGGCTGCTCTCTTTTGGGCGCGGCTGTGCCCGCGGCCTATTTTTGTCGCGCTGAGTGGGTGGGCAAAGGCTCAGCCCATTCCGAGTCCGGCGGATGAAGTTTGCCAGCCCCACGCCCCAAGGCTATAGCCCACCCCCTTTTTGGGCATTTTGCCGCAGGATGAACTTGGCGCCAAGGGGTTCGGCTGCTCTTTTTTGGACGCGTCTGTGCCCGCGGACTATTTTTGTCGTGGGGAGGGGGTGGTCAAAGTCTCGACCCATTCCGAGTCCGGCGGACGAAGCTCGCCAGCCCCACGCCCCAAGGCTATAGCCCACCCCCTTTTTGGGCATTTTTGCGCAGGACGAACTTGGCGCCAAGGGGTTCGGCTGCTCTTTTTTGGGCGCGGCTGTGCCCGCGGCCTATTTTTGTCGCAGGGAGGGGGTGGGAAAAGTCTCGGCCCATTCCGAGTCCGGCGTACGAAGATCGCCAGCCCCACGTCCCAAGGCTATAGCCAACCCCTTTTTTGGGCATTTTTCCGCAGGATGAACTTCGCGCCAAGGGGTTCGGCTGCTCTTTTTTGGACGCGTCTGTGCCCGCGGACTATTTTTGTCGTGGGGAGGGGGTGGTCAAAGTCTCGGCCCATTCCGAGTCTGGCGGACGAAGTGCGCCATCCCCACGCCCGAAGGCTATAGCCCATCCTCTTTTTGGGCATTTTTCCACAGGACGAACTTGGCGCCAAGGGGTTCGGCAGTTCTTTTTTGGGCCTGGGTGTAACCGCGGCATATTTTTGTCACGGGGTGGGGGTAGACAATTTCTCATCCCATTCTGAATCCGGCGGACGAAGTGCGCCATCCCCACGCCCCAAGGCTATAGCCCACCCCCTTTTTGGGCATTTTTCCACAGGACGAACTTGGCGCCAAGGGGTACGGCTGCTCTTTTTTGGGCGCAGCCGTGCCCGTGGCCTATTTTTGTCACGGTGACGGTGTGGGCAAAGCCTGGGCCCATTCCGAGTCCGGCGGACGAAGTTTGCCAGCCCCACGCCCCAAGGCTATAGCCCACCCCCTTTTTGGGCATTTTTCCGCAGGACGGACTTGGCGCCAAGGGGTTCGGCTGCTCCTTTTTGGGCGCGGTTGTGCGCACGGCCTATTTTTGTCGTGGGGAGGGGGTGGTCAAAGCCTCGGCCCATTCCGAGTCCGGCGGACGAAGTGCGCCAGCCCCACGCCCCAAGCCTATAGCCCACCCCTTTTTGGGCTTTTTTCCGCCGGACGAACATGGCGTCAAGGGGTTCGGCAGCTCTTTTTTGGGCGCGGCTGTGCCCGCGGCCTATTTTTGTCATGGTGAGGGGGTGGGCAAAGCCTGAACCCATTTTGAGTCTGGCGGACGAAGTGCGCCATCCCCACGCCCGATGGCTATAGCCCACCCCCTTTTTGGGCATTTTTCCACAGGACGAACTTGGCGCCAAGGGGTTCGGCTGTTCTTTTTTGGGCGTTGGTGTAACCGCGGCATATTTATGTCACGGGGTGGGGGTAGACAATTTCTCATCCCATTCTGAGTCCGGCGGACGAAGTGCGCCATCCCCACGCCCCAAGGCTATAGCCCACCCCCTTTTTGGGCATTTTTCCACAGGACGAACTTGGCGCCAAGGGGTTCGGCTGCTCTTTTTTGGCCGCGGCCGTGCCCATGGCCTATTTTTGTCGCGGTGACGGTGTGGGCAAAGCCTGGGCCCATTCCGAGTCCGGCGGACGAAGTTTGCCAGCCCCACGCCCCAAGGCTATAGCCCACCCCCTTTTTGGGCATTTTGCCGCAGGACGGACTTGGCGCCAAGGGGTTCGGCTGCTCCTTTTTGGGCGCGGTTGTGCGCACGGCCTATTTTTGTCGTGGGGAGGGGGTGGTCAAAGCCTCGGCCCATTCCGAGTCCGGCGGACGAAGTTCGCCAGCCCCACGCCCCAAGCCTATAGCCCACCCCTTTTTGGGCATTTTTCCGCCGGACGAACATGGCGTCAAGGGGTTCGGCAGCTCTTTTTTGGGCGCGGCTGTGCCCGCGGCCTATTTTTGTCACGGTGAGGGGGTGGGCAAAGCCTCAACCCATTTTGAGTCTGGCGGACGAAGTGCGCCATCCCCACGCCCGATGGCTATAGCCCACCCCCTTTTTGGGCATTTTTCCACAGGACGAACTTGGCGCCAAGGGGTTCGGCTGTTCTTTTTTGGGCGTGGGTGTAACCGCGGCATATTTTTGTCACGGGGTGGGGGTAGACAAAGACTCATCCCATTCTGAGCCCGGCGGACGAAGTGCGCCATCCCCACGCCCCAAGGCTATAGCCCACCCCCTTTTTGGGCATTTTTCCGCCGGACGAACATGGCGCCAAGGGGTTCGGCAGCTCTTTTTTGGGCGCGGCTGTGCCCGCGGCCTATTTTTGTCACGGTGAGGGGGTGGGCAAAGCCTCAACCCATTCTGAGTCTGGCGGACGAAGTGCGCCATCCCCACGCCCGATGGCTATAGCCCACCCCCTTTTTGGGCATTTTTCCACAGGACGAACTTGGCGCCAAGGGGTTCGGCTGTTCTTTTTTGGGCGTGGGTGTAACCGCGGCATATTTTTGTCACGGGGTGGGGGTAGACAAAGACTCATCCCATTCTGAGTCCGGCGGACGAAGTGCGCCATCCCCACGCCCCAAGGCTATAGCAAACCCCCTTTTTGGGCATTTTTCCACAGGACGAACTTGGCGCCAAGGGGTTCGGCTGCTCTATTTTGGGCGCGGCCGTGCCCGTGGCCTATTTTTGTCGCGGTGAGGTTGTGGGCAAAGCCTGGGCCCATTCCGAGTCCGGCGGACGAAGTTTGCCAGCCCCACGCACCAAGGCTATAGCCCACCCCCTTTTTGGGCATTTTGCCGCAGGACGAACTAGGCGCCAAGGGGTTCGGCTGCTCCTTTTTGGGCGTGGCTGTGCCCGCAGCCTATTTTTGGCGCAGGAAGGGGGTGGGAAAAGTCTCGGCCCATTCCGAGTCCGGCGGATGAAGTTCGCAAGCCCCACGCCCCAAGGCTACAGCCCAATCCTTTTTTGGGCATTTTTCCGCGGGACGAACTTGGCGCCAAGGGGTTCGGCTGCTCTCTTTTGGGGGCGGCTGTGCCCGCGGCCTATTTTTGTCGCACTGAGGGGGTGGGCAAAGGCTCAGCCCATTCCGAGTCCGGTGGACGAAGTTCGCCAGCCCCAAGCCCCAAGGCTAAAGCCCACCCTCTTTTTGGGCATTTTTCCGCAGGATGAACCAGGCGCCAAGTGGTTCCGCTGCTCATTTTTGGGCGCGGCTGTGCCCTCGGCCTATTTTTTTCATGGGGAGGGGGTGGTCAAAGTCTCGGCCCACTCCGAGTCTGGCGAACGAAGTGCGCCAGCCCCACGCCCCAAGGCTATAGCCCATCCCCTTTTTGGGCATTTTTCGGAAGGACGAACTTGGCGCCAAGGGGTTCGGCTGATCTTTTTTGGGCGTGGCTGTGGCCACGGCCTATTGTTGTCGCGTTGAGGGGGTGGGCAAAGCCTCGGCCCATTCTGAGCCCGGTGGACGAAGTTCGCCAGCCCCACGCCCCAAGGCTATAGCCCACCCCCCTTTTGGGCATTTTTCCGCAGGACGAACATGGCGCCTTGGGGTTCGGCTGCTCCTTTTTGGGCGCGGCTGTGCCCGCGGCCTATTTTTGTCACGGGGAGGGGGTGGGGAAAGTCTTGGCTTATTCCGAGTCCGGCGGACGAAGTTCGGCCGACCCACGCCCCAAGGCTATAGCCCACGCGTTTTTGGGCATTTTTCCGCAGGACGAACTTGGCGCCAAGGGTTCGGCTGCTCTTTTTTGGGCGCGGCTGTGCCCGCGGCCTATTTTTGCTGCGGGGAGGGGGTGGGAATATCCTCGGCCCATTCCGAGTCCGGCAGACGAAGTGCGCCAGCCCCACGCCCCAAGGCTATGGCCCACCCCGTTTTTGGGCATTTTTCCGCGAGACGAACGTGGTGCCAAGGGGTTCGGCTTCTCTTTTTTAGTTGCGGCTGGGCCCGCGGCCTATTGTTGTCTCGGGGAGGGGGTGGGACAGGTCTCGGCCCATTCCGAGTCCGGCGGACGAAGTTCGCCCGCCCCACACCCCAAGGCTATAGCTCACCCCTTTTTTGGGCATTTTTCCTCAGGACGAACTTGGCGCCAAGGGTTTCGGCTGCTCTTTTTTGGGTACGGCTGTGCCCGCGGCCTATTTTTGTCGCGGGGAGGGGGTGGGGAAAGTCTTGGCTTATTCCGAGTCCAACGGATGAAGTTTGCCAGCCCCACGCCCCAAGGCTATAGCCCACCCCTTTTTGGGCATTTTTCCGCAGGACGAACTTGGCGCCAAGGGGTTCGGCCGCTCTTTTTTGGGAGCGGCTGTGCCCGCCGCCTATTTTTCTCGCGGGGAGGGGGTGGCCAATGTCTCGGCCCATTCCGAGGAAGGCGGATGAAGTGCGCCGGCCCCACGCCCAAAGGCTATAGCATACCCCTTTTTTGGGCATTTTTCCGCAGGACGAACTTGGCGCAAAGGGGTTCAGCTACTCTTTTTTGGGCTCGGCTGTGCCCGTGGCCTATTTTTGTCACGGGGAGGGGGTGGGCAAAGTCTCGGCCCATTCCGAGTCCGGCGGACAAATTCGCCAGCCCCAAGCCCCAAGGCTATAGCCCACCCCCTTTTTGGGCATTTTTCTGCAGGATGAACCTGGCGCCAAGGGGTTCGGCTGCTCCTTTTTATGCGCGGCTGTGCCCGCTTCCTATTTTTGTCACGGGGAGGGGGTGCGCAAAGTCTCGGCACATTCCGAGTCCGGCGGACGAAGTGCGCCCGCCCCACGCCCCAAGGCTATAGCACACCCCTTTTTTGGGCATTTTTCCGCGAGTCGAACTTGGCGCCAAGGGGTTCGGCTGCTCTTTTTTGGGCGCGGCTATGCCCGCGGCCTAGTTTTGTTGCGGTGAGGGGGTGGGCAAAGCCTCGGCCCATTCTGTATCCAGTGGACGAAGTTCGCCAGCCCCACGCCCCAAGGCTATAGGCCACCCTCTTTTTGGGCAGTTTTCCGCAGGACGAATTTGGCGCCAAGGGGTTCGGCTGCTCTTTTTTGGGCGCGGCTGCACCCTCGGCCTATTTTTCTCGTGGGGAGGGGCTGGCCAATGTCTCGGCCCAATCCGAGGAAGGCGGACGAAGTTCGCCGGCCCCACGCCCAAAGGCTATAGCACACCCCCTTTTTGGGCATTTTTCCGCAGGACGAACATGGCACCAAGGGGTTCGGCTACTCTTTTTTGGGTTCGGCTGTGCCCGTGGCCTATTTTTGTCTCGGGAAGGGGCAGGCAAAGTCTCGGCCCATTCCGAGTCCGGCGGACGAAGTTCGCCAGCCCCAAGCCCCAAGGCTATAGCCCACCCCCTTTTTGGGCATTTTTCTACAGGACGAACGTGGCGCCAAGGGGTTCGGCTGCTCTTTTTTGGGCGCGGCTGTGCCCGCGGCCTATTTTTGTCGCGGGGAGGGGGTGGGCATAGTCTCGGCACATTCCGACTCCGGCGGACGAAGTTCGCCTGACCCACGCCCCAAGGCTATAGCCCACCCCTTTTTTGGGCATTTTTCCGCAGGACGAACGTGGCGCGTAGGGGTTCGGCTGCTCATTTTTGGGCACGGCTGTGCCCGCGGCCTATTTTTGTCGCGGTGAGGGGGTGGGCAAAGCCTCGGCCCATTCCGAGTCCGGCGGACGAAGTTCACCAGCCCCACGCCCCAAGGCTATAGCCCACCCCCTTTTTGGGCATTTTTGCGCAGGACGAACTTGGCGCCAAAGCGTTCGGCTGCTCCTTTTTGGGCGCGGCTGTGCCCGCGGCCTATTTTTTTCACGGGGAGGGGGTGGGCATAGTCTCGGCAAATTCCGAGACCGGCGGTCGAAGTTCGCCAGCCGCACGCCCCAAGGCTATAGCCCACCCCTTTTTTGGGCATTTTTCCACAGGACGAACTTTACGCCAAGGGGTTTGGCTGCTCTTTGTTGTTCGTGGCTGTTCCCGCGGCTTATTGTTGGCCTGGGGAGGGGGTGGCCAAAGTCTCGGCCCATTCCGAGGAAGGCGGACGAAGTTCGCCGGCCCCACGCCCAAAGGCTAAAGTACAACCCTTTTTTGGACATTTTTCCGCAGGGCGAACTTGGCGCCAAGGGTTTCGGCTGTGCCCATGGCCTATTTTTGTCGCGGGGTGGGGATGGGCAAAGTCTCAGCCCATTCCGATGAAGGCGGACGAAGTTCGCCAGCCCCACGCCCCAAGGCTATAGCCCACGCCCCAAGGGGTTCGGGTGCACTTTTTTGGGCGCGGCTGTGCCCACGGCCTATTTTTGTCGCAGGGAGGGGGTGGGCAAAGTCTCGGCCCATTCCGAGGAAGGCGGACGAAGTGGGCCAACACCACGCCCAAAGGCTATAGCACGCCCCTTTTTTTGGCATTTTTCCGCAGGACGAACTTGGCGCCAAGGGGTTCGGCCGCTCTTTTTTGGGCCAGCTGTGCCCGCGGCCTATTTTTGTCTCGTGGAGGTGGTGGGCAAAGTCTCGGCCCTTTCCGAGTCCGGCGGACGAAGTGCGCCAGCCCCACGCCCCAAGGCTATAGCCCACCCCTTTTTTGGGCATTTTTCCGCAGGATGAACTTGGCGCCAAGGGGTTCGGCTTCTCTTTTTTGGGCGCGGCTGGGCCCGCGGCCTATTTTTGTCTCGGGGAGGGGGTGGGACAGGTCTCGGCCCATTCCGAGTCCGGCGGACGAAGTTCGCCCGCCCCACACCCCAAGGCTATAGCCCACCCCTTTTTTGGGCATTTTTCCTCAGGACGAACTTGGCGCCAAGGGTTTCGGCTGCTCTTTTTTGGGTACGGCTGTGCCCGCGGCCTATTTTTGTCGTGGGGAGGGGGTGGGGAAAGTCTTGGCTTATTCCGAGTCCAACGGACGAAGTTCGCCAGCCCCACGCCCCAAGGCTATAGCCCACCCCTTTTTTGGGCATTTTTCCGCAGGACGAACATGGGGCCAAGGGGTTCGGCTCCTCTTTTCTGGGCGCGGCATGCTCCCGCGGCCTATTTTTGTCATGGGGAGGGGGTGGAAAAAGTCTCGGCCCATTCCGAGTCCGGCGGACGTGGTTCGCCAGCCCCACGCCCCAAGGCTACAGCCCACCCCTTTTTTGGGCATTTTTCCGCAGGACGAACATGGGGCCAAGGGGTTCGGCTCCTCTTTTCTGGGCGCGGTTGCGCCCGCGGCCTATTTTTGTCATGGGGAGGGGGTGGAAAAAGTCTCGGCCCATTCCGAGTCCGGCGGACGTGGTTCGCCAGCCCCACGCCCCAAGGCTATAGCCCACCCCCTTTTTGGGCATTTTTCCGCTGGACGAACTTGGCGCCAAGTGGTTCGGCTGCTCTTTTTTGGGCGCGGCTGTGCCCGCGGCCTATGTTTATCATGGGGAGGGGGTGGGAAAAGTGTCCGCCCATTCCGAGTCCGGCGGACGAAGTTCGCCAGCCCCACGCCCCAAGGCCATATCCCACCCCCTTTTTGGGCATTTTTCCGCAGGACGAACTTGGCGCCAAGGGGTTCGGCTGCTCTTTTTTGGGTGCGGCTGTGCCCCTGCCTATTTTTGTCGTGGGGAGGGGGTGGGAAAAGTCTCGGCCCATTCGGAGTCCGGCGGACGAACTTTGGCAGCCCCACGCCCCAATGCTATACCACACCCCTTTTTCGGGCATTTTTCCGCAGGACGAACTTGGCGCCAAGGGGTTCGGCAGCTCTTTTTTTGGCGCAGCTCTGCCCGCGGCCTATTTTTGTCGCGGGGAGGGGGTGGACACAGTCTCGGCCCATTCCGAGGAAGGCGGACGAAGTTCGCCGGCCCCACGCCCAAAGGCTATAGCACACCCCTTTTTTGGGCATTTTTCCGCAGGACGAACTTGGCGCCAAGGGGTTCGGCTGCTCTTTTTTATGCGCGGCTGTGCCCGCGTCCTATTTTTGGCGTGGGGTGGGGGTGGCCAAAGTCTCGACCCATTCAAAGGAAGGCGGACGAAGTTCGCCCACCCCACGCCCGAAGGCTGTAGCCCACCCCCTTTTTGGGCATTTTTCCGCAGGACGAACTTGGCGCAAACGGGATGGCTACTATTTTTTGGACGCGGTGTTCCCCGCGGCCTATTTTTGTCGCGGGGAGGGGGTGGTCAAAGTCTCGGCCCATTCCGAGTCTGGCGGACGATGATCGACAGCCCCACGCCCCAAGGCTATAGTCCACCCCCTTTTTGGGCATTTTTCAGCAGGACGAACTTGGCTGCAAGGGGTTTGGCTGCTTTTTTTTGGGCGCGGCTGTGCCCGCGGCCTATTTTTGTCGCCGGGAGGGAGTGGGCAAAGTCTCAGCACATTCCGAGTCTGGCGGTGCGACAGCCCCACGCCCCACGCCCCATGGCTATAGCCCACCCATTTTTTGGGCATTTTTACACAGGACGAACTTGGCGCCAAGGGGTTCGGCGGCTCTTTTTTGGGCGCGGCTGTGCCCGCGGCCTATTTTTGTCGCGGGGAGGGGGTGCACACAGTCTCGGCCCATTCCGAGGAAGGCGGACGAAGTTCGCCGGCCCCACGCCCAAAGGCTATAGCACACGCCTTTTATGGGCATTTTTCCGCAGGTCGAACTTGGCGCCAAGGGGTTCGGCTGCTCCTTTTGGGCTCGGCTGTGCCCGCGGCCTATTGTTGTCGCGGGGAGGGGGTGGGCAAAGTCTCGGCCCATTCCGAGTCCGGCGGACGAAGTTCGCAAACCCCACGCCCCAAGGCTATAGCCCACCCCTTTTTTGGGCATTTTTCCGCAGGTCGAACTTGGCGCCAAGGGGTTCGGCTGCTCTTTTTGGGCTCGGCTGTGCCCGCGGCCTATTGTTGTCGCGGGGAGGGGGTGGGCAAAGTCTCGGCCCATTCCGAGTCCCGCGGACGAAGTTCGCAATCCCCACGCCCCAAGGCTATAGCCCACCCCTTTTTTGGGCATTTTTCCGCAGGACGAACTTGGCGCCAAGGGGTTCGGCTGCTTTTTTTTGGGCGCGGCTGTGCCCGCTGCCTATTTTTGTCTCGGGGAGGGGGTGGGAAAAATTTCGGCCCAGTCCGAGTCCGGCGGACGAAGTTCTCCCGCCCCACGCCCCACGCCCCAAGGCTATAGCCCACCCCTTTTTTCGGCATTTTTCTGCAGGACGAACTTGGCGCCAAGGGGTTCGGCTGCTCTTGTTTTGGCACGGCTCTGCCCGCGCCCTATTTTTGTCGCTGGGAGGGGGTGGCCAAAGTCTAGGCCCATTCCGACGAAGGTGGACGAAGTTCGCAGGCCCCACGCCCAAAGGCTATAGCACACCCCTTTTTTGGACATTTTTCTGCAGGTCGAACTTGGCGCCAAGGGGTTCGGCTGCTCTGTTTTTGGTGCGGCTGTGCCCGCGGCCTATTTTTGTCGTGGGGAGGGGGTGGGCAAAGTCTGGGCCCATTCCGAGTCCGGCGGACGAAGTTCGCCAGCCCCACGCCCCAAGGCTATGGCCCATCCTTTTTTCGGCATTTTTCTGCAGGACGAACTTGGCGCCAAGGGGTTTCGCTGATCTTTTTTGGGCGCGGCTGTGCCCACGGCCTATTTTTGTCACGGGGAGCGGGTGGGAAAAGTCTCGGCCCATTCCGAGTCCGGCGGACGATGTTCGCCCGCCCCACGCCCCAAGGTTATAGCACACCCCTTTTTTGGGCATTTTTCCGCAGGACAAACTTGGCGCCAAGGGGTTCGACTGCTCTTTTTTGGGCGCGGCTGTGTACACGGTCTATTGTTGGTGCGGGGAGGGGGTGGCCAAAGTTTCGGCCCATTCCGAGGAAGGCGGACGAAGTTCGCCGGCCCCACGCCCAAAGGCTATAGCACACCCCCTTTTCGGGCATTTTTCCGCAGGACGAACTTGGCGACACGGGGTTCTGCTGCTCTTTTTTGGGCGCGGCTGTGCCTGCGGCCTATTTTTGTCGCGGGGAGGGGGTGGGCAAAGTCTCGGCACATTCCGAGTCCGGCGGACGAACTCCGGCAGCCCCACGCCCCAAGGCTATAGCCCACCCCCTTTTTGGGCATTTTTCCGCAGGACGAACTTGGCGCCAAGGGGTTTGGCTGCTCTTTTTTGGGTGCGCCTTTGCCCGCGGCCTATTGTTGTCGCGGGGAGGGGGTGGACACAGTCTCGGCCCATTCCGAGGAAGGCGGACGAAGTTCGCCGGCCCCACGCCCAAACGCTATAGCACACGCCTTTTATGGGCATTTTTCCGCAGGTCGAACTTGGCGCCAAGGGGTTCGGCTGCTCTTTTTGGGCTCGGCTGTGCCCGCGGCCTATTGTTGTCGCGGGGAGGGGGTGGACAAAGTCTCGGCCCATTCCGAGTCCGGCGGACGATGTTCGCCCGCCCCACGCCCCAAGGCTATAGCACACCCCTTTTTTGGGCATTTTTCCGCAGGACAAACTTGGCGCCAAGGGGTTCGACTGCTCTTTTTTGGGCGCGGCTGTGTACACGGTCTATTGTTGGTGCGGGGAGGGGGTGGCCAAAGTTTCGGCCCATTCCGAGGAAGGCGGACGAAGTTCGCCGGACCCACGCCCAAAGGCTATAGCACACCCCCTTTCCGGGCATTTTTCCCCAGGACGAACTTGGCGACACGGGGTTCTGCTGCTCTTTTTTGGGCGCGGCTGTGCCTGCGGCCTATTTTTGTCGCGGGGAGGGGGTGGGCAAAGTCTCGGCACATTCCGAGTCCGGCGGACGAACTCCGGCAGCCCCACGACCCAAGGCTATAGCCCACCCCCTTTTTGGGCATTTTTCCGCAGGACGAACTTGGCGCCAAGGGGTTTGGCTGCTCTTTTTTGGGTGCGCCTTTGCCCGCGGCCTATTGTTGTCGCGGGGAGGGGGTGGACACAGTCTCGGCCCATTCCGAGGAAGGCGGACGAAGTTCGCCGGCCCCACGCCCAAACGCTATAGCACACGCCTTTTATGGGCATTTTTCCGCAGGTCGAACTTGGCGCCAAGGGGTTCGGCTGCTCTTTTTGGGCTCGGCTGTGCCCGCGGCCTATTGTTGTCGCGGGGAGGGGGTGGGCAAAGTCTCGGCCCATTCCGAGTCCCGCGGACGAAGTTCGCAAGCCCGACGCCCCAAGGCTATAGCCCACCCCTTTTTTGGGCATTTTTCCGCAGGACGAACGTGGCGCCAAGGGGTTCGGCTGTTCTTTTTTGGGTGCGGCTGAGCCCGCGGCCTATTTTGTCACGGGGAGGGGGTGGGCAAAGTCTCGGCCCATTCCGAGTCCGGCGGACGATGTTCGCCAGCCCCACGGCCCAAGGCTATGGCCCATCCTTTTTTCGGCATTTTTCTGCAGGACGAACTTGGCGCCAAGGGGTTTGGCTGCTCTTTTTTGGGCGCGGCTGTGCCCGCGGCCTATTTTTGTCGCGGGGAGCGGGTGGGAAAAGTCTCGGCCCATTCCGAGTCCGGCGGACGATGTTCGCCCGCCCCACGCCCCAAGGCTATAGCACACCCCTTTTTTGGGCATTTTTCCGCAGGACGAACTTGGCGACAAGGGGTTCGACTGCTCTTTTTTGGGCGCGGCTGTGTACACGGTCTATTGTTGGTGCGGGGAGGGGGTGGCCAAAGTTTCGGCCCATTCCGAGGAAGGCGGACGAAGTTCGCCGGCCCCACGACCAAGGGTATAGCACACCCCCTTTTCGGGCATTTTTCCGCAGGACGAACATGGCGACACGGGGTTCTGCTGCTCTTTTTTGGGCGCGGCTGTGCCTGCGGCCTACTTTTGTCGCGGGGAGGGGGTGGGCAAAGTCTCGGCACATTCCGAGTCCGGCGGACGAACTCCGGCAGCCCCACGCCCCAAGGCTATAGCCCACCCCCTTTTTGGGCATTTTTCCGCAGGACGAACTTGGCGCCAAGGGGTTTGGCTGCTCTTTTTTGCGTGCGGCTGTGCCCGCGGCCTATTGTTGTCGCGGGGAGGGGGTGGGCAAAGTCTCGGCCCATTCCGAGTCCGGCGGACGAAGTTCGCAAGCCCCACGCCCCAAGGCTATAGCCCACCCCTTTTTTGGGCATTTTTCCGCAGGACGAACTTGGCGCCAAGGGGTTCGGCTGTTCTTTTTTGGGTGCGGCTGAGCCCGCGGCCTATTTTGTCACGGGGAGGGGGTGGGCAAAGTCTCGGCCCATTCCGAGTCCGGCGGACGATGTTCGCCAGCCCCACGGCCCAAGGCTATGGCCCATCCTTTTTTCGGCATTTTTCTGCAGGACGAACTTGGCGCCAAGGGGTTTGGCTGCTCTTTTTTGGGCGCGGCTGTGCCCGCGGCCTATTTTTGTCGCGGGGAGCGGGTGGGAAAAGTCTCGGCCCATTCCGAGTCCGGCGGACGATGTTCGCCCGCCCCACGCCCCAAGGCTATAGCACACCCCTTTTTTGGGCATTTTTCCGCAGGACGAACTTGGCGACAAGGGGTTCGACTGCTCTTTTTTGGGCGCGGCTGTGTACACGGTCTATTGTTGGTGCGGGGAGGGGGTGGCCAAAGTTTCGGCCCATTCCGAGGAAGGCGGACGAAGTTCGCCGGCCCCACGACCAAGGGTATAGCACACCCCCTTTTCGGGCATTTTTCCGCAGGACGAACATGGATACACGGGGTTCTGCTGCTCTTTTTTGGGCGCGGCTGTGCCTGCGGCCTACTTTTGTCGCGGGGAGGGGGTGGGCAAAGTCTCGGCACATTCCGAGTCCGGCGGACGAACTCCGGCAGCCCCACGCCCCAAGGCTATAGCCCACCCCCTTTTTGGGCATTTTTCCGCAGGACGAACTTGGCGCCAAGGGGTTTGGCTGCTCTTTTTTGCGTGCGGCTGTGCCCGCGGCCTATTGTTGTCGCGGGGAGGGGGTGGGCAAAGTCTCGGCCCATTCCGAGTCCGGCGGACGAAGTTCGCAAGCCCCACGCCCCAAGGCTATAGCCCACCCCTTTTTTGGGCATTTTTCCGCAGGACGAACTTGGCGCCAAGGGGTTCGGCTGTTCTTTTTTTGTTGCGGCTGAGCCCGCGGCCTATTTTGTAATGGAGAGGGGGTGGGCAAAGTCTCGGCCCTTTCCGAGTCCGGCGGACGATGTTCGTCCGCCCCTCGCCCCAAGGCTATACCGCAGCCCGTTTTTGGGCATTTTTCCGCAGGACGAACTTGAGGCCAAGGGGTTCGGCTGCTTTTTTATGGCGCGGCTGTGCCCGCTGCCTATTTTTTTCGCGGGGAGGGGGTGGGAAAAGTCTCGGCCCATTCCGAGTCCGGCGGACGAAGCTCGCCCGCTCCACGCCCCAGGGCTATAGCCCACCTCCTTTTTGGCCATTTTTCCGCAGGACGAACTTGGCGCCAAGGAGTTCGGCATCTCTTTTTTGGGCCCGGCTGTGCCCGCGGCCTATTTTGTCACGGGGAGGGGGTGGGTAAAGTCTCGGCCCATTCCGAATCCGGCGGACAAAGTTCGCCAGCCCCACCCCCCAAGGCTATAGCCCACCCCGTTTTTGGGCATTTTTCCGCAGGACGAACTTGGCGCCAAGGAGTTCGGCAGCTCTTTTTGGGCGCGGCTGTGCCCGCGGCCTATTTTGTCACGGGGAGGGGGTGGGCAAAGTCTCGGCCCATTCCGAATCCGGCGGACGAAGTTCGCCAGCCCTACCCCCCAAGGCTATAGCCCACCCCGTTTTTGGGCATTTTTCCGCAGGACGAACTTGGCAGCAAGGGGTTCGGCTGCTCTTTTTTTGCCGCGGCTCTGCCCGCGGCCTATTTTTTCCCGGGGAGTGGGTGGGCAAAGTCTTGGCCCATTCCGAGGAAGGCGGACGAAGTTCGCCAGCCCCACGCCCCAAGGCTATAGACCACCCCTTTTTTGGGCGTTTTTCCGCAGGACGAACTTGGCGCCAAGGGGATCGGCTGCTCTTTTTTGGGCGCGGCTGTGCCCGCGGCCAATTTTTGTCGCAGAGAGGGGGTGGGCAAAGTCTCGGTCCGTTCTGAGTCTGGCGGACGAAGTTCGCCAGCCCCACGCCCAAAGGCTATAGCACACCCCTTTTTTGGTCATTTTTCCGCAGGACGAACTTGGCGCCAAGGGGTTTGGCTGGTCTTTTTTTGGCGCGGCTGTGGCCGCGGCCTATATTTGTCGTGGGGAGGGGGTGGGCAAAGTCTCGGCCCATTCCGAGGAAGGCGGACGAAGTTCCCCAGCCCCACGCCCCAAGGCTATAGCCCACCCCGTTTTTGGACATTTTTCCGGAGGACGAATCTGGCGCCAAGGGGTTCGGCTGCTCTTTTTTTTGCGCGGCTGTGCCCGCGGCCTATTTTTGGTGCGGGGAGGGGGTGGCCAAAGTCTCGGCCCAATCCGAGGAAGGCGGATGAACTTTGCCGGCCCCACGCCCAAAGGCTATAGCACACCCCTTTTTTGGTCATTTTTCCGCAGCACGAACTTGGCGCCAAGGGGTTTGGCTGGTCTTTTAGGGGCGCGGCTGTGGCCGCGGCCTATATTTGTCGTGGGAAGGGGGTGGGCAAAGTGTCGGCCCATTCCGAGGAAGGCGGACGAAGTTCGCTAGCCCCACGCCCCAAGGCTATAGCCCACCCCCTTTTTGGGCATTTTTCCGGAGGACGAACCTGGGGCCAAGGGGTTCGGCTGCTCTTTTTTTGGCGCGGCTGTGCCCGCGGCCTATTTTTATTGCGGGGAGGTGGTGGACAAAGTCTCGGCATGTTCCGAGTCCGGCGGACGAAGTTCGCCTGCCCCACGCCCCAAGGCTATAGCCCACCCCTTTTTTGGGCATTTTTCTGCAGGACGAACTTGGCGGCAACGGGTGCGGCTGCTCTTTTTTGGGCGCGGCTGTAGCCGCGGCCTATTTTTGTCACGGGGAGAGGGTGGGCAAAGTCTCGGCCCATTCCGAGACCGGCGGACGAAGTTCGCCAGCCCCACTCCCCAAGGCTATACCACACCCCTTTTTTGGTCATTTTTCCGCAGGACGAACTTGGCGCCAAGGGGTTCAGCTGCTCTTTTTTGGGTGCGACTGTGTCCGCAGCGTATTTTTATCGTGGGGAGGGGGTGGGCCAAGTCTCGGCCCATTCCGAGCCAGTGGACGAAGTTCGCCAGCTCCACGCCCCAAGGCTATAGCCCACCCCCTTTTTGGGCATTTTTCCGCCGGACGAACTTGGCGCCAAGGAGTTTGGCTGCTCTTTTTTGGGCGCGGCTGTGCCCGCCGCCTATTTTTGTCGCGGGGAGGGGGTGGGCAATGTCTCGGCCCATTCTGAGGAAGGCGGACGAAGTGCGCCAGCCCCACGCCCCAAGGCTAAAACCCATCCCCTTTTTGGACATTTTTCCGCAGGACGAACTTGGCATCAAGGGGTTCGGCTGCTATTTTTTTGGCGCGGCTGTGCCCGCGGCCGATTTTTGTCATGGGGATTGGGTGGGCAAAGTCTTGGCACATTCCGAGTCCGGCGGACGAACTTCGGCAGCCCCACGCCCCAAGGCTATAGCACACCCCTTTTTTGGGCATTTTTCCACAGGACGAACTTGGCGCCAAGGGGTTCGGCTGCTCTTTTTTTGGTGCGGCTGATCCCGCGGCCTATTTTTGTCATGGAGAGGGGGTGGCCAAAGACTCGGCCCATTCCGAGGAAGGCGGATGAACTTTGCCGGCCCCACGCCCAATGGCTATAGCACACCCCTTTTTTGGGCATTTTTCCGCAGGACGAACTTGGTGCCAAGGGGTTTGGCTGGTCTTTTTTGGTCGCGGCTGTGGCCGCGGCCTATATTTGTCGTGGGGAGGGGGTGGGCAAAGTCTCGGCCCATTCCGAGACCGGCGGACGAAGTTCGGCAGCCCCACGCCCCAAGGTTATAGCACACCCCTTTTTTGGGCATTTTTCCACAGGACGAACTTGGCGCCAAGGGGTTCGGCTGCTCTTTTTTTGGTGCGGCTGATCCCGCAGCCTATTTTTGTCATGGAGAGGGGGTGGCCAAAGACTCGGCCCATTCCGAGGAAGGCGGATGAACTTTGCCGGCCCCACGCCCAATGGCTATAGCACACCCATTTTTTGGGCATTTTTCCGCAGGACGAACTTGGCGGCAACGGGTGCGGCTGCTCTTTTTTGGGCGCGGCTGTAGCCGCGGCCTATTTTTGTCACGGGGAGGGGGTGGGCAAAGTCTCGGCCCATTCCGAGACCGGCGGACGAAGTTCGCCAGCCCCACTCCCCAAGGCTGTAGCACACCCCTTTTTTGGTCATTTTTCCGCAGGACGAACTTGGCGCCAAGGGGTTCAGCTGCTCTTTTTTGGGCGCGACTGTGTCCGCAGCGTATTTTTGTCGTGGGGAGGGGGTGGGCAAAGTCTCGGCCCATTCCGAGCCAGTGGACGAAGTTCGCCAGCTCCACGCCCCAAGGCTATAGCCCACCCCCTTTTTGGGCATTTTTCCGCCGCACGAACTTGGCGCCAAGGAGTTCGGCTGCTCGTTTTTGGGCGCGGCAGTGCCCGCCGCCTATTTTTGTCGCGGGGAGGGGGTGGGCAATGTCTCGGCCCATTCTGAGGAAGGCGGACGAAGTGCGCCAGCCCCACGCCCCAAGGCTAAAACCCATCCCCTTTTTGGACATTTTTCCGCAGGACGAACTTGGCATCAAGGGGTTCGGCTGCTATTTTTTTGGCGCGGCTGTGCCCGCTGCCGATTTTTGTCGTGGGGATTGGGTGGGCAAAGTCTTGGCACATTCCGAGTCCGGCGGACGAACTTCGGCAGCCCCACGCCCCAAGGCTATAGCACACCCCTTTTTTGGGCATTTTTCCACAGGACGAACTTGGCGCCAAGGGGTTCGGCTGCTCTTTTTTTGGTGCGGCTGATCCCGCGGCCTATTTTTGTCATGGAGAGGGGGTGGCCAAAGACTCGGCCCATTCCGAGGAAGGCGGATGAACTTTGCCGGCCCCACGCCCAATGGCTATAGCACACCCCTTTTTTGGGCATTTTTCCGCAGGACGAACTTGGCGCCAAGGGGTTTGGCTGGTCTTTTTTGGTCGCGGCTGTGGCCGCGGCCTATATTTGTCGTGGGGAGGGGGTGGGCAAAGTCTCGGCCCATTCCGAGGAAGGCGGACGAAGTTCGCCAGCCCCACGCCCCAAGGCTATAGCCCACCCCCTTTTTGGGCATTTTTCCGGAGGACGAACCTGGCGCCAAGGGGTTCGGCTGCTCTTTTTTGGGCGCGGCTTTGCCCGCGGCCTATTTTTGGTGCGCGGAGGGGGTGGCCAAAGTCTCGGCCCAATCCGAGGAAGGCGGATGAACTTTACCGGCCCCACGCCCCAAGGCTATAGCCCACCCCCTTTTTGGGCATTTTTCCGGAGGACGAACCTGGCGCCAAGGGGTTCGGCTGCTCTTTTTTGGGCGCGGCTTTGCCCGCGGCCTATTTTTGGTGCGCGGAGGGGGTGGCCAAAGTCTCGGCCCAATCCGAGGAAGGCGGATGAACTTTACCGGCCCCACGCCCAAAGGCTATAGCACACCCCTTTTTTGGGCATTTTTCCGCAGGACGAACTTGGCGCCAAGGGGTTTGGCTGGTCTTTTTTGGGCGCGGCTGTGGCCGCGGCCTATATTTGTCGTGGGGAACTTGGCATCAAGTCTGCCCATTCCGAGGAAGGCGGATGAAGTTCGCCAGCCCCACGTCCCAAAGCTATAGCCCACCCCCTTTTTCCTCAGAATGTGCCCGCGGCCTATTTTTGTAGCGGGGAGGGGGTGGGCAATGTCTCGGCCCATTCTGAGGAAGGCGGACGAAGTGCGCCAGCCCCACGCCCCAAGGCGAAAACCCATCCCCTTTTTGGACATTTTTCCGCAGGACGAACTTGGCATCAAGGGGTTCGGCTGCTATTTTTTGGGCGCGGCTGTGCCCGCGGCCGATTTTTGTCGTGGGGATGGGGTGGGCAAAGTCTCGGCACATTCCGAGTCCGGCGGACGAACTTCGGCAGCCCCACGCCCCAAGGCTATAGCACACCCCTTTTTTGGGCATTTTTCCACAGGACGAACTTGGCGCCAAGGGGTTCGGCTGCTCTTTTTTTGGCGCGGCTGATCCCGCGGCCTATTTTTGTCATGGAGAGGGGGTGGCCAAAGACTCGGCCCATTCTGAGGAAGGCGGATGAATTGCGCCGGCCCCACGCCCAAAGGCTATAGCACACCCCTTTTTAGGGCATTTTTCCGCAGGATGAACTTGGCGCCAAGGGGTTCGGCTGCTCTTTTTTGGACGCGGCTGTGCCTGCGACCTATTTTTGGCACAGGGAGGGGGTGGGCAAAGTCTCGGCCCATTCCGTGGAAGGGGGATGAACTTTGCCGGCCCCAGGCCCAAAGGCTATCACACACCCATTTTTTGGGAATTTTGCCGCAGGACGAACTTGGCGCCAAGGGGTTTGGCTGCTCTTTCATGGGTGCGACTGTGTCCGCGGCGTATTTTTGTCATGGGGTGGGGGTGGGCAAAGTCTCGGCCCATTCCGAGCTAGGTGGACGAACTTCGCCCGCTCCACGCCCCCAGGCTATAGCCTACCCCCTTTTTGGGCATTTTTCCGCAGGACGAACTTGGCGCCAAGGGGTTCGGCTGCTTTTTTTTTGGCGTGGCTGTGCCCGCGGCCTATTTTTGTCGCAGGGAGGGGTTGGCAAAGTCTGGGCCCATTCCGAGTCCGGCGGACGAAGTTCGCCAGCCCCACGCCCCAAGGCTATAGCCCACCCCTTTTTTGGTCATTTTTCCACAGGACGAACTTGGCGCCAAGGGGTTCGGCTGCTCTTTTTTGAGCGCGGCTGTGCCCGCGACCTATTTTTGGCATGGGGAGGGGGTGGGCAAAGTCTCGGCCCATTCCGAGGAAGGGGGATGAACTTTGCCGGCCCCAGGCCCAAAGGCTATAACACACCCATTTTTTGGGAATTTTGCCGCAGGACGAACTTGGCGCCAAGGGATTTGGCTGCTCTTTCTTGGGGGCGACTGTGTCCGTGGCCTACTTTTGTCATGGGGAGGGGGTTGCCAAAGTCTAGGCAATTTCCGAGGAAGGCAAACGATGTTCGCCGGCCCCACGCCCAAAGGCTATAGAACACCCCTTTTTTGGGCATTTTTTTGCCGGACGAACTTGGGGCCAAGGGGTTCGGCTGCTCTTTTTTGGGCGCGGCTGTACCCGCAGCCTATTTTTGTCGCGGGGAGGGGGTGGCCAAAGTCTCGGCCCATTCCGAGCCCGCCGGACGAAGTTCGCCAGCCCCACGCCCAAAGGCTATACCACACCCCGTTTTTGGGCATTTTGCCGCAGGACGAACTTGGCGCCAAGGGCTTCGGCTGCTCTTTTTTGGGCGCGGCTGTGCCCGCGGCCTATTTTTGTCGCTGGGAGGGGGTGGTCAATGTCTCGGCCCATTCCGAGGAAGGCGGACGAAGTTCGCCGGCCCCACGCCCAAAGGCTATAGCACACCCCTTTTTTGGGCATTTTTCGGCGGGACGAACTTGGCGCCGAGGGGTTCGGCTGACCTTTTTTGGGCGTTGCTGTGCCCGCCGCCTATTTTTGTTCCGGGGAGGGGGTGGGCAAAGCCTCAGCCCATTCCGAGTCCAGCGGACGAAGTTCGCCAGCCCCACGCCCCAAGGCTATAGCCCAACCCTTTTTTGGGAATTTTTCCGCAGGATGAACTTCGCGCCAAGGGGTTCGGCTGTTCTTTTTTTGGCGCGGCTGTGCCCGCTGACTATTTTTGTGACAGGGAGTGGGGAGAAAGTGTTGGCCCATTCCGAGTCCGGCGGACGAAACTCGCCAGGCCCAGGCCCCAAGGCTATAGCCAACCCCCCTTTTGGGCATTTTTCCGCATGACGAACTTGGCACCAAGGGATTCGGCAGCTCTTCTTTAGGCGCGGCTGTGCCAGCAGCCTATTTTTGTCGCAGGGAGGGGGTGGGCAAAGTCTCGGCTAATTCCGAGTCCGGCGGACGAAGTTCGCCAGCCCCACGCCCCAAGGCTATAGCAAACCCCTTTTTTGGTCATTTTTCCCCAGGACGAACTTGGCGCTAAGGGGTTCGGCTGCTCTTTTTTGGGCGCGGCTTTGCCCGCGGCCTATTTTTGTCGCAGGGAGGGGGTGGGAAAAGTCTCGGCCCATTCCGAGTCCGGCGGACGAAGTTCGCCGGCCCCACGCCCCAAGGCTATAGCCCACCCTCCTTTTGGGCATTTTTCCGCAGGACGAACTTGGCGCCAAGGGGTTCGGCTGCTCTTTTTTGGGCGTGGCTGTGCCCGCGGCCTATTTTTGTCGCGGGGAAAGGGTGGGCAAAGTCTCGGCCCATTCCGAGGAGGGCGGACGAAGTTCGCCAGACCCACGCCCCAAGGCTATAGCCCACCCCCTTTTTGGGCATTTTTCCGCAGGACGAACTTGGCGCCAAGGGGTTCGTCTGCTCTTCTTTGGGCGCGGCTGTGCCCGCGGCCTATTTTTGTCGTGGGGACGGGGTGGGCAAAGTCTCGGCCCATTCCGAGGAAGGCGGACGAAGTTCGCCAGCCCCACGCCCCAAGGCTATAGCACACCCCTTTTTTGGTCATTTTTCCCCAGGACGAACTTAGCGCCAAGGGGTTCGGCTGCTCTTTTTTGGGCCCGGCTGTGTCCGCTGTTAGTAATATGCCCTAAAGGCCAATCGAATGGTGATTTGATTGTTTAGGGAATGATTGTATTTGAATAGCATTTTGATATTTATAAAATGGCAAAGTTATCAATATTCATATATTAATTTAATGAATATAGTCCAAGAAGTAAAATAGTTAAGGAACACATTCTCGAGTATGTCGAGAATATGAAACGTGTATCCTTTGTACTATACTTCTAAAATAGTTCCTAGTGGTGGATTTATGATTGGACATTATAAATTCCTATAAACACTAGTATGTGTTATGACTCCTTATGGTATGTGATACTAAGATGGATGGTGAGTTTCATATCATTGACATGAGATGTCAAGTCAAACACATAGGTACTTGTTAAGAGAATGAGTTTACTGAACTTGACCGAATAGAGTAAGCCATATGGTCGTGAGTGTTAATGGCTTATTATACATTGTAACAGACACTATGTTTAGTAATGGTCTTTAGACCTGAGGCATAACAGATGTCTTATACATAGACATCTCTGATATGTGAATGCATAACGATTGATTCCTAATCACGGAAGAGATCTAGCAATAGCTGTCATGGTTGGCTATGTATGAAGACAAGTTGATGGCCAATATGGAATTCATCACTTTGTAATATACAAAAAAGGATGTCCCTATGAGATAATATGAATTGGCATGAGAAATCCTTGGCCAAGGTGAAATATATTTGAAGGAGTTCAAATTATATTAACATGCCAAGTTCATTTATATTTATTTTGAGATAAAGCACAACTGCTTAACATAATAAACCATAAGCTGTGTTTTTCTCTGGACATGGATGATGAAGAGACCAAGACATAGAGATACAATGGAATAGGTTCTATAGATCCAACAATTCTTGTTATTTGGATAGTCGTGATATACTGCTAGGTGTCACTCATGACTTGTAGAAACCTTATGATCAATATTTGTAAAGCGTATTACCAATGCATCTTAAGGTCATTAGAAAGGTTCTAATTGATGACTAAAGAGTTTAGGATCATTTAATGAATAAAGAGTTATCATTAAAATAGTTCTACTACCTTATAACTAAGAACCTAAAAGGTCACACACAATATAGAAATGAAAAAGGAGTTACTAGAAAATGAGAAGTTAGATTTCCTAATTTTAGGAAAATCAATATTTATATTATAATTCATTGAGAATGAATATAAATATAAATACATCTTAAATATGATTTAAGATAGAAATTTAGATGTTCCATAAATAGTTTAAGGAACAAAATAAATTTCATAAATCCTCAATTAAACATTATGGAATGTCGAGCACGTAAAATGACCGTTTTGGACATGTTCGGGTTCATATATGATTATGGACTTCTAGACCAATTTTGGGTTTAGAATTATGGGCTTTTATTGGATCCAATATGGATTAAGAGAAAGCATTAGAACATGTCACAAGAGAAGCCCACATTTAACCATTTGATGTGATCAAAATGGGGTTAAATAATTAATTCCGAAATTAATTAATATTAGCTATTTATTTATTTGATGAAATAGTTTATTGAAGTGATGAGATCAATTTCAATAAATAATGGCTAAGTGGGTGGGTCTAAGCACATGATAATGTTTGGTGCCATTATTAGAGATAATGGGGCTTTATTTGGTGGATGGAATCAAATGAGCTAGCACTCATGTTTCTTCATTATCTCTCTCATTTCTTAATGAAATTTCGAGATTCCAAATCCTCTGAACTCCTAGAACATTTCTAAGTGTGGACTGATTAGAGGCATCACAATTGGGGTGCTTAAAGGATCTCAGATCGTGGCAAAACAGAAGCTGTTCGTGCAGAGCTGTTTTTCTGGACAGTGTTCGGAGCTTGCTGTTTTCAGTCGTTTTCTCCCACTTCACGAAGTTGTTTTCGAAACTGCAACAAAGAAGTCGATCCGAGGTTTCTAGAGCTTCCGCCATCTATTTTAATTTTACTGCGCAATAGTTGCGTTATTAGGAACCTCATGGACAAATGTTGTCCTTCAAGTGGTATCAGAGCCATCTTCATTCAATTTCGAATTTTTGAAGCATGATTTATGTTATTTCCATTTATAATAGCATGAAGGATGATCATGGAAAGACCTAGATATATTTATGTCATGTGATGATTGAATATATGCATGATTGAATGAGCTATTGATTCATTTGTTGATTTGGCCGATTTCTAAAGGCTTAAATGGTTGTAATATTTTTAAATAGGGACTTGCATGTTCCTCCTTCTATTAAGATCTGATTGTATCCCATTACCCCTGAGATTTGTACCCCAATTCTTCTAAATATGTAATTACTACAAAAGTGAGATGATTGCCAAAGGAAGGATGGCGTATTTACGGTGCGTTGGAGGATTGGAGCAAGAAGACTTCATGGATTGTTGCAGCACTTTCAATGTAATTTTGGCCTCTCAAATAGAAATTAATATTTGTAATAATTTGAGGCATAAGATGTCTCATAGTCATTATTGTTTGCTTGATACCTAGGTGGACCTTAAAACCAATTTTGGCTCAAATTGGTTTTATTAGAAAATTCCATGATCATCCTTAGTTGGTTTGTCTATAATATGCATGAGATGTATATTAGGGTGCTTAGACATATTTGAATATTGTAAATGGAATAACATGCTAAAAAGTGAGACCATAATAATGCCCAAATACTCCCTAATTAAATAAAAATAATTATTGTTAAGTTGTAATGATGGATATTGAGAATATTCATCATGGCCTACTAATACCAATGGAATATTTAAAATATTTTATGCTTGGACTAGTTGTCATGGATACATGGGCTACTCATTCATTAAAATGTTGAAAATAAACCATATATCATGCGATGATGCATAATTCATACATTAAGCTACCAAGAACTGTTAGGTGAGGTTAGTAAGATGTTTTGAAAATGTGCAAGGGTATTAGGGTAAACTTAACTAAATCATTTATACCAAGAACTGTTAGGTGAGGTATTAATGATTTAGAGGCCGAAGGATAATCGGTACATGCATGAGATGCATTTGGTAAAGAGTTACCTACTCATTAAAATAAGTAAGCCAAGAACTGTTAGGTGAGGTAAACTTATGCTAATGAGAATCCGATTCCTACTAGAAACTTTTACCAATGAGAGTTTCCGTTTCTTACATATGGGAGTGTATTGAAATGATAAAATAGTGGGAGGTACTATTTGATTTAAAGACCAAAATCAAATAGATTATAATAAAATGCTAATAATTTAATTTAATATTTTCTGCAGAAATATTTAATAATGAATAATCCGCTAGCACGAATTATGGAAAATTACCGTTTGACGGGACCCAATTACGTTGATTGGTTAAGGAATTTAAGAATTGTTCTTAATTATGAGAAAATTAGCTATGTTCTTGATACACCTAAGCCAAATGAAATTCCTGAGGGAGCAAGTGAGGAAGAACGTGTCACTTATCAGAAGTGGCAAGATGATGACCTCACTACTAAAAGCTATATATTGGCATCGATGTCCAATGAGCTACAAAGGCAACATGAAAATATGCCTGATGCAAGTTCCATGATACTTCATCTACAAGAGTTGTATGGTGAACAAAGCAGAACAGTTAGATATGAGATATCTAAGAAACTGTTTAGAATGAGAATGACTGAAGGATCGGTCAATGAGCATGTACTCAAAATGATTGATTACATAGAGCAGCTGGAAGCTCTTAATTTCTCAATGGATGGGGAATTAGCTATCGATCTTATCCTACAATCCTTGCCAGACTCATTCTCTCAATTTATCATGAATTTTAACATGAATAAAATTGAGTGCAGTCTTGCTGAACTGCTAAAGATGCTTAATACTGCCGAAACTTGCATAAAGAAGCCAAAAGATGTTATGGCTATAGAAGGACCCTCAACTAAAAAGGGTAAAAAGAAAAAGTTTCAACCCAAGGCTAAAGGTGGGATTAAGAAGGGGAAAGCTAATAAGCCCAATGACAAGGGAAAATGTTTCCATTGCGGTAAGGATGGGCATTGGAAGAGGAATTGCAAAGTTTACCTCAACAGCTTGAAAGTCAAGCCTAAAGAGAATCCTTGTGAAGGTATGCTCATTATTGAAACTAATATTTCAATTATTCAATCTACTTCTTGGATTTTAGATTCTGCTGCAACCGCACATATTTGTATGTCAATGCAGGATTTGAAAAGAAGTAGAAGACTTAAACAAGGAGAAATGTCTCTTAAAGTGGGAAATGGAGCAATGGTTGCTGCCTCAGCTATAGGGACATTTTTCTTAAAAATGACATCTGGGCATGTTATAGGTTTGAATGATTGTTTATTTGTTCCTTCTGCTGTAAGGAACATAGTTTCAATTTCATGTTTATGCAAAGACAATTATGAATTTTATTTTAGAAATAAAATTTGTAATATTTATTATGAGAATAAATATGTTGCACATGGTACTTTAGATAATGATCTTTATGTACTAAACATGAAAGAAAATAATGAGCATGTTGTGAATGTAAATACCATAACACATAAACGTGAAAGAGAAGAAATAAGCCCCAAATATAAGTGGCATTTAAGGCTAGGTCATATTGGAGAAGATAGAGTCACAAAATTGGCTAAAGATGGACTAATAGGTCCATTTGGTTTAGAACCTTATCCAACTTGTGAATCATGTCTTCAAGGAAAAATGACCAGGGCACCCTTCGTTGGACGAAGTACAAGAGCCACTGATTTACTTGAACTTATACATACTGATGTATGTGGGCCATTTAATGAAATGGCAAGGGGTGGATATTACTACTTCATAACTTTTATCGACGATCACTCAAGGTATTGTTCAGTATACTTAATGAAGTATAAATCTGAAGCCTTTGAAAAGTTCAAAGAATACCGAAATGAAGTAGAGAAACAGACTGGAAAATTTATTAAAACCCTACGATCAGATCGAGGTGGTGAATATCTCAGTGGAGAATTCCAGTCTTACCTTAAAGAAAATGGTATTGTTTCACAATGGACACCTCCAGGTACACCAGAGCTTAATGGAGTATCTGAGAGGAGAAATCGCACACTGTTAGACATGGTGCGATCAATGGTGAGTTATACAGACTTACCAATTTCTCTTTGGGGATTTGCTCTCCTTACTGCAACATATGTACTAAACAGAGTACCTTCCAAGTCTGTACCTAAAATACCATATGAGATATGGTATGGTAAACAACCAAGCCTAAATCATCTTAGGATTTGGGGATGTCCTGCTTTTATCAAGAGACTCAAGAGTGAGAAACTTGAAGCTAAAGCGGATAATGGGAGGTTCATTGGATACCCAAAGGAAACTTTGGGTTATTACTTTTACATCCAATCTGATCAAAGGGTATTGGTCAGTAGAAATGCCATATTTCTTGAAAAAGAGTTTATTCAAGAAGGTGGGCAAGGAAGAAAATTAGAATTTATTGAGAATTCTAATGAGGATAAATCCAATGAAGAGCCTGTTCAAGTACAAACACAAGGAACACAACAACTCCGTAGATCTAGTAGGATAATTCACCCACCAGAAAGATATGGTTTTCTTCATCAGATGAATGATATATTTTTATTGGGTGATACGGATCATAGAGATGATCCTACTAGTTACGAAGAGGCAATATCAGATATTGACTCTAAGAAATGGCTTGAAGCCATGGATTTAGAGATGGACTCTATGAGAACCAACCAAGTCTGGACTCTAGTGGATCCACCCGAAGGTATTGTACCTATTGGATGCAAGTGGATCTTTAAGAGGAAGATAGGCTTAGATGGAAAGGTAGAGACCTATAAAGCAAGGTTGGTAGCTAAAGGTTATCGTCAAATACAAGGTATAGACTATGAGGAAACCTTTTCACCAGTAGCCATGCTAAAGTCCATCAGAATCTTATTGGCTATAGCAGCATATTATGACTATGAGATTTGGCAAATGGATGTCAAAACTGCATTTCTTAATGGATACATTGAGGAAGATATCTATATGATGTAACCTTGTGGTTTTGAATCTAAGACAAATCCTCATAAAGTATGCAAGCTAAAAAGGTCCATTTATGGGCTAAAACAAGCCTCCAGGAGTTGGAACATCCGATTCGATGATGCAATCAAATCATTTGGTTTCATCAAGAATGAGGATGAACCATGTGTTTACAAAAGGGTCAGTGGGAGTGCAATAACTTTCCTTGTGCTATATGTAGATGACATATTGCTTATAGGAAATGACATTGGACAAATGTCTTCTGTCAAAATTTGGCTTTCTCAAAACTTCTCCATGAAAGACCTAGGAGATGCAATGTATATCTTGGGAATCAGGATTTATAGAGATAGATCCAGAAGATTAATAGGTCTATGTCAAGCTAAGTACATAGAAAAGATATTAAAGAAATTTAATATGTGGGATTCCAAAAGGGGTTTTATACCCTTCAGACATGGAATTCATCTCTCTAAAAGCATGAGTCCAAAAACTTATGATGAGAGAGAGCGTATGAATAAGATTCCATATGCTTCTGCAATTGGAAGTCTTATGTATGCTATGCTATGTACTAGACCGGATATAGCTCATGCAGTGAGTGTCACTAGCAGATACCAGAGTAATCCGGGTGAGGAACATTGGACCGCAGTTAAGAATATCTTTAAGTACTTAAGAAGAACTAAAGATTTGTTCTTAACATATGGAGAGGGTGAGCTAAAAATTGAAGGCTTCACAGATTCAGATTTCCAGTCAGATGTAGATGACAGAAAATCTACATCAGGATTTGTATTCACTATCAATGGTGGAGCAGTAAGCTGGAAAAGTTCCAAGCAAGCAACTACTGCAGATTCTACCACTGAAGCGGAATATATAGCTGCATCAGATGCCGCAAAAGAAGCTGTTTGGATACGGAAGTTTATTCAACAACTTGGAGTGGTTCCAACCATTGCGTTGCCAATATCATTATATTGTGACAACAATGGAGCTATAGCACAAGCTAAGGATCTCACCAGAAGTTCAAACACATTGAGAGAAGATATCACATTAACAGAGAAATCATTGGAAGGAGTGATATCACTATGCAGAAAGTAGCCTCCGCTGATAACACTGCGGATCCTCTGACTAAAGCACTTACTCAACAGCAATTAGATCGTCCTCTTGAGAAGATGGGTATGAGATACCATAGCGATTGGCTTTAGTGCAAGTGGGAGATTGTTAGTAATATGCCCTAAAGGCCAATCGAATGGTGATTTGATTGTTTAGGGAATGATTGTATTTGAATAGCATTTTGATATTTATAAAATGGCAAAGTTATCAATATTCATATATTAATTTAATGAATATAGTCCAAGAAGTAAAATAGTTAAGGAACACATTCTCGAGTATGTCGAGAATATGAAACGTGTATCCTTTGTACTATACTTCTAAAATAGTTCCTAGTGGTGGATTTATGATTGGACATTATAAATTCCTATAAACACTAGTATGTGTTATGACTCCTTATGGTATGTGATACTAAGATGGATGGTGAGTTTCATATCATTGACATGAGATGTCAAGTCAAACACATAGGTACTTGTTAAGAGAATGAGTTTACTGAACTTGACCGAATAGAGTAAGCCATATGGTCGTGAGTGTTAATGGCTTATTATACATTGTAACAGACACTATGTTTAGTAATGGTCTTTAGACCTGAGGCATAACAGATGTCTTATACATAGACATCTCTGATATGTGAATGCATAACGATTGATTCCTAATCACGGAAGAGATCTAGCAATAGCTGTCATGGTTGGCTATGTATGAAGACAAGTTGATGGCCAATATGGAATTCATCACTTTGTAATATACAAAAAAGGATGTCCCTATGAGATAATATGAATTGGCATGAGAAATCCTTGGCCAAGGTGAAATATATTTGAAGGAGTTCAAATTATATTAACATGCCAAGTTCATTTATATTTATTTTGAGATAAAGCACAACTGCTTAACATAATAAACCATAAGCTGTGTTTTTCTCTGGACATGGATGATGAAGAGACCAAGACATAGAGATACAATGGAATAGGTTCTATAGATCCAACAATTCTTGTTATTTGGATAGTCGTGATATACTGCTAGGTGTCACTCATGACTTGTAGAAACCTTATGATCAATATTTGTAAAGCGTATTACCAATGCATCTTAAGGTCATTAGAAAGGTTCTAATTGATGACTAAAGAGTTTAGGATCATTTAATGAATAAAGAGTTATCATTAAAATAGTTCTACTACCTTATAACTAAGAACCTAAAAGGTCACACACAATATAGAAATGAAAAAGGAGTTACTAGAAAATGAGAAGTTAGATTTCCTAATTTTAGGAAAATCAATATTTATATTATAATTCATTGAGAATGAATATAAATATAAATACATCTTAAATATGATTTAAGATAGAAATTTAGATGTTCCATAAATAGTTTAAGGAACAAAATAAATTTCATAAATACTCAATTAAACATTATGGAATGTCGAGCACGTAAAATGACCGTTTTGGACATGTTCGGGTTCATATATGATTATGGACTTCTAGACCAATTTTTGGTTTAGAATTATGGGCTTTTATTGGATCCAATATGGATTAAGAGAAAGCATTAGAACATGTCACAAGAGAAGCCCACATTTAACCATTTGATGTGATCAAAATGGGGTTAAATAATTAATTCCGAAATTAATTAATATTAGCTATTTATTTATTTGATTAAATAGTTTATTGAAGTGATGAGATCAATTTCAATAAATAATGGCTAAGTGGGTGGGTCTAAGCACATGATAATGTTTGGTGCCATTATTAGAGATAATGGGGCTTTCTTTGGTGGATGGAATCAAATGAGCTAGCACTCATGTTTCTTCATTATCTCTCTCATTTCTTAATGAAATTTCGAGATTCCAAATCCTCTGAACTCCTAGAACATTTCTAAGTGTGGACTGATTAGAGGCATCACAATTGGGGTGCTTAAAGGATCTCAGATCGTGGCAAAACAGAAGCTGTTCGTGCAGAGCTGTTTTTCTGGACAGTGTTCGGAGCTTGCTGTTTTCAGTCGTTTTCTCCCACTTCACGAAGTTTTTTTCGAAACTGCAAGTGAGGTAATTAAACTTCAATCTTTCCTCTTGATTTTCGTTTTTGAATGAAGTCGATCCGAGGTTTCTAGAGCTTCCGCCATCTGTTTTAATTTTACTGCACAATAGTTGCGTTATTAGGAACCTCATGGACAAATGTTGTCCTTCATCCGCGGCCTATTTTTGTCACAGGGAGGGGGGGGGGGGAAGTCTCGGCCCATTCCGAGTCAGGCGGACGAAGTTCGCCAGCCCCAGTCCCCAAGGCTATAGCCCACCCTCCTTTTGGGCATTTTGCCTCAGGACGAACTTGGCGCCAAGGGGTTCGGCTGCTCTTTTTTGGGCGCGGCTGTGCCCGCGGCCTATTTTTGTCGCAGGGAGGGGGTGGGTAAAGTCTCGGCCCATTCCGTGTCCCGCGGACGAAGTTCGCCAGCCCCACGCCCCAAGGCTATAGCACACCCCTTTTTTGGTCATTTTTCCGCAGGACGAACTTGGCGCCAAGGGGTTCGGCTGCTCTTTTTTGGGCGCGGCTGTGCCCGCGGCCTATTTTTTTCGCAGGGATGGGGGTGGAAGTCTCGGCCCTTTCCGAGTCAGGCGGACGAAGTGCGCCAACCCCAGGCCCCAAGGCTACAGCCAACCCCCCTTTTAGGCATTTTTCCGCAGGACGAACTTGGCGCCAAGGGGTTCGGCTGCTCTTTTTCAGGCGCGGCTGTGCTCGCGGCCTATTTTTGTCGTGGGGATGGGGTGGGCAAAGTCTCGGCCCATTCCGAGGAAGGCGGACGAAGTTCGCCAGCCCCACGCCCCAAGGCTATAGCCCACCCCCTTTTTGGGCATTTTTCCGCAGGACGAACTTAACGCCAAGGGGTTCGGCTGCTCTTTTTTGGGCGCGGCTGTGCCCACGGCCTATTTTTGTCGCGGGGTGGGGGAGGCCAAAGTCTCGGCCCATTCTGAGTCCGGCGGACGAAGTTCGCCAGCCCCACGCCCCAAGGCTATAGCCCACCCCCTTTTTGGGCATCTTTCCGCTGGACGAACTTGGCGCCAAGGGGTTCGGCTGCTCTTTTTTGGGCGTAGCTGTGCCCGCGGCCTATTTTTGGTGCGGGGAAGGGGTGGGCAAAGTCTCGGCCCATTCCGAGGAAGGCGGATGAACTTTGCCGGCCCCACGCCCAAAGGCTATAACACACCCCTTTTTTGGGCATTTTTCCGCAGGACGAACTTGGCGCCAAGGGGTTCGGCTGATCTTTTTTGGGCGCGGCTGTGCCCGCGGTCTATTTTTGTCGCAGCGAGGGGATGGCCAAAGTCTCAGCCCATTCTGAGGAAGGCGGACGAAGTTCGCCGGCCCCACGCCCAAAGGCTATACCACACCCCTTTTTTGGGCATTTTTCCGCAGGACGAACTTGGCGCCAAGGGGTTAGGCTGCTCTTTTTTGGGCGCGGCTGTGTCCGCGGCCTATTTTTGTCGCGGGGAGGGGGTTGGGAAAGTCTCGGCCGATTCCGAGTCCGGCGGACGAAGTACGCCGGCCCCACGCCCGAAGGCTATAGCCCACCCCCTTTTTGGGCGTTTTTCCGCTGGACGAACTTGGCGCCAAGGGGTTCGGCTGCTCTTTTTTGGGCGCGGCTGTGCCCGCGGCTTATTTTTGTCACGGGGAGGGGGTGGCCAAAGTCTCGGCCCATTCCGCGTCCGGCGGACGAAGTGCGCCGGCCCCACGCCCCAAGGCTCTAGCCCACCCCCTTTTTGGGCATTTTTCCGCAGGACGAACTTGGCGCCAAGGGGTTCGGCTGCTCTTTTTTGGGCGCGGCTGTGCCCGCGGCCTATTTTTGTCGTGGGGAGGGGGTAGCCAAAGTCTCGGCCCATTCCGAGTCCGGCGAACGAAGTTCGCCAGCCCCACGCCCCAAGGCTATAGCCCACCCCCTTTTTGGGCATTTTTCCGCAGGACGAACTTAACGCCAAGGGGTTCGGCTGCTCTTTTTGGGGCGCGGCTGCGCCCACGGCCTATTTTTGTCGCGGGGTGGGGGAGGCCAAAGTCTCGGCCCATTCCGAGTCCGGCGGACGAAGTTCGCCAGCCCCACGCCCCAAGGCTATAGCCCACCCCCTTTTTCGGCATCTTTCCGCTGGACGAACTTGGTGCCAAGGGGTTCGGCTGCTCTTTTTTGGACGCGGCTGTGCCCGTGGCCTATTTTTCTCTTGGGGAGGGGGTGGGCATAGTCTTGGCCCATTCCGAGTCCGGCGGACGAAGTTCGCCCGCCCCACGCCCCAAGGCTATTGCCGACCCCTTTTTTGGGCATTTTTCCGCAAGACGAACTTGGCGCCAAGGCGTTCGGCTGCTCTTTTTTGGGCACGGCTGTGACCGCGGCCTATTGTTATTGCGGGGAGGGGGTGGGCAAAGTCTCGGCCCATTCCGAGTCCGGCGGACGAACGTTGCCGGCCCCACGCCCCAAGCCTATAACACACCCCTTTTTTGGGCATTTTTTCGTAGGACGAACTTAACGCCAAGGGGTTCGGCTGCTCTTTTTTGGGCGCGGCTTAGTTTTGTTGCGGGGAGGGGGTGGGAAAAGTCTCGGCCCATTCCGAGTCCGGCGGACGAAGTACGCCGGCCCCACGCCCAAAGGCTATAGCCCACCCCCTTTTTGGGCGTTTTTCCGCAGGACGAACTTGGCGCCAAGGGGTTCGGCTGCTCTTTTTTGGGCGTAGCTGTGCCCGCGGCCTATTTTTGGTGCGGGGAAGGGGTGGGCAAAGTCTCGGCCCATTCCGAGGAAGGCGGATGAACTTTGCCGGCCCCACGCCCAAAGGCTATAACACACCCCTTTTTTGGGCATTTTTCCGCAGGACGAACTTGGCGCCAAGGGGTTCGGCTGATCTTTTTTGGGCGCGGCTGTGCCCGCGGTCTATTTTTGTCGCAGCGAGGGGATGGCCAAAGTCTCAGCCCATTCTGAGGAAGGCGGACGAAGTTCGCCCGCCCCACGCCCCAAGGCTATTGCCGACCCCTTTTTTGGGCATTTTTCCGCAAGACGAACTTGGCGCCAAGGCGTTCGGCTGCTCTTTTTTGGGCACGGCTGTGACCGCGGCCTATTGTTATTGCGGGGAGGGGGTGGGCAAAGTCTCGGCCCATTCCGAGTCCGGCGGACGAACGTTGCCGGCCCCACGCCCCAAGCCTATAACACACCCCTTTTTTGGGCATTTTTCCGTAGGACGAACTTAACGCCAAGGGGTTCGGCTGCTCTTTTTTGGGCGCGGCTGCGGGCGCGGCTTAGTTTTGTTGCGGGGAGGGGGTGGGAAAAGTCTCGGCCCATTCCGAGTCCGGCGGACGAAGTACGCCGGCCCCACGCCCAAAGGCTATAGCCCACCCCCTTTTTGGGCGTTTTTCCGCAGGACGAACTTGGCGCCAAGGGGTTCGGCTGCTCTTTTTTGGGCGTAGCTGTGCCCGCGGCCTATTTTTGGTGCGGGGAAGGGGTGGGCAAAGTCTCGGCCCATTCCGAGGAAGGCGGATGAACTTTGCCGGCCCCACGCCCAAAGGCTATAACACACCCCTTTTTTGGGCATTTTTCCGCAGGACGAACTTGGCGCCAAGGGGTTCGGCTGATCTTTTTTGGGCGCGGCTGTGCCCGCGGTCTATTTTTGTCGCAGCGAGGGGATGGCCAAAGTCTCAGCCCATTCTGAGGAAGGTGGACGAAGTTCGCCCGCCCCACGCCCCAAGGCTATTGCCGACCCCTTTTTTGGGCATTTTTCCGCAAGACGAACTTGGCGCCAAGGCGTTCGGCTGCTCTTTTTTGGGCACGGCTGTGACCGCGGCCTATTGTTATTGCGGGGAGGGGGTGGGCAAAGTCTCGGCCCATTCCGAGTCCGGCGGACGAACGTTGCCGGCCCCACGCCCCAAGCCTATAACACACCCCTTTTTTGGGCATTTTTCCGTAGGACGAACTTAACGCCAAGGGGTTCGGCTGCTCTTTTTTGGGCGCGGCTGCGGGCGCGGCTTAGTTTTGTTGCGGGGAGGGGGTGGGAAAAGTCTCGGCCCATTCCGAGTCCGGCGGACGAAGTACGCCGGCCCCACGCCCAAAGGCTATAGCCCACCCCCTTTTTGGGCGTTTTTCCGCAGGACGAACTTGGTGCCAAGGGGTTCGGCTGCTCTTTTTTGGGCGTAGCTGTGCCCGCGGCCTATTTTTGGTGCGGGGAAGGGGTGGGCAAAGTCTCGGCCCATTCCGAGGAAGGCGGATGAACTTTGCCGGCCCCACGCCCAAAGGCTATAACACACCCCTTTTTTGGGCATTTTTCCGCAGGACGAACTTGGCGCCAAGGGGTTCGGCTGATCTTTTTTGGGCGCGGCTGTGCCCGCGGTCTATTTTTGTCGCAGCGAGGGGATGGCCAAAGTCTCAGCCCATTCTGAGGAAGGCGGACGAAGTTCGCCGGCCCCACGCCCAAAGGCTATACCACACCCCTTTTTTGGGCATTTTTCCGCAGGACGAACTTGGCGCCAAGGGGTTAGGCTGCTCTTTTTTGGGCGCGGCTGTGTCCGCGGCCTATTTTTGTCACGGGGAGGGGGTTGGGAAAGTCTCGGCCGATTCCGAGTCCGGCGGACGAAGTACGCCGGCCCCACGCCCGAAGGCTATAGCCCACCCCCTTTTTGGGCATTTTTCCGCAGGACGAACTTGGCGCCAAGGGGTTCGGCTGCTCTTTTTTGGGCGCGGCTGTGCCCGCGGCTTATTTTTGTCACGGGGAGGGGGTGGCCAAAGTCTCGGCCCATTCCGCGTCCGGCGGACGAAGTGCGCCGGCCCCACGCCCGAAGGCTATAGCCCACCCCCTTTTTGGGCATTTTTCCGCAGGACGAACTTGGCGCCAAGGGGTTCGGCTGCTCTTTTTTGGGCGCGGCTGTGCCCGCGGCTTATTTTTGTCACGGGGAGGGGGTGGCCAAAGTCTCGGCCCATTCCGCGTCCGGTGGACGAAGTGCGCCGGCCCCACGCCCCAAGGCTCTAGCCCACCCCCTTTTTGGGCATTTTTCCGCAGGACGAACTTGGCGCCAAGGGGTTCGGCTGCTCTTTTTTGGGCGCGGCTGTGCCCGCGGCCTATTTTTGTCGTGGGGAGGGGGTAGCCAAAGTCTCGGCCCATTCCGAGTCCGGCGAACGAAGTTCGCCAGCCCCACGCCCCAAGGCTATAGCCCACCCCCTTTTTGGGCATTTTTCCGCAGGACGAACTTAACGCCAAGGGGTTCGGCTGCTCTTTTTGGGGCGCGGCTGCGCCGACGGCCTATTTTTGTCGCGGGGTGGGGGAGGCCAAAGTCTCGGCCCATTCCGAGTCCGGCGGACGAAGTTCGCCAGCCCCACGCCCCAAGGCTATAGCCCACCCCCTTTTTCGGCATCTTTCCGCTGGACGAACTTGATGCGAAGGGGTTTGGCTGCTCTTTTTTGGACGCGGCTGTGCCCGCGGCTTATTTTTCTTGTGGGGAGGGGGTGGGCAAAGTCTTGGCCCATTCCGAGTCCGGCGGACGAAGTTCGCCCGCCCCACGCCCCAAGGCTATTGCCGACCCCTCTTTTGGGCATTTTTCCGCAAGACGAACTTGGCGCCAAGGCGTTCGGCTGCTCTTTCTTGGGCGCGGCTGTGACCGCGGCCTATTTTTATTGCGGGGAGGGGGTGGGCAAAGTCTCGGCCCATTCCGAGTCCGGCGGACGAACGTTGCCGGCCCCACGCCCCAAGCCTATAACACACCCCTTTTTTGGGCATTTTTCCATAGGACGAACTTGGCGCCCAGGGGTTCGGCTGCTCTTTTTTGGGCGCGGCTGCGGCCGCGGCTTAGTTTTGTCGCGGGGAGGGGGTGGGAAAAGTCTCGGCCCATTCTGAGTCCGGTGGACGAAGTACGCCGGCCCGACGCCCAAAGGCTATAGCCCACCCCCTTTTTGGGCGTTTTTCCGCGGGACGAACTTGGCGCCAAGGGATTCGGCTGCTCTTTTTTGGGCGTAGCTGTGCCCGCGGCCTATTTTTGGTGCGGGGAAGGGGTGGGCAAAGTCTCGGCACATTCCGAGTCCGGCGGACGACGTTCGCCAGCCCCACGCCCCAAGGCTATAGCCCACCACTTTTTTGGGCATTTTTCCGCAGGACGAACTTGGCGCCAAGGGTTTCGGCAACTCTTTTTCGGAAGCGGGTGTGCCCGCGGCCTATTTTTGTTGCAGGGAGGGGGTGGGCAAAGTCACGGCCCAATCCGAGTCCGGCGGACGAAGTCCGCCCGCCCCACGCCCAAAGGCTATAGCCCACCCCCTTTTTGGGCATTTTTCCGTAGGACGAACTTGGTGCCTAGGTGTTCGTCTGCTCATTTTTGGGCGCGGCTGTGCCCGCGGCCTATTTTTGGTGCGGGGAGGGGGTGGGCAAAGTCTCGGCACATTCCGAGTCCGGCAGACGAAGTTCGCGAGCCCCACGCCCCAAGGCTATAGCCCACCCCTTTTTTGGGCATTTTTCTGCAGGACGAACTTGGCGCCAAGGGGTTCGGCTGCTCTTTTTGTCCGCGGCTGTGCCCACGGGCTATTTTTGTCGTGGGGAGGGGGTGGAAAATGGCTCGGCCCATTCCGAGTCCAGCGGACAAAGTCGCCCACCCACGCCCCAAGGCTATAGCCCACCCCCTTTTTGGGCATTTTTCTGCAGGACGAACTTGGCGCCAAGGTGTTCGGCTGCTCTTTTTTGGGCGCGGTTGTGCCCGTGGCCTATTTTTGTTGTGGGGATGGGGTGGGCAAAGTCTCGGCCCACTCCAAAGAAGGCGGACGAAGTTCGCCAGCCCCACGCCACAAGGTTATAGCCCACCCCTTTTTTGGGCATTTTTCCGCAGGACGAACTTGGCGCCAAGGGGTTCGGCTGCTCATTTTTGGGCGCGGCTGTGCCCGCGGCCTATTTTTGGGGCGGGGAGGGGGTGGCCAAAGTCTCGGCCCACTCCGAAGAAGGCGGACGAAGTTCGCCAACCCCACGCCCCAAGGCTATAGCCCACCCCTTTTTTGGGCATTTTTCCGCAGGACGAACTTGGCGCCACGGGGTTCGGCTGCTCTTTTTTGGGCGCGGCTGTGCCCGCGGGCTATTTTTGTCGTGGGGAGGGGGTGGAAAAAATCTCGGCCCATTCCGAGTCCGGCGGACAAAATTCGCCAGCCCCACGCCCCAAGGCTATAACCCACCCCCTTTTTGGGCATTTTTCGGCAGGACGATCTTGGCGCCAAGGGGTTCGGCTGCTCCTTTTTGGGCACGGCTGTGCCCGCGGTCTATTTTTACCGCGGGGAGGGGGTGGGCAAAGTCTCGGCCCATTCCAAGGAAGGCGGACGAAGTTCGCTAGCCCCACGCCCCAAGGCTATAGCCCACCCCCTTTTTGGGCATTTTTCCGCAGGACGACCTTGGCGCCAAGGGGTTCGGCTGCTATTTTTTGAGCACGGCTGTGCCCGCGGACTATTTTTGTCGCAGGGAGGGGCTTGGCAAAGTCTCGGCCCACACCGAAGAAAGCGGACGAAGTTCGCCAGCCCAACGCCCCTAGGCTATAGCCCACCCTTTTTTGGGCATTTTTCTGTTGGACGAACTTGGCGCCAAGGGGTTCGGCTGCTCTTTTTGTACGCGGCTGTGCCCGCGGGCTATTTTTGTCGTGGGGAGGGGGTGGAAAATGGCTCGGCCCATTCCGAGTCCGGCAGACAAAGTTCGCCCGCCCCACGCCCCAAGGCTATAGCCCACCCCCTTTTTCGGCATTTTTCTGCAGGACGAACTTGGCGCCAAGGTGTTCGGCTGCTCTTTTTTGGGCGCGGCTGTGCCCGCGGCCTATTTTTGTTGTGGGGATGGGGTGGGCAAAGTCTTGGCCCACTCCGAAGAAGGCGGACGAAGTTCGCCAGCCCCACGCCCAAAGGCTATAGCACACCCCTTTTCTGGGCATTTTTCCGAAGGACGAACTTGGCGCCAAGGGGTCGGCTGCTCTTTTTTGGGCGCGGCTGTGCCCGCGGCCTATTTTTGTTGTGGGGAGGGGGTGGGCAAAGCCTCGGCCCATTCCGAGGAAGGCGGACGATGTTCGCCAGCCACACGCGCCAAGGCTATAGCCCACCCCTGTTTTGGGCATTTTTGCGCAGGACGAACTTGGCGCCAAGGGTTCGACTGCTGTTTTTATTGGCCCGGCTGTGCCCGCGGCCTATTTTTGTCGGGGGGAGGGGGTGAGCAAAGTCTCGGCCCATTCCGAGAAAGGCGGATGAACTTTGCCGGCCCCACGCCCAAAGGCTATAGCACACCCCTTGTTTGGGCATTTTTCCGCAGGACAAACTTGGCGCCAAGGTGTTCGGCTGCTCTTTTTTGGGTGCGGCTGTGCCCGCGGCCTATTTTTGTCGCGGGGAGGGGGTGGGCAAAGTCTAGGCCCATTCCGAGAAAGGCGGATGAACTTTGCCGCCCCACGCCCAAAGGCTATAGCACACACCTTTTTTGGGCATTTTTCCGCAGGACCAACTTTGCGCCAAGGTGTTAGGCTGCTCTTTTTTGGGCGCGGCTGTGCCCGTGGCCTATTTTTGTTGCGGGGAGGGGGTGGGCAAAGCCTCGGCCCATTCCGAGGAAGGCGGACGATGTTCGCCGGCCACACGCGCCAAGGCTATAGCCCACCCCTTTTTTGGGCATTTTTGCGCAGGATGAACTTGGCGCCAAGGGGTTCGACTGCTGTTTTTATTGGTACGGCCATGCCCGCGGCCTATTTTTGTCGCGGGGAGGGGGTGGGCAAAGTCTCGGCCCATTCCGAGAAAGGCGGATGAACTTTGCCGCCCTACGCCCAAAGGCTATAGCACACCCCTTTTTTGGGCATTTTTCCGCAGGACCAACTTTGCGCCAAGGTGTTCGGCTGCTCTTTTTTGGGCGCGGCTGTGCACGCGGCCTATTTTTGGCGCGGAGAGGGGGTGGCCAAAGTCTCGGCCCATTCCGAGGAAGGCGGATGAACTTTGCCGGCCCCACGCCCAAAGGCTATAGCACACCTCTTTTTTGGGCATTTTTCCGCAAGACGAACTTGGCGCCAAGGGGTCGGCTGCTCTTTTTTGGGCTTGGCTGTGCCCGCGGCCTTTTTTTGTCCCGGGGAGGGGGTGGGAAAAGACTCGGCCCATTCCGAGTCCGGCGGACGAACTTTGCTGGCCCAACGCCCCAAGGCTATGGCACACCCCTTCGTTTGGTATTTTTCCGCAGGATGAACTTGGCGCCAAGGGGTTCGGCTGCTCTTTTTTGGGCGCAGCTGTGCCCGCGGCCTATTTTTGTCGTGAGGAGGGGGTGGGCAAAGTCTCGGCCCATTCCGAGAAACGTGGATGAACTTTGCCGGCCCCAAGCCCAGTGGCTACAGCACACCCCTTTTTTGGGCATTTTTCCACTGGACGAACTTGGCGCCAAGGTGTTCGGCTGCTCTTTTTTGGGCGCGGCTGTGCCCGCGGCCTATTTTTGTCGCGGGGAGGGGGTGGGCAAAGTCTCGGCCCATTCCGAGAAAGGCGGACGAACTTTTCTGGCCCCAAGCCCAAAGCCTACAGCACACCCCTTTTTGGGGCATTTTTCCGCAGGACGAACTTGGTGCCAAGGTGTTCGGCTGCTCTTTTTCGGGCGCGGCTGTGCCCGCGGCCTATTTTTGGCGCGGGGAGGGGGTGGCCAAAATCTCGGCCCATTCCGAGGAAGGCGGATGAACTTTGCCGGCCCCACGCCCAAAGGCTATAGCACAGCCCTTTTTTGGGCATTTTTCCGCAGGACGAACTTGGCGCCAAGGGGTTCGGCGGCTCTTTTTTGGGCGCGGCTGTGTCCGCGGCCTATTTTTGTCGCAGGGAGGGGGTGGGCAAAGTCTCGCCCCATTCCGAGGAAGGCGGACGAAGTACGCCAGCCCCACGCCCCAAGGCTGTAGCCCACCCCTTTTTTGGGCATTTTTGCGTAGGACGAACTTGGGGCCAAGGGGTTCGGCTGCTCTTTTTTGGGCGCGCCTGTGGCCGCGGCCTATTTTTGTCGCAGACAGAGGGTGGCCAAAGTCTCGGCCCATTCCGAGGAAGGCAGATGAACTTTACCGGCCCCACGCCCAGAAGCTATAGCACACCCCTTTTTTGGGCATTTTTCCGCAGGACGAAATTGGCGCCAAGGGGTCGGCTACTCTTTTTTGGGCGTGGCTGTGTCCGCGGCCTATTTTTGTCGCGGGGAGGGGGTGGCCAATGTCTCGGCCCATTCCGAGTCCGGCGGACGAAGTTCGGTAGCCCCACGCCCCAAGGCTATATAGCCCACCCCTTTTTTGGGCATTTTTCCGCAGGACGAACTTGGAGCCAAGGGGTTCGGCTGCTCTTTTTATTGGTTCGGCCGTGCCCGCGGACTATTTTTGTCGCGGGGAGGGGGTGGGTAAAGTCTCAGCCCATTCCCAGAAAGGCGGATGAACTTTGCCGGCCCCACGCCCAAAGGCTATAGCACACCCCTTTTTTGGGCATTTTTCCGCAGGACAAACATGGCGCCAAGGAGTTCGGCTGCTCTTTTTTGGGCGCGGCAGTGCCCGCGGCCTACTTTTGGCACGGGGAGGCGGTCGGCAAAGTCTCGGCCATTCCGAGGAAGGTGGACGAAGTTCGCCAGCCCCACGCCCAAGGCTATAGCCCACCCCTTTTTTGGGCATTTTTCCGCAGGACGAACTTGGCGCCAGGGGGTTCGGCTGCTCTTTTTTTGGCGCGGCTGTGCCCTTGGCCTATTTTTGTCGCGGGGAGGGGGTGGGCAAAGTTTCGGCCCATTCCGAGGAAGGCGGACGAAGTTCGCCAGCCCAACGCCCCAAGGCTATTGCCCATCCCTTTTTTGGGCATTTTTCCGCAGGACGAACTTGGTGCCAAGGGGTTCGGCTGCTCTTTTTTGGACGCAGCTGTGCCCGCGGCCTATTTTTGTCGTGGGGAGGGGGTGGGAAAAGTTTCAGCCCATTCCGAGTCCGGCGGACGACGTTTGCCTGCCCCACGCCCCAAGGCTATTGCCCACCCCATTTTTGGGCATTTTTCTGCAGGACGAACTTGGCGCAAAGGGGTTCGGCTGCTCTTTTTTGGGCGCGGCTGTGCCCGCGGCCTATTTTTGTCACGGGGAGGGGGTGGGCAAAGTCTCGGCCCATTCCGAGAAAGGCGGATGAACTTTTCTGGCCCCAAGCCCAAAGGCTACAGCACACCCCTTTTTGGGGCATTTTTCCGCAGGACGAACTTGGTGCCAAGGTGTTCGGCTGCTATTTTTCGGGCGCGGCTGTGCCCGCGGCCTATTTTTGGCGCGGGGAGGGGGTGGCCAAAATCTCGGCCCATTCCGAGGAAGGCGGACGAAGTGCGCCAGCCCCACGCCCCAAGGCTGTAGCCCACCCCTTTTTTGGGCATTTTTGCGTAGGACGAACTTGGGGCCAAGGGGTTCGGCTGCTCATTCTTGGGCGCGGCTGTGCCCACGGCCTATTTTTGTCGCGGGGGGGGGGGGGGGGGTGGGCAAAGTCTCGGCCCATTCCGAGGAAGGCGGACGAAGTTCGCGAGCCCCACGCCCCAAGGCTATAGCCCACCACTTTTTTGGGTATTTTTCCGCAGGACGAACTTGGCGCCAAGGGGTTCGGCTGCTTTTTTTTGGGCGCGGCTGTACCCGCGTCCTATTTTTGTCACGGGGAGGGGGTGGGAAAAGTCTCGGCCCATTCCGAGTCCGGCGGACTAAGTCTGCCTGCCCCACGCTCCAAGGCTATAGCCCACCCCCTTTTTGGGCATTTTTCCGCAGGACGAACTTGGCGCCAAGGGGTTCGGCTGTTCTTTTTTCTGCGCAGCTGTGCCCGCGGCCTATTTTTGCCGCGGGGAGGGGGTGGGCAAACGCTCAGCCCATTCCGAGTGCGGCGGACGAAGTTCGGCAGGCCCACGCCCCAAGGCTATAGCACACCCCCTTTTTGGGCATTTTTCCGCAGGACGAACTTGGCGCCAAGGGGTTCGGCTGCTCTTTTTTGGCCACGGCTGAGCCTGCGGCCTATTTTTGTCGCGGGGAGGGGTTGGACAAAGTCTCGGCCCATTCCGAGTCCGGCGGACGAACTTCGCCAGCCTCACGCCCCAAGGCTATAGCCCACCCCTTTTTTGGGCATTTTTCCGCAGGACGAACTTGGCGGCAAGGGGTTCCACGGCTCTTTTTTGGGCGCGGCTGATCCCGCGGCCTATTTTTGTCACGGGTATGGGGTGGGCAAAGTCTCGGCCCATTCGGAGTTCGACGGACGAAGTTCGCCAGCCCCACGCCCCTAGGCTATAGCCCACCCCCTTTTTGGGCATTTTTCCGCAGGACGAACTTGGCGGCAAGGGGATCCGCTGCTCTTTTTTGGGCGCGGCTGTGACCGCGGCCAATTTTTGTTGTGGGGAGGGGGTGGGCAAAGTCTTGGCACATTCCGAGTCCGGCGGACGAAGTGCGCCTGCCCCAAGCCCCAAGGCTATAGCCCACCACTTTTTTGGGTATTTTTCCGCAGGACGAAGTTGGCGCCAAGGGGTTCGGCTGCTCTTTTTTGGGGGCGGCTGTGCCCGCGGTCTATTTTTGTCGCAGGGAGGGGTGAGCAAAGTCTCGGCACATTACTAGTCTGGCGGACGAAGTCCGCCAGTCCCACGCCGCAAGGCTATAGCCCACCCCTTTTTTGGGCATTTTTCCGCAGGACGAACTCGGCGGCAAGGGGTTCCGTAGCTCTTTTTTGGGTGCGGCTGTGACCGCGGCCGATTTTGTTGTGGGGAGGGGGTGGGCAAAGTCTTGGCACATTCCGAGTCCGGCGGACGAAGTTCGCCTGCCCCAAGCCCCAAGGCTATCGCCCACCACTTTTTTGGGTATTTTTCCGCAGGACGAACTTGGCGCCAAGGGGTTCGGCTGCTCTTTTTTGGGCGCGGCTGTGCCTGCGGCCTATTTTTGTCGTGGGGAGGGGTTGGACAAAGTCTCGGCCCATTCCGAGTCCGTCGGAAGAACTTCGCCAGCCCCACGCCCCAAGGCTATAGCCCACCCATTTTTTGGGCATTTTTCCGCAGGACGAACTTGGCGGCAAGGGGTTCCGCTGCTCTTTTTTGGGAGCGGCTGTGACCGCGGCCGATTTTTGTTGTGGGGAGGGGGTGGGTAAAGTCCCGGCACATTCCGAGTCCGGCGGACGAAGTTCGCCTGCCCCAAGCCCCAAGGCTATAGCCCACCACTTTTTTGGGTATTTTTCCGCAGGACGAACTTGGCGCCAAGGGGTTCGGCTGCTCTTTTTTGGGCGCGGCTGTACCCGCATCCTATTTTTGTTCCGGGGAGGGGGTGGGAAAAGTCTCGGCCCATTCCGAGTCCGGCGGACTAAGTCTGCCTGCCCCACGCTCCAAGGCTATAGCCCACCCCCTTTTTGGGCATTTTTCCGCCGGAGGAACTTGGCGGCAAGGGGTTCCGCTGCTCTTTTTTGGGCGCGGCTGTGACCGCGGCCGATTTTTGTTGTGGGGAGGGGGTGGGCAAAGTCTCGGCACATTCCGAGTCCGGCGGACGAAGTTCGCCTGCCCCAAGCCCCAAGGCTATAGCCCACCACTTTTTTGGCTATTTTTCCGCAGGACGAACTTGGCGCCAAGGGGTTCGGCTGCTCTTTTTTGGGCGCGGCTGTGCCTGCGGCCTATTTTTGTCGCGGGGAGGGGTTAGACAAAGTCTCGGCCCATTCCGAGTCCGGCGGACGAACTTCGCCAGCCTCACGCCCCAAGGCTATAGCCCACCCCTTTTTTGGGCATTTTTCCGCAGGACGAACTTGGCGGCAAGGGGTTCCGCTGCTCTTTTTTGGGCGCGGCAGTGACCGCGGCCGATTTTTGTTGCGGGGAGGGGGTGGGCAAATTCTCGGCCCATTCCGAGGAAGGCGGACGAAGTTTGCCTGCCCCGCGCCCCAAGGCTATAGCCCACCCCTTTTTTGGGCATTTTTCCGCAGGACGAACTTGGCGGCAAGGGGTTCGGCTGCTCTTTTTTGGGCGCGGCTGTGACCGCGGCCGATTTTTGTTGTGGGGAGGGGGTGGGCAGAGTCTCGGCACATTCCGAGTCCGGCGGACGAAGTTCGCCTGCCCCAAGCCCCAAGGCTATAGCCCACCACTTTTTTGGGTATTTTTCCGCAGGACGAACTTGGCGCCAAGGGGTTCGGCTATTCTTTTTTGGGCGCGGCTGTGCCTGCGGCCTATTTTTGTCGCGGGGAGGGGTTGGGCAAAGTCTAGGCCCATTCCGAGTCCGGGGGACGATGTTCGCCGGCCCCACGCCCCAAGGCCATATAGCCCCCCCTTTTTTGGGCATTATTCCGCAGGACGAACTTGGCGCCAAGGCGGTCGGCTGCTCTTTTTTGGGCGCGGATGTGCCCGTGGCCTATTTTTGTCGCGGGGAGGGGTGAGCAAAGTCTCGGCACATTCCTAGTCTGGCGGACGAAGTTCGCCAGTCCCACGCCGCAAGGCTATAGCCCACCCCTTTTTTGGGCATTTTTCCGCAGGAGGAACTCGGCGGCAAGGGGTTCCGCAGCTCTTTTTTGGGTGCGGCTGTGACCGCGGCCGATTTTTTTTGTGGGGAGGGGGTGGGCAAAGTCTTGGCACATTCCTAGTCTGGCGGACGAAGTTCGCCAGTCCCACGCCGCAAGGCTATAGCCCACCCCTTTTTTGGGCATTTTTCCGCAGGAGGAACTCGGCGGCAAGGGGTTCCGCAGCTCTTTTTTGGGTGCGGCTGTGACCGCGGCCGATTGTTTTTGTGGGGAGGGGGTGCGCAAAGTCTTGGCACATTCCGAGTCCGGCGGACGAAGTTCGCCTGCCCCAAGCCCCAAGGCTATAGCCCACCACTTTTTTGGCTATTTTTCCGCACGACGAACTTGGCGCCAAGGGGTTCGGCTGCTCTTTTTTGGGCACGGCTGTGCCTGCGGCCTATTTTTGTCGCGGGGAGGGGTTGGACAAAGTCTCGGCACATTCCGAGTCCTGCGGACGAACTTCGCCCGCCCCACGCCCCAAGGCTATAGCCCACCCCTTTTTTGGGCATTTTTCCGCAGGACGAACTTGGCGGCAAGGGGTTCCGCTGCTCTTTTTTGGGCGCGGCTGTGACCGCGGCCGATTTTTGTTGTGGGGAGGGGGTGGGCAAAGTCTCGGCACATTCCGAGTCCGGCGGACGAAGTTCGCCTTCCCCAAGCCCCAAGGCTGTAGCCCACCATATTTTTGGGTATTTTTCCGCAGGACGAACTTGGCGCCAAGGGGTTCGGCTGCTCTTTTTTGGGCGCGGCTGTGACCGCGGCCGATTTTTGTTGTGGGGAGGGGGTGGGCAGAGTCTCGGCACATTCCGAGTCCGGCGGACGAAGTTCGCCTGCCCCAAGCCCCAAGGCTATAGCCCACCACTTTTTTGGGTATTTTTCCGCAGGACGAACTTGGCGCCAAGGGGTTCGGCTATTCTTTTTTGGGCGCGGCTGTGCCTGCGGCCTATTTTTGTCGCGGGGAGGGGTTGGGCAAAGTCTAGGCCCATTCCGAGTCCGGGGGACGATGTTCGCCGGCCCCACGCCCCAAGGCCATATAGCCCCCCCTTTTTTGGGCATTATTCCGCAGGACGAACTTGGCGCCAAGGCGGTCGGCTGCTCTTTTTTGGGCGCGGATGTGCCCGTGGCCTATTTTTGTCGCGGGGAGGGGTGAGCAAAGTCTCGGCACATTCCTAGTCTGGCGGACGAAGTTCGCCAGTCCCACGCCGCAAGGCTATAGCCCACCCCTTTTTTGGGCATTTTTCCGCAGGAGGAACTCGGCGGCAAGGGGTTCCGCAGCTCTTTTTTGGGTGCGGCTGTGACCGCGGCCGATTTTTTTTGTGGGGAGGGGGTGGGCAAAGTCTTGGCACATTCCTAGTCTGGCGGACGAAGTTCGCCAGTCCCACGCCGCAAGGCTATAGCCCACCCCTTTTTTGGGCATTTTTCCGCAGGAGGAACTCGGCGGCAAGGGGTTCCGCAGCTCTTTTTTGGGTGCGGCTGTGACCGCGGCCGATTGTTTTTGTGGGGAGGGGGTGCGCAAAGTCTTGGCACATTCCGAGTCCGGCGGACGAAGTTCGCCTGCCCCAAGCCCCAAGGCTATAGCCCACCACTTTTTTGGCTATTTTTCCGCACGACGAACTTGGCGCCAAGGGGTTCGGCTGCTCTTTTTTGGGCACGGCTGTGCCTGCGGCCTATTTTTGTCGCGGGGAGGGGTTGGACAAAATCTCGGCACATTCCGAGTCCTGCGGACGAACTTCGCCCGCCCCACGCCCCAAGGCTATAGCCCACCCCTTTTTTGGGCATTTTTCCGCAGGACGAACTTGGCGGCAAGGGGTTCCGCTGCTCTTTTTTGGGCGCGGCTGTGACCGCGGCCGATTTTTGTTGTGGGGAGGGGGTGGGCAAAGTCTCGGCACATTCCGAGTCCGGCGGACGAAGTTCGCCTTCCCCAAGCCCCAAGGCTGTAGCCCACCACATTTTTGGGTATTTTTCCGCAGGACGAACTTGGCGCCAAGGGGTTCGGCGGCTCTTTTTTGGGCGCGGCTGATCCCGCGGCCTATTTTTGTCACGGGTAGGGGGTGGGCAAAGTCTAGGCCCATTCGGAGTTCGGCGGACGAAGTTCGCCAGCCCCACGCCCCAAGGCTATAGCCCACCCATTTTTTGGGCATTTTTCCGCAGGACGAACTTGGCGGCAAGGGGTTCCGCTGCTCTTTTTTGGGAGCGGCTGTGACCGCGGCCGTTTTTTGTTGTGGGGAGGGGGTGGGTAAAGTCCCGGCACATTCCGAGTCCGGCGGACGAAGTTCGCCTGCCCCAAGCCCCAAGGCTATAGCCCACCACTTTTTTGGGTATTTTTCCGCAGGACGAACTTGGCGCCAAGGGGTTCGGCTGCTCTTTTTTGGGCGCGGCTGTACCCGCATCCTATTTTTGTTCGGGGGAGGGGGTGGGAAAAGTCTCGGCCCATTCCGAGTCCGGCGGACTAAGTCTGCCTGCCCCACGCTCCAAGGCTATAGCCCACCCCCTTTTTGGGCATTTTTCCGCCGGAGGAACTTGGCGGCAAGGGGTTCCGCTGCTCTTTTTTGGGCGCGGCTGTGACCGCGGCCGATTTTTGTTGTGGGGAGGGGGTGGGCAAAGTCTCGGCACATTCCGAGTCCGGCGGACGAAGTTCGCCTGCCCCAAGCCCCAAGGCTATAGCCCACCACTTTTTTGGCTATTTTTCCGCAGGACGAACTTGGCGCCAAGGGGTTCGGCTGCTCTTTTTTGGGCGCGGCTGTGCCTGCGGCCTATTTTTGTCGCGGGGAGGGGTTAGACAAAGTCTCGGCCCATTCCGAGTCCGGCGGACGAACTTCGCCAGCCTCACGCCCCAAGGCTATAGCCCACCCCTTTTTTGGGCATTTTTCCGCAGGACGAACTTGGCGGCAAGGGGTTCCGCTGCTCTTTTTTGGGCGCGGCTGTGACCGCGGCCGATTTTTGTTGCGGGGAGGGGGTGGGCAAATTCTCGGCCCATTCCGAGGAAGGCGGACGAAGTTTGCCTGCCCCGCGCCCCAAGGCTATAGCCCACCCCTTTTTTTGGCATTTTTCCGCAGGACGAACTTGGCGGCAAGGGGTTCGGCTGCTTTTTTTTGGGCGCGGCTATGACCGCGGCCGATTTTTGTTGTGGGGAGGGGGTGGGCAGAGTCTCGGCACATTCCGAGTCCGGCGGACGAAGTTCGCCTGCCCCAAGCCCCAAGGCTATAGCCCACCACTTTTTTGGGTATTTTTCCGCAGGACGAACTTGGCGCCAAGGGGTTCGGCTATTCTTTTTTGGGCGCGGCTGTGCCTGCGGCCTATTTTTGTCGCGGGGAGGGGTTGGGCAAAGTCTAGGCCCATTCCGAGTCCGGGGGACGATGTTCGCCGGCCCCACGCCCCAAGGCCATATAGCCCCCCCTTTTTTGGGCATTATTCCGCAGGACGAACTTGGCGCCAAGGCGGTCGGCTGCTCTTTTTTGGGCGCGGATGTGCCCGTGGCCTATTTTTGTCGCGGGGAGGGGTGAGCAAAGTCTCGGCACATTCCTAGTCTGGCGGACGAAGTTCGCCAGTCCCACGCCGCAAGGCTATAGCCCACCCCTTTTTTGGGCATTTTTCCGCAGGAGGAACTCGGCGGCAAGGGGTTCCGCAGCTCTTTTTTGGGTGCGGCTGTGACCGCGGCCGATTTTTTTTGTGGGGAGGGGGTGGGCAAAGTCTTGGCACATTCCTAGTCTGGCGGACGAAGTTCGCCAGTCCCACGCCGCAAGGCTATAGCCCACCCCTTTTTTGGGCATTTTTCCGCAGGAGGAACTCGGCGGCAAGGGGTTCCGCAGCTCTTTTTTGGGTGCGGCTGTGACCGCGGCCGATTTTTTTTGTGGGGAGGGGGTGCGCAAAGTCTTGGCACATTCCGAGTCCGGCGGACGAAGTTCGCCTGCCCCAAGCCCCAAGGCTATAGCCCACCACTTTTTTGGCTATTTTTCCGCACGACGAACTTGGCGCCAAGGGGTTCGGCTGCTCTTTTTTGGGCACGGCTGTGCCTGCGGCCTATTTTTGTCGCGGGGAGGGGTTGGACAAAGTCTCGGCCCATTCCGAGTCCTGCGGACGAACTTCGCCCGCCCCACGCCCCAAGGCTATAGCCCACCCCTTTTTTGGGCATTTTTCCGCAGGACGAACTTGGCGGCAAGGGGTTCCGCTGCTCTTTTTTGGGCGCGGCTGTGACCGCGGCCGATTTTTGTTGTGGGGAGGGGGTGGGCAAAGTCTCGGCACATTCCGAGTCCGGCGGACGAAGTTCGCCTTCCCCAAGCCCCAAGGCTGTAGCCCACCACATTTTTGGGTATTTTTCCGCAGGACGAACTTGGCGCCAAGGGGTTCGGCGGCTCTTTTTTGGGCGCGGCTGATCCCGCGGCCTATTTTTGTCACGGGTAGGGGGTGGGCAAAGTCTAGGCCCATTCGGAGTTCGGCGGACGAAGTTCGCCAGCCCCACGCCCCAAGGCTATAGCCCACCCCCTTTTTGGGCATTTTTCCACAGGACGAACTTGGCGCCAAGGGGTTCGGCTGCTCTTTTTTGGGCGCGGCTGTGCCCGCGGCCTATTTTTATTGCGGGGAGAGGGTGGGCAAATTCTCGGCCCATTCCGAGGAAGGCGGACGAAGTTTGCCTGCCCCGCGCCCCAAGGCTATAGCCCACCCCTTTTTTGGGCATTTTTCCGCAGGACGAACTTGGCGGCAAGGGGTTCGGCTGCTCTTTTTTGGGCGCGGCTGTGACCGCGGCCGATTTTTGTTGTGGGGAGGGGGTGGGTAGAGTCTCGGCACATTCCGAGTCCGGCGGACGAAGTTCGCCTGCCCCAAGCCCCAAGGCTATAGCCCACCACTTTTTTGGGTATTTTTCCGCAGGACGAACTTGGCGCCAAGGGGTTCGGCTATTCTTTTTTGGGCGCGGCTGTGCCTGCGGCCTATTTTTGTCGCGGGGAGGGGTTGGGCGAAGTCTCGGCCCATTCCGAGTCCGGGGGACGATGTTCGCCGGCCCCACTCCCCAAGGCCATATAGCCCCCCCTTTTTTGGGCATTATTCCGCAGGACGAACTTGGCGCCAAGGCGGTCGGCTGCTCTTTTTTGGGCGCAGATGTGCCCGCGGCCTATTTTTGTCGCGGGGAGGGGTGAGCAAAGTCTCGGCACATTCCTAGTCTGGCGGACGAAGTTCGCCAGTCCCACGACGCAAGGCTATAGCCCACCCCTTTTTTGGGCATTTTTCCGCAGGAGGAACTCGGCGGCAAGGGGTTCCGCAGCTCTTTTTTGGGTGCGGCTGTGACCGCGGCCGATTTTTTTTGTGGGGAGGGGGTGGGCAAAGTCTTGGCACATTCCGAGTCCGGCGGACGAAGGTCGCCTGCCCCAAGCCCCAAGGCTATAGCCCACCACTTTTTTGGGTATTTTTCCGCAGGACGAACTTGGCGCCAAGGGGTTCGGCTGCTCTTTTTTTGGCGCGGCTGTGCCCGCGGCCTATGTTTGTCGTGGGGAGGGGGTGGGAAAAGTCTCGGCCCATTCCGAGTCCGGCGGAGGATGGTCGGCCGCCCCACGCCCCAAGGCTATAGCCCATCCCCTTTTTGAGCATTTTTCTGCAGGATGAACTTGGCGCCAAGGGGTTCATCTGCTCTTTTTTGGGCGCGGCTGTGCCCGCGGCCTATTTTTATTAAGGGGAGGGGGTGGGCAAATTCTCGGCCCATTCCGAGGAAGGCGGACGAAGTTTGCCTGCCCCGCGCCCCATGGCTATAGCCCACCCCTTTTTTGGGCATTTTTCCGCAGGACGAACTTGGCGCCAAGGGGTTCGGCTGCTCTTTTTTGGGCGCGGCTGTGACCGCAGCCGATTTTTGTTGTGGGGAGGGGGTGGGCAGAGTCTCGGCACATTCCGAGTCTGGCGGACGAAGTTCGCCAGTCCCACGCCGCAAGGCTATAGCCCACCCCTTTTTTGGGCATTTTTTCGCAGGACGAACTCGGCGCCCAGGGGTTCAGCTGCTCTTTTTTGGGCGCGGCTGTCCCCGTGGCCTATTTTTGTCGTGGGGAAGGGGTGGGAAAAGTCTCGGCCCATTCCGAGTCCGGCGGAGGATGGTCGGCCGCCCCACGCCCCAAGGCTATAGCCCATCCCCTTTTTGAGCATTTTTCCATAGGATGAACTTGGCGCCAAGGGGTTCGGCTGCTCTTTTTTGGGCGCGGCTGTGCCCGCAGCTTAGTTTTAGTGCAGGGAGGGGGTGGGCAAAGTCTCGGCAAATTCCGAGGAAGGCGGACGAAGTTCGCCAACCCCACGCCCAAAGGCTATAGCCCACCCCTTTTTTGGGCATTTTTCCGCAGGACGAACTTGGCGCCAAGGGGTTCGGCTGCTCTTTTTTGCGCGACGTTGAGCCCGTGGCCTATTTTTGTCGCGGTGAGGGGGTGAGAAAAGTCTCGGCCCATTCCGGGTCCGGCGGATGAACTTCGGCAGCCGCACGCCCCAAGCCTATAGCCCGCCCCCTTTTTGATCATTTTTCCGCAGGACGAACTTGGCGCCAAGGGGTTCGGCTGCTCTTTTTTGGGCGCGGCTGTGCCCGCGGCCTATGTTTGTCGTGGGGAGGGGGTGGGAAAAGTTTCGGCCGATTCCGAGGAAGGCGGACGAAGTTCGCCGGCCCCACGCCCAAAGGCTATAGCACACCCGTTTTTTGGGCATTTTTCCGCCGGACGAAATTGGCGGCAAGGGGTTCGGCTGCTCTTTTTTTGGATGTGGCTGTGCCCGCGGCCTACTTTTGTCTCGGGGAAGAGGTGGGCAAAATATCGCCCCATTCCGAGTCCGGCGGACGATGTACGCCAAGCCCACGCCCCAAGGCTATAGCCCACCACTTTTTTGGGCATTTTTCCGCAGGACGAACTTGGCGCCAAGGGGTTCGGCTGCTCTTTTTTTGGCGCGGCTGTGCCCGCGGCCTATGTTTGTCGTGGGGAGGGGGTGGGAAAAGTCTCGGCCCATTCCGAGTCCGGCGGACGAAGTTCGCCAGCCCCACACCCCAAGGCTATACCTCACCCCTTTTTTGGGCATTTTTCCGCAGGACGAACGTGGCGCCAAGGCGTTCGGCTGCTCTTTTTTGGGCGCGGTTGTGCCTGCGGCCTATTTTGGTCGTGGGGAGGGGGTGGGAAAAGTCGCGGCCCATTCCGAGTCCGGCGGACGAAGTTCGCCCGCCCCACGCCCCAAGGCTATAGCCCACCCCCTTTTTGAGCATTTTTCCGCCGGACGAACTTGGCGCCAAGGGGTTCGGCTGCTCTTTTTTGGGCGAGGCTGTGTCCACCGCTTATTTTTAGTGCGGGGACAGGGTGGACAAAGTCTCGGCCTATTCCGAGGAAGGCGGAAGAAGTTCGCAAGCCCCACGCCCCAAGGCTATAGCCCACCCCTTTTTTGGCATTTTTCCGCCGGACGAACTTGGCGGCAAGGGGTTCGGCTGCTCTTTTTCACATGCGGCTGTGCCCGTGGCCTATTTTTGTCTCAGGGAGGGGGTGAGAAAAGTCTCGGCCCATTCCGAGTCCGGCGGACGAAGTTCGGCAGCCCCACGCCCCAAGGCTATAGCCCACCCCTTTTTTGGGCATTTTTCCGCATGACGAACATGGCGCCAAGGGGTTCGGCAGCACCTTTTTGGGCGCGGCTGTGCCCGCGGCCGATTTTTGTCGCGGGGAGGCAGTGGGCAATGTCTCGGCCTACGGCAAGGAAGGCGGACGAAGTTCGCCAGCCCCACGCCCCAAGGATATAACCCACCCCCTTTTTGGGCATTTTTCCGCAGGACGGACTTGGCGCCAAGGGGTTCGGCTGCTCTTTTTTGGGCGGGGCTGTGCCAGCGGCCTATTTTTGTCGCGGGGAGGGGGTGGGCAAAGTCTCGGCACATTCCGAGTCCGGCGGACGAAGTTCGCCAGCCCCACGCCCCAACGCTATGGCCCACCCCTTTTTTGGGCATTTTTCCGCGGGACAAACTTGGCGCCAGGGGGTTCGGCTGCCTTTTTTTGGGCGCGGCTGAGCCCGCGGCCTAATTTTGTCGCGGGGAGGGGGTGGGAAAAGTCTCTGCCCAATCCGACTCCAACGGACGAACTTCGGCAGCGCCACGCCCCAAGGCTATAGTACACCCCTTTTTTGGGCATTTTTCCGCAGGACGAACGTGGCGCCAAAGGGTTCGACTGCGCTTTTTTGGGCGCGGCTGAGCCCGCGGCCTAATTTTGTCGTGGGGAGGGGGTGCGAGAAGTCTCGGCCCATTCCGAGTCAGGGGGACGATGTTCGCCGGCCCCACGCCCCAAGGCCATATAGCCCACCCCTTTTTTGGGCATTATTCCGCAGGACGAACTAGGCGCCAAGGGGGTCGGCTGCTCTTTTTTGGGCGCGGCTGTCCCCGCGGCCTATTTTTGTCGCGGGGAGGGGTGGGCAAAGTCTCGACACATTCCGAGTCCGGCGGACGAAGTTCGCCAGTCCCACGCCCCAAGGCCATATAGCCCACCCCTTTTTTGGGCAATATTCTGCAGGACGAACTTGGCGCCAAGGGGTTCGGCTGCTCTGTTTCGGGCGCGTCTGTGCCCGCGGCCTATTTTTGGCGGGGGGAGGGTGTTGGCAAAGTCCCGGCCCATTCCGAGGAAGGCGGAGGAACTTTGCCGGCCCCACGCCCAAAGGCTATAGCACACCCCTTTTTTGGGCATTTTTCCGCAGGACGAACTTGGCGCCAAGGGGTTCGGCAGCTCTTTTTTGGGCGCGGCTGTCCCCGCGGCCTATTTTTGTCACGGGGAGGGGGTGGGAAAAGTCTCGGCCCATTCCGAGTTTGGCGGACGAAGTTTGCCAGCCCCACGCCCCAAGGGTATAGCCCACCCCTTTTTTAGACATTTTTCAGCAGGACGAACTTGGCGCCAAGGGGTTCGCCTGCTCTTTTTTGGGCGCGGCTGTGCCCGCGCCCCCATCTTTTTCGCAGAGAGGGGGTGGGAAAAGTCTCGGTCCATTCCGAGTCCAGCGGACGAATTCGGCAGCCCCATGCCCCAAGGCTATAGCCCACCCTTTTTTGGGCATTTTTCCGCAGGACGAACTTGGCGCCAAGTCGTTCGGCTGCTCTTTTTTGGGCGCGGCTGTGCCCGCGGCCTATTTTTTCCGCGGGGAGGGGGTGGGAAAAGTCTCGGCCCAATCCGAGTTCAGCGGACGAACTTCGGCAGCCCCACGCCCCAAGGCTATAGTACACCCATTTTTGGGCATTTTTCCGCTGGACGAACTTGGCGCCAAGGGGTGCGGTTACTCTTTTCTGGGCGCGGCTGTGCCCGCGGCCTATTTTTGGTGCGGGGAGTGGGTGGCCAAAGTCTCGGCCCATTCCGAGGAAGGCGGATGAACTTTGCCGGCCCCACGCCCCAAGGCTATAGCCCAGCCCTTTTTTGGGCATTTTTCCGCGGGACGAACTTGGCGCCAGGGGGTTCGGCTGCCTTTTTTTGGGAACGGCGGAGCCGGCGGCCTAATTTTGTCGTGGGGAGGGGGTGGTAAAATTCTCGGCCCATTCCGAGTCCGGGGGACGATTTTCGCCGTCCCCACGCCCCAAGGCCATATAGCCCACCCCTTTTTTGGGCATTATTCCGCAGGACGAACTTGGCGCCAAGGGGGTCGGCTGCTCTTTTTTGGGTGCGGCTGTGCCCACGGGCTATTTTTGTCGCGGGGAGGGGTGGACAAAGTCTCGGCTCATTCCGAGTCCGGCGGACGAAGTTCGCCCGTCCAACGCCGCAAGGCTATAGCCCACCCCTTTTTTGGGCATTTTTCCGCAGGACGAACTCGGCGCCCAGGGGTTTGGCTGCTCTTTTTTGGGCGCGGCTGTCCCCGCGGCCTATTTTTGTCATGGGGGGGTGGTCAAAGTCTCGGCCCATTCCGTGTCCGGCGGACGATGTTCGCCGGCCCCACGCCCCAAGACTATGGCCCACCCCTTTTTTGGGTATTTTTCCGCAGGACGAACTTGGCGCCAAGGGTTTCGGCTACTCTTTTTTGGGCGCGGCTGTGCCCGTGGCCTATTTTTGTCGCGGGGAGGGGGTGGGCAAAGTCTCGGCACATTCCGAGTCCGGGGGACGAAGTTCGGCCACCCCACGCCCCAAGGCTATAGCCCACCCCTTTTTTGGGCATTTTTCCGCAGGACGAACTTGCCGCCAAGGGGTTCGGCTGCTCTTTTTTGGACGCGGCTGTGCCCGCGGCCTATTTTTGTCGCGGGGAGGGGGTGGGAAAAGTCTCGGCCCAATCCGAGTCCAGCGGACGAACTTCGGCAGCCCCACGCCCCAAGGCTATAGTACACCCCTTTTTTGGGCATTTTTCCGCTGGACGAACTTGGCGCCAAGGGGTGCGGCTACTCTTTTCTGGGCGCGGCTGTGCCCGCGGCCTATTTTTGGTGCGGGGAGTGGGTGGCCAAAGTCTCAGCCCATTCCGAGGAAGGCGGATGAACTTTGCCGGCCCCACGCCCCAAGGCTATAGCCCACCCCTTTTTTGGGCATTTTTCCGCGGGACGAACTTGGCGCCAGGGGGTTCGGCTGCCTTTTTTTGGGCACGGCTGTGCCCGCGGCTTAATTTTGTCGTGGGGAGGGGGTGGGAAAATTCTCGGCCCATTCCGAGTCCGGGGGACGATGTTCGCCGGCCCCACGCCCCAAGGCCATATAGCCCACCCATTTTTTGGGCATTATTCCGCAGGACGAACTTGGCGCCAGGGGGTTCGGCTGCCTTTTTTTGGGCACGGCTGAGCCCGCGGCTTAATTTTGTCGTGGGAAGGGGGTGGGAAAATTCTCGGCCCAATCCGGGTCCAGCGGACGAACTTCGCCGGCCCCACGCCCCAAGTCTATGGCCCACCCCTTTTTTGGGTATTTTTCCGCAGGACGAACTTGGCGCCAAGGGGTTCGGCTGCTCTTTCTTGGGCGCGGCTGTGCCCGCGGCCTATTTTTGTCGCGGGGAGGGGGTGGGCAAAGTCTCGGCACATTCCGAGTCCGGCGGACGAAGTTCGCCCGCCCCACGCCCCAAGGCTATAGCCCACCCTTTTTTTGGGCATTTTTCCGCGGGACGAACTTGGCGCCAGGGGGTTCGGCTGCCTTTTTTTGGGCGCGGCTGAGCCCGCGGCCTAATTTTGTCATGGGGAGGGGGTGGTCAAAGTCTCGGCCCATTCCGTGTCCGGCAGACGAAGTTCGCCAGCCCAACACACCAAGGCTATAGGCCACCCTTTTTTGGGCATTTTTCCGCAGGACGAACTTGGCGCCAAGGGGTTCGGCTGCTCTTTTTTGGGCGCGGCAGAGCCCGCGGCCTATTTTTGGCATGGGGAGGGGGTGGCCAAAGTCTCGGACCATTCCGAGGAAGGCGGATGAACTTTGCCGGCCCCACGCCCAAAGGCTATAGCACACCCCTTTTTTGGGCATTTTTAAATAGGTCGAACTTGGCGCCTAGGGGTTCGGCTGCTCTTTTTTGGGCGCAGCTGTGCCCGCGGCCTATTTTTGTCGCGGGGAGGGGGTGGGCAAAGTCTCGGCACATTCCGAGTCCGGCGGACGAAGTTCGCCCGCCCCACGCCCCAAGGCTATAGCCCACCCTTTTTTTGGGCATTTTTCCGCGGGACGAACTTGGCGCCATCGGGTTCGGCTGCCTTTTTTTGGGCGCGGCTGAGCCCGCGGCCTAATTTTGTCATGGGGAGGGGGTGGTCAAAGTCTCGGCCCATTCCGTGTCCGGCAGACGAAGTTCGCCAGCCCAACACACCAAGGCTATAGGCCACCCCTTTTTTGGGCATTTTTCCGCAGGACGAACTTGGCGCCAAGGGGTTCGGCTGCTATTTTTTGGGCGCGGCAGAGCCCGCGGCCTATTTTTGGCACGGGGAGGGGGTGGCCAAAGTCTCGGCCCATTCCGAGGAAGGCGGATGAACTTTGCCGGCCCCACGCCCAAAGGCTATAGCACACCCCTTTTTTGGGCATTTTTAAATAGGTCGAACTTGGCGCCTAGGGGTTCGGCTGCTCTTTTTTGGGCGCAGCTGTGCCCGCGGCCTATTTTTGTCGCGGGGAGGGGGTGGGCAAAGTCTCGGCACATTCCGAGTCCGGCGGACGAAGTTCGCCCGCCCCACGCCCCAAGGCTATAGCCCACCCTTTTTTGGGCATTTTTCCGCAGGACGAACTTGGCGCCAAGGGGTTCGCCTGCTCTTTTTTGGGTGCGGCTGTGCCCGCGGCCTATTTTTGTCGTGGGGAGGGGGTGGGAAAAGTCTCTGCCCAATCCGACTCCAGCGGACGAACTTCGGCAGCGCCACGCCCCAAGGCTATAGTACACCCCTTTTTTGGGCATTTTTCCGCAGGACGAACGTGGCGCCAAAGGGTTCGACTGCGCTTTTTTGGGCGCGGCTGTGCCCGCGGCCTATTTTTGGTGGGGGGAGGGTGTTGGCAAAGTGCCGGCCCATTCAGAGGAAGGCGGAGGAACTTTGCCGGCCCCACGCCCAAAGGCTATAGCACACCCCTTTTTTGGGCATTTTTCCGCAGGACGAACATAGCGCCATCGGGTTCGGCTGCTCTTTTTTGGGCGCGGCTGTGCCCGCGGCCTATTTTTGTCATGGGGAGGGGGTGGGTAATGTCTCGGCCCATTCCGAGTACGGCGGACGAACTTCGGCAGCCCCACGCCCCAAGGATATAGCCCACCCGTTTTCGGGCATTTTTCCGCAGGACGAACTTGGCGCCAAGGGGTTCGGCTACTCTTTTTCGGGCGCGGCTGTGCCCGCGGCCTATTTTTTTCGCGGGGAGGGGGTGGGAAAGTCTCTGCCCCTTCTGAGTCCGGCGGACGAAGTTCGCCCGCCCCACGCCCCAAGGCTATAGCCCACCCCTTTTTGGGGCATTTTTACGCAGGACGAACTGGGCGCCAAGGGGTTCGTCTGCTCTTTTTCGGGCGCGGCTGTGCCCGCGGCCTATTTTTGTCGCGGGGAGGAGGTGGGAAAGTCTCGGCGCATTCCGAGCCCGGCGGACGAAGTTCGCCCGCCCCACGTCCCAAGGCTATAGCCCACCCCCTTTTTGGGCATTTTTCCACAGGACGGACATGGCGCCAAGGGGTTCGGCTGCTCTGTTTTGGGCGCGGCTGTGCCCGCGGCCTATTTTTGTCATGGGGAGGGGGTGGACGAACTGTCGGCCCATTCCGAGTCCGGCGGACGAAGTTCGCCCGCCCAACACACCTAGGCTATAGCTCACCCCTTTTTTGGGCATGTTTCCGCAGGACGAACTTGGCGCCAAGGGGTTCGGCTGCTCTTTTTTGGGTGCGGCGGTGCCCGCGGCCTATTTTTATCGCGGGGAGGGGGTGGTCAAAGTGTTGACCCATTCCAAGTCCGGCGGACGATGTTCGCCCACCCCACACCCCAAGGCTATAGCCCACCCCTTTTTTGGGCATTTTTCCGCAGGACGAAGTTTGCGCCAAGCGGTTCGGCTGCTCTTTTTTGGGCGCGGCTGTGCCCGCGGCCTATTTTTGTCACGGAAAGGGGGTGGGCTCAGTCTCGGCCCACTCCGAGTCCGGCGGACGAAGTACGCCCGCACCCACGCCCCAAGGCTATAGCCCACCCCTTTTTTGGGCATTTTTCCACAGGACGAAGTTTGCGCGTACGGGTTCGGCTGCTCTTTTTTGGGGAAGGCTGCGTCCGTGGCCTATTTTTTTCGCGGGGAGGGGGTGGGCAAAGTCTCGGCCCATTCCGAGTCCGGGGGACGAAGTTCGCCCGCCCCACGCCCCAAGGCTATAGCCCACCCCCTTTTTGGGCATTTTTCCACAGGACGAACTTGGCGCCAAGGGGTTCGGCTGCTCTGTTTTGGGCGCGGCTGTGCCCACGGCCTATTTTTGTCGTGGGGAGGGGGTGGACGAAGTCTCGGCCCATTCCGAGTCCGGCGGACGAAGTTCGCCAGCCCAACACACCAAGGCTATAGCTCACCCCTTTTTTGGGCATTTTTCCGCAGGACGAACTTGGCGCCAAGGGGTTCGGCTGCTCTTTTTTGGGTACGGCTGTGCCCGCGGCCTATTTTTATCTCGGGGAGGGGGTGGGCTAAGTGTTGGCCCATTCCAAGTCCGGCGGACGATGTTCGCCCGCCCCACACCCCAAGGCTATAGCGCACCCCTTTTTTGGGCATTTTTCCGCAGGACGAAGTTTGCGCCAAGGGGTTCGGCTGCTCTTTTTTGGGCGTGGCTGTGCCCACCGCCTAGTTTTGTCATAGAGAGGGGGTGGGCACAGTCTCGGCCCACTCCGAGTCTGGCAGACGAAGTACGCCCGCACCCACGCCCCAAGGCTATAGCCCACCCCTTTTTTGGGCATTTTTCCACAGGATGAAGTTTGCGCGTAAGGGTTCGGCTGCTCTTTTTTGGGCGCGGCTGTCCCCGCGGCATATTTTTGTCGGGGGGAGGGGGTGGGCAAAATCTGGGCACATTCCGAGTCCGGCGGACGAAGTTCGCCCGCCCCACGCCCCAAGGCTAGAGCCCACCCCCTTTTTGGGCATTTTTCCGCAGGACGAACATGGCGCCAAGGGGTTCGGTTTCTCTTTTTTGGGGGCGGCTGTGCCCGCGGCCTACTTTAGTCGCGGGGACGGGGTGGGGAAAGTCTCGGCCCATTCCGAGTCCGGCGGACGAAGTTCGCCTGCCCCACGCCCCAAGGATATAGCCCACCCCTTTTTTGGGCATTTTTCCGCAGGACAAAGTTTACGCCAAGGGGCTCGGCTGCTATTTTTTGGGCACGGCTGTGCCCGCGGCCTATTTTTGTCCCGGGGAGGGGGTGGGCACAGTCTCGGCCCATTCCGAGTCCGGCAGACGAAGTTCGCCCGCCCCACGCCCCAAGGCTATAGCCGACCCCCTATTTGGGGATTTTTTCGAAGGACGAACTTGGCGCCAAGGCGTTCGGCTGCTCTTTTTTGGGCGAGGCTGTGCCCGCGGCCTATTTTTGTCGCGGGGAGGGGGTGGGCAAAGCCTCGGTCCATTCCAAGCCTGGCGGACGAAGTGCGCCAGCCCCACGCCCCAAGGCTACATTCCACCCCCATTTTGGGCATTTTTCCGCAGGGCGAATTTGGCGCGAAGGGGTTCGCCTGCTCCTTTTCGGGCGCGGCTGTGCCCGCGTCCTATTTTTGTCGCGGGGAGAAGGTGGGAAAGTCTCGGCCCATTCCGAGCCCGGCGGACGAAGTTCGCCCGCCCCACGCCCCAAGGCTATAGCCCACCCCTTTTTTTGGCATTTTGCCGCTGGACGAGCATGGCGCCAAGGGGTTCGGCTGCTCCTTTTTGGGCGCGGCTGTGCCCGCGACCTAATTTTGGCACGGGGAGGGGGTGGGAAAAGTCTCGGCCCATTCCGAGCCCGGCGGACGAAGTTCGCCAGCCCCACGCCCCAAGGCTATATTCCACCCCCATTTTGGGTATTTTTCCGCAGGATGAATTTGGCGCCACGGGGTTCATCTGCTCTTTTTTGGGCGCGGCTGTGCCCGCGGCCTATTTTTGTCGCGGGGAGGGGGTGGGAAAAGTCTCGGCCATTCTGAGGCCGGCGGACGAAGTTCGCCTGCCCCACTCCACAACGCTCTAACCCACCCACTTTTTGGGCATTTTTCCGCAGGACGAACTTGGTGCGAAGGGGTTCGGCTGCTCTTTTTTGGGCGCGGCTGTGAGTGCGGCCTATTTCTGTCACGGGGAGGGGGTGGGCAAAGCCTCGGCCCATTCCGAGTCCAGCGGACGAAGTTCCCCCGCCCCACGCCCCAAGGCTATAGCCCACCCCATTTTTGGGCATTTTTCCGCAGGACGAACTAGGCGCCAAGGGGTTCGGCTGCTCTTTCTTGGGCGTGGCTGTGCCCGTGGCCTATTTTTCTTGCAGGGAGGGGTTGGGCAATGCCTCGGCCCATTCTGAGTCCGGCGAACGAAGTTCGCCAGCCCCACGCCACAACGCAATAACCCACCCCCTTTTTGGGCATTTTTCCGCTGGACGAACATGGCGCCAAGGGGTTCAGCTGCTCCTTTTTGGGCGCGGCTGTGCCCGCGGCCTATTTTTGGCACGGGGAGGGGGTGGGAAAAGTCTCGGCCCATTCCGAGTCCGGCGGACGAAGTTTGCCAGCCCCACGCCCCAAGGCTATAGCCCACCCCCTTTTTGGGCATTTTTCCGCAGGACGAATTTGGCGACAAGGGGTTCGTCTACTCTTTTTCGGGCGCGGCTGCGCCCGCAGCCTATTTTTGTCGTGGGGAGGGGGTGGTCAAAGTCTCGGCCCATTCCGAGCTCGGCGGACGAAGTTTGCCGGCCCCGCGCCCCAAGGCTATAGCCCACACCCTTTTTGGGCATTCTTCCGCAGGACGAACTTGGCGCCAAGGGGTTCGGCTGCTCTTTCTTGGGCGTGGCTGTGCCCGTGGCTTATTTTTCTTGCAGGGAGGGGGTGGGCAATGCCTCGGCCCATTCTGAGTCCGGCGAACGAAGTTCGCCAGCCCCACGCCACAACGCAATAACCCACCCCCTTTTTGGGCATTTTTCCGCTGGACGAACATGGCGCCAAGGGGTTCAGCTGCTCCTTTTTGGGCACGGCTGTGCCCGCGGCCTATTTTTGGCACGGGGAGGGGGTGGGAAAAGTCTCGGCCCATTCCGAGTCCGGCGGACGAAGTTCGCCAGCCCCACGCCCCAAGGCTATAGCCCACCCCCTTTTTGGGCATTTTTCCGCAGGATGAATTTGGCGACAAGGGGTTCGTCTGCTCTTTTTCGGGCGCGGCTGCGCCCGCGGCCTATTTTTGTCGTGGGGAGGGGGTGGTCAAAGTCTCGGCCCATTCCGAGCTCGGCGGACGAAGTTCGCCGGCCCCGCGCCCCAAGGCTATAGCCCACACCCTTTTTGGGCATTCTTCCGCAGGACGAACTTGGCGCCAAGGGGTTCGGCTGCTCTTTCTTGGGCGTGGCTGTGCCCGTGGCCTATTTTGCTCGCAGGGAGGGGGTGGGCAACGCCTCGGCCCATTCTGAGTTCGGCGGACGAAGTTCGCCAGCCCCACGCCCCAAGGCTATAGCCCACCCCCTTTTTGGGCATTTTTCCGCAGGATGAATTTGGCGACAAGGGGTTCGTCTGCTCTTTTTCGGGCGCGGCTGCGCCCGCGGCCTATTTTTGTCGTGGGGAGGGGGTGGTCAAAGTCTCGGCCCATTCCGAGCTCGGCGGACGAAGTTCGCCGGCCCCGCGCCCCAAGGCTATAGCCCACACCCTTTTTGGGCATTCTTCCGCAGGACGAACTTGGCGCCAAGGGGTTCGGCTGCTCTTTCTTGGGCGTGGCTGTGCCCGTGGCCTATTTTGCTCGCAGGGAGGGGGTGGGCAACGCCTCGGCCCATTCTGAGTTCGGCGGACGAAGTTCGCCAGCCCCACGCCACAACGCTATAGCCCACCCCCTTTTTGGGCATTAATCCACAGGACGAACATGGCGCCAAGGGGTTCGGCTGCTCTGTTTTGGGCGCGGCTGTGCCCGTGGCCTATTTTTGTCACGGGGAGGGGGTGGGCAAGGTCTCAGCCCATTCCGAGTCCGGCGGACGACGTTCGCCAGCCCCACGCCCCAAGGCTATAGCCCACCCCTTTTTTGGGCATTTTTCCGCAGGACGAACTAGGCGCCAAGGGGTTCGGCTGCTCTTTTTTGGGCGCGGCTGTGCCCGCGGCCTATTTTTGTCGTGTGGAGGGGGTGGGCAAAGTCTCGGCCCGTTCCGTGTCCGGTGGACGAAGTTCGCCCGCCCGACGCCCCAAGGCTATAGCCCACCCTCGTTTTCGTCATTTTTCGGCAGGACGAACTTGGCGCCAAGGGGTTCGGCTGCTCTTTTTTGGGCGCGGCTGTGCCCGCGGCCTATTTTTTTCACGGGGAGGGGGTGGCCAAAGTCTTGGCCCAATCCGAAGAAGGCGGACGAAGTTCGCCGGCCCCACGCCCAACGGCTATAGCACACCCCTTTTTTGGGCATTTTTCCGCAGGACGAACTTGGCGCCAAGGGGTTCGGCCGCTGTTTTTTGGGCGCGGATGTGCCCGCGGCCTATTTTTATCGCAGGGAGGGGGTGGGAAAAGTCTTGGCCCATTTCAAGTCCGGCGGACGAAATCCGCCCGACCCACGCCCCAAAGGCTATAGCACACCCCTTTTTTGGGCATTTTTCCGTAGGACGAACTTGGCGCCAAGGGGTTCAGCCGCTGTTTTTTGGGCGCGGATGTGCCCGCGGCCTATTTTTATCGCAGGGAGGGGGTGGGAAAAGTCTTGGCCCATTTCGAGTCCGGCGGACGAAATCTGCCCGACCCACGCCCCAAAGGCTATAGCACACCCCTTTTTTGGGCATTTTTCCGCAGGACGAACTTGGCGCCATGGGGTTCGGGTGCTCTTTTTTAGGCGCGGCTGCGCCCGCGGCCTATTTTTCTCGCGGGGAGGGGGTGGGCAAAATCTCGGCCCATTCCGAGTCCGACGGACGAAGTTCGCCTGCCCCACGCCCCAAGGCTATAGCCCACCCCCTTTTTGGGCATTTTTCCGCAGGACGAACTTCGCGCCAAGGGGTTCGGCTGCTCTTTTTTGAGCGCTGCTGTGCCCGTGGCCTATTTTGGTCACGGGGAGGGGGTGGGCAAAGTTTCGACCCATTTCGAGCCCGGCGGACGAAGTGCGCCATCCCCACGACCCAAGGCCATAGCCCAGCGCTTTTTTGGATATTTTTCCGCAGGATGAACTTGGCGCCAAGGGGTTCGGCTGCTCTTTTTTGAGCGCTGCTGTGCCCACGGCCTATTTTGGTCACGGGGAGGGGGTGGGCAAAGTCTCGGCCCATTCGGAGTCCGGCGGACGATGTTCGCCAGCCCCACGACCCAAGGCCATAGCCCACCGCTTTTTTGGGCATTTTTCCGCAGGACGAACTTGGCACGAAGGGGTTCGGCTGCTCTTTTCTTGACGCGGCTGTGCCCGCGGCCTATTTTTGTTGCAGGGAGGGTGTTGGAAAAGTCTCGGCCCATTCGGAGTCTGGCGGACGAAGTTCGCCAGCCCCACGCCCCACGGCTATAGCGCACCCCCATTTTGGGCATTTTTCCGCAGGACGAACTTGGCACGAAGGGGTTCGGCTGCTCTTTTCTGGATGCGGCTGTGCCCGCGGCCTATTTTTGTCGTGGGGAGGGGGTGGGCAAAGTCTCGGCCCATTCCGAGGAAGGCGGACGAAGTGCGCCAGCCCCACACCCCAAGGCTGTAGCACACCCCTTTTTTGTGCATTTTTCTGCAGGACGAACTTTGCGCAAAGGGGGTTGGTTCACTTTTTTATTCGCGGCTGTGCCCACGGCCCATTTTTGTCGCGGGGAGGGGGTGGGCAAAGTCTCGGCCCATTCCGAGTCCGGCGGACGAAGCTCGCCAGCCCCACGCCCCAAGGCCATAGCCCACCGCTTTTTTAGGCATTTTTCCGCAGGACGAACTTGGCGCCAAGGGGTTCGGCTGCTCTTTTTTGAGCGCTGCTGTGCCCACGGCCTATTTTCGTCACGGGGAGGGGGTGGGCAAAGTCTAGGCCCATTCCGAGTCCGGCGGACGATGTTCGCCAGCCCCACGCCACAAGGCTATAGCCCATCCCTTTTTTTGGCATTTTTCCGCAGGACGAACTTGGCGCCAAGGGGTTCGGCCACTGTTTTTTGGGCGCGGATGTGCCCGCGGCCTATTTTTGTCGCAGGGAGGGGGTGGGAAAAGTCTTGGCCCATTTCGAGTCCGGCGGACGAAGTGCGCCAGCCCCACGACCCAAGGCCATAGCCCACCGCTTTTTTGGGCATTTTTCCGCAGGACGAACTTGGCGCCAAGGGGTTCGGCTGGTCTTTTTTGAGCGCTGCTGTGCCCACGGCCTATTTTCATCACGGGGAGCGGGTGGGCAAAGTCTCGGCCCATTCCAAGTCCGGCGGAAGATGTTCGCCAGCCCCACGCCACATGGCTATAGCACACCCCTTTTTTGGGCATTTTTCCACAGGACGAACTTGGCGCCAAGGGGTTCGGCTGCTCTTTTTTGGGCGCGGATGTACCCGCGGCCTATTTTTGTCGCAGGGAGGGGGTGGGAAAAGTCTTGGCCCATTTCGAGTCCGGCGGACGAAATGCGCCCGACCCACGCCCCAAAGGCTATAGCACACCCCTTTTTTGGGCATTTTTCCGCAGGACGAACTTGGCGCCAAGGGGTTCGGCTGCTCTTTTTTGGGCGTGGCTGTGCCCGCGGCCTATTTTTGTCTCAGGGAGGGGGTGGGCAAAGTCGCGGCCCATTCCGAGTCCGGCGGACGAAGTTCGCCAGCCCCACGCCCCAAGGCCATAGCCCACCGCTTTTTTGGTCATTTTTCCGCAGGACGAACTTGGCGCCAAGGGGTTCAGCTGCTCTTTTTTGAGCGCTGCTGTGCCCACGGCCTATTTTGGTCACGGGGAGGGGGTGGGCAAAGTCTCGGCACATTCCGAGTCCGGCGGACGATGTTCGCCAGCCCCACGCCCCAAGGCTATAGCCCACCCCTTTTTTTGGTATTTTTCCGCAGGACGAACTTGGCGCCAAGGGGTTCGGCCGCTGTTTTTTGGGCGTGGATGTGCCCGCGGCCTATACTTGTCGCAGGGATGGGGTGGGCAAATTCTCGGCCCATTCCGAGGAAGGCGGACGAAGTGCGCCAGCCCCACACCCCAAGGCTGTAGCACACCCCTTTTTCGTGCATTTTTCTGCAGGACGAACTTTGCGCAAAGGGGTTTGGCAGCCCTTTTTTAGGCGCGGATGTGCCCACGGCCCATTTTTGTCGCAGGGAGGGGGTGGGCAAAGTCTCGGCCCATTCCGAGTCCGGCGGACGATGTTCGCCAGCCCCACGCCCCAAGGCTATAGCCCACCCCTTTTTTCGGCATTTTCCCGCAGGACGAACTTTGCGCCAAGGGGTTCGGCTGCTCTTTTTTGGGCGCGGCTGTGCCCCCGGCCAATTTTGTCGCGGGGAGGGGGTCGGCAAATTCTCGGCCCATTCCGAGGAAGGCGGACGAAGTGCGCCAGCCCCACGCCCCAAGGCTATAGCCCACCCCCTTTTTGGGCATTTTTCTGCAGGTCGAACTTGGCGCCAAGGGGTTCGGCTGCTCGTTTTTGGGTGCGGCTGTGACCGCGGCCTATTTTTCGTCACAGGGAGGGGGTTGGAAAAGTCTCGGCCCATTCGGAGTCCGGCGGACGAAGTTCGCCCGCCCCACGCCCCAAGGCTGTAGCGCACCCCCATTTTGGGCATTTTTCCGCAGGACGAACTTGGCGCCAAGGGGTTCGGCTGCTCTCTTTTGGGCGCGGCTGTGGCAGCGGCCTATTTTTGTCGTGGGAAGGGGGTGGGAAAAGTCTCGGCCCATTCCGAGTCCGGCGGACGAAGTTCGCCAGCCCCACGCCCCAAGGCTAAAGCCCACCCCCTTTTTGTGCATTTTTCTGGAGGACGAACTTGGCGCCAAGGGGTTCGGCTGCTCTTTTTTGGGTGCGGCTGTGCCTGCCGCCCATTTTTGTCGCGGGGAAGGGGTGGTCAAAGTCTCGGTCCATTCCGAGGAAGGCGGATGAACTTTGCTGGCCCCACGCCCAAAGGCTATAGGAGACCCCTTTTTTGGAGATTTTTCCGCAGGACGAACTTGGCGCCATGGGGTTCGGGTGCTCTTTTTTGGGCGCGGCTGTGCCCGCAGCCTTTTTTTTGTCATGGGGAGGGCGTGGCCATAGTCTCGGCCCATTGCGAGGAAGGCGGACGAAGTGCGCCGGCCCCACGCCCAAAGGCTATAGCACACCCCTTTTTTGGGCATTTTTCCGCAGCACGAACTTGGCGCCAAGGGGTTCGGCTGCTCTTTTTTGGGCGCGGCTGTGCCCGCGGCCTATTTTTGTCGCGGGGAGGGGGTGGGTAAAGTCTCGGCCCATTCCGAGTCCGGCGGACTAAGTTCGCCAGCCCCACGCCCCAAGGCTATAGCCCACCCCTTTTTTCGTCATTTTTCGGCAGGACGAACTTGGCGCCAACGGGTTCGGCTGCTCTTTTTTGGGCGCGGCTGTGCCCGTGGACTATTTTGGTCACGGGGAGGGGGTGGTCGAAGTCTCATCCCATTCCCAGTCCGGCAGACGAACTTCGCCAGCCCCACCCCCCAGGGCTATAGCACACCCCTTTTTTGGGCATTTTTCCGCAGGACGAACTTTGCGCCATGGGGTTCGGCTGCTCTTTTTTGGGCGCGGCTATGCCCGCAGCCTTTTTTTGTCATGGGGAGGGCGTGGCCATAGTCTCGACGCATTGCGAGGAAGGCGGACAAAGTGCGCCGGCCCCACACCCAAAGGCTATAGCACACCCCTTTTTTGGGGATTTTTCCGCAGGACGAACTTGGCGCCATGGGGTTCGGCTGCTCTTTTTTGGGCGCGGCTGTGCCCGCAGCCTATTTTTGTCATGGGGAGGGGGGTGGCCAAAGTCTCGGCCCATTGCGAGGAAGGCGGACGAAGTTCGCCGGCCCCACGCCCAAAGGCAATAGCACACCCCTTTTTTGGGCATTTTTCCGCAGGACGAACTTGGCGCCAAGGGGTTCGGCTGCTCTTTTTTGGGCGCGGCTGTGCCCGCGGGCTCTTTTGGTTGCGGGGAGAGGGTGGGAAAAGTCTCCGCCCATTCCGAGTCCGGCGGACGAAGTACGCTGGCCCCATGCCCCAAGGCTATAGCCCACCCCCCTTCTGGGCATTTTTCCGCAGAATGAACTTGGCGCCAAGGGGCTCGGCTGCTCTTTTTAGGACGCGGCTGTGCCCACGGCCTATTTTTGTCGCGGGGAGGGGGTGGTCGAAGTCTCGTCCCATTCCGAGTCCGGCGGACGAACTTCGCCTGCCCCACGCCCCAGGGCTATAGCACACCCCTTTTTTGGGCATTTTTCCGCAGGACGAACTTTGCGCCAAGGGGTTGGGCTGCACTTTTTTAGGCGCGGCTGTGCCCGCAGCCCATTTTTGTCGCAGGGAGGGGGTGGGCAAAGTCTCGGCCCATTCCGAAGAAGGCGGATGAACTTTGCCGGCCCCACGCCCAAAGGCTATAGCACACCCCTTTTTTGGGGATTTTTCCGCAGGACGAACTTGGCGCCATGGGGTTCGGCTGCTCTTTTTTGGGCGCGGCTGTGCCCGCAGCCTATTTTTGTCATGGGAAGGGGGTGGCCATAGTCTCGGCCCATTGCGAGGAAGGCGGACGAAGTTCGCCGGCCCCACGCCCAAAGGCTATAGCACACCCCTTTTTTGGGCATTTTTCCGCAGGACGAACTTGGCGCGAAGGGGTTCGGCTGTTATTTTTTGGGAGCGGCTGTGCCCGCGGACTATTTTTGTCGTGGGGAGGGGGTGGGCAAAGTCTCGGCCCATTCGGAGACCGGCGGACGAAGTTCGCCAGCCCCATGCCCCAAGGCTATAGCCCACCCCTTTTTTCGTCATTTTTCGGCAGGACGAACTTGGCGCCAAGGGGTTCGGCTGCTCTTTTTTGGGCGAGACTGTGCCCGCGGGCTATTTTTGTCACGGGGAGAGGGTGGGAAAAGTCTCCGCCCATTCCGAGTCCGGCGGACGAAGTTCGCCAGCCCCATGCCCCAAGGCTATAGCCCACCCCCTTTTGGGCATTTTTCCGCATAATGAACTTGCCGCCAAGGGGCTCGGCTGCCCTTTGTAGGACGTAGCTGTGCCCGCGGCCTATTTTTGTCGCGGGGAGTGGGTCGTCAAACTCTCGTCCCATTCCGAATCCGGCGGACGAACTTCGCTAGCCCCAAGGGGTTCGGCTGCTCTTTTTTAGGTGCGGCTACGCCCGCGGCCTATTTTTGTCGCGGGGGGGGGGGGGGGGGTGGGAAAAGTCTCGGCCCATTCCGAGTCCGGCGGACAATGTGCGCCTGCCCCACGCCCCACGGCTATAGCCCACGCCCTTTTCAGGCATTTTTCCGCAGGACGAACTTGTCGCCAAGGGGTAGGCTGCTCTTTTTTGGGCACGGGTGTGCCCGCGGCCTATTTGTGCCGTGGGGAGGGGGTGGGCAAAGTCTCGGCCCATTCCGAGGAAGGCAGACGAAGTTCGCCAGCCCCACGCCCCACGGCTATAACCCACCCCCTTTTTGGGCATTTTTCCGCTGGACGAACTTGGCACCAAGGGGTTCGGCTGCTCTTTTTTGGGCGCGGCTGTTCCCGCGGCCTATTTTTGTCACATGGAGGGGGTGGGCAATGTCTCGGCCCATTCCGAGGAAGGCGGACGAGGTTCGCTAGCCCGACGCCCCAAGGGTAAAGCCCACCCCTTTTTTGGGATTTTTTCCACAGGACGAGCTTGGCGCCAAGGGGTTCGGCTGTGCCCACAGCTTATTTCTGTCGCGGGGAGGCGGTGGGAAAAGTCTCGGCCCATTCCGAGTCCGGCGGACGAAGTTCGCCAGCCCCACGCCCCAAGGCTATAGCCCAACCCCTTTTTGGGCATTTTTCCGCCGGACTAACTTGGCGCCAAGGGGTTCGGCTATTCTTTTTTCGGCGCGGCTGTGCCCGTGGCCTATTTTTGTCGCGGGGAGGGGTTGGGCAAAGTCTCGGCCCATTCCGAGGAAGGCGGACGAAGTTTGCCTGCCCCACGCCCAAAGGCTATAGCACACCCTTTTTTTGGGCATTTTTCCGCAGGACGAACTTGGTGCCAAGGGGTTCGGCTGCTCTTTTTTGTGTGCGACTGTGCCCGCGGCCAATTTTTGACGCGGGGAGGGGGTGGCCAAAGTCTCGGCCCATTCCGAGGAAGGCGGATGAACTTTGCCGGCCCCACACCCAATGGCTATAGCACACCCCTTTTTTGGGCATTTTTCCGCAGGACAAACTTGGCGGCATGGGGTTCGGCTTCTCTTTTTTGGGTGCGGCTGTGCCCGCGGCGTATTTTTGTCACGGGGAGCGGGTGGGCAAAGTCTCGGCCCATTCCGAGTCCGGCGGACGAACTTCGGCAGCCCCACGCCCCAAGGCTATAGCACACCCCTTTTTTGGGCATTTTTCCGCAGGACGAACTTGGTGCCAGGGTGTTTGGCTGTGTCCGCGGCCTATTTTTGTCACGGGAGGAGGTGGCCAAAGTCTTGGCCCATTCCGAGGATGGCGGATGAACTTTGCCGGCCCCACGCCGAAAGGCTATAGCACACCCCTTTTTTTGGGCATTTTTCCTCAGGACGAACTTTGCGCAAAGGGGTCGGCTGCTCTTTTTTGGGCACGGCTGTGCCCGCGGCCTATTTGTGTCGTGGGGAGGGGGTGGGCAAAGTCTCGGCCCATTCCGAGGAAGGCGGACGTAGTTCGCCAGCCCCACGCCCCAAGGCTATAGCCCACCCCCTTTTTGGGCATTTTTCCGCTGGTCGAACTTGGCGCCAAGGGGTTCGGCTGCTCTTTTTTGGGCGCGGCTGTGCCCGCAGCCTATTTTTGTCGCAGGGAGGGGGTGGGCAATGTCACGGCCCATTCCGAGGAAGGCGGATGAAGTTCGCTAGCCCGACGCCCCAAGGGTATAGCCCACCCCTTTTTTGGGCTTTTTTCCACAGGACGAGCTTGGCGCCAAGGGGTTCGGCTGCTCTTTTTTGGGCGCGGCTGTGCCCACAGCTTATTTTTGTCACGGGGAGGCGGTGGGAGAAGTCTCGGCCCATTCCGAGTCCGGCGGACAAAGTTCGCCAGCCCCACGCCCCAAGGCTATAGCCCACCCCCTTTTTGGGCATTTTTCCGCCGGACTAACTTGGCGCCAAGGGGTTCGGCTGTTCTTTTTTCGGCGCGGCTGTGCCCGCGGCCTATTTTTGTCGCGGGGAGGGGGTGGGCAATGTCTCGGCCCATTCCGAGTCCGGCAGACGAAATTTGCCAGCCCCACGCCCGAAGGCTATAGCCCACCCCTTTTTTGGGCATTTTTCAGCGGACGAACTTGGCGCCAAGGGGTTCGGCTGCTCTTTTTTCAGCGCGGCTGTGCCCGCGGCCTATTTTTGTCGCGGGGAGGGGGTGGGCAATGTCTCGGCCCATTCCGAGTCCGGCAGACGAAATTTGCCAGCCCCACGCCCGAAGGCTATAGCCCACCCCTTTTTTGGGCATTTTTCAGCGGACGAACTTGGCGCCAAGGGGTTCAGCTGCTCTTTTTTCGGCGCGGCTGTACCCGCGGCCTATTTTTGTCGCGGGGAGGGGGTGGGCAATGTCTCGGCCCATTCCGAGTCCGGCAGACGAAATTTGCCAGCCCCACGCCCGAAGGCTATAGCCCACCCCTTTTTTGGGCATTTTTCAGCGGACGAACTTGGCGCCAAGGGGTTCGGCTGCTCTTTTTTCAGCGCGGCTGTGCCCGCGGCCTATTTTTGTCATGGGGAGGGGGTGGGCAAAGTCTCGGCCCATTCCGAGGATGGCGGACGAAGTTCACCAACCCCACACCCCAAGGCTATATCCCACCCTTTTTTTGGGCATTTTTCCGCAGGACGAACTTGGCCCCAAGGGGTTCGGCTGCTCTTTTTTGGGCGCAGCTGTGGCCGCGGCCTATTTTTGTTGTGGTGAGTGGACGGGAAAAGTCTCGGCCCATTCCGAGTCCGGCGGACGAACTTTGCCGGCCCCACGCCCGAAGGCTATAGCACACCCCTTTTTAGTCATTTTTCCGCAGGACGAACATGGCGCCCGGGGGTTCGGCTGCTCTTTTTTGTGTGCGGCTGTGCCCGTGGCCTATTTTTGTCGCGGGGAGGGGGTGGCCATGGTCTCGGCCCATTCCGAGGAAGGCGGATGAACTTTGCCGGCCCCACACCCAATGGCTATAGCACACCCCTTTTTTGGGCATTTTTCCGCAGGACGAACTTGGCGCCAAGGGGTTCGGCTTCTCTTTTTGGGGTGTGGCTGTGCCCGCAGCGTATTTTTGTCGCGGGTATGGGGTGGGCAAAGTTTCGGCCCATTCCGAGCCCGGCGGACGAACTTCGCCAGCCCCACGCCCCAAGGCTACAGCCCACCCCTTTTTGGGGCATTTTTCCGCAGGGCGAACTAGGCCCCAAGGGGTTCGGCTGCTCTTTTTTGGGCGCGGCTGGGTCCGCGGCCTATTTTTGTTGCGGGGAGGGGGTGGGAAAAGTCTCGGCCCATTCCGAGTCCGGCGGACGAACTTTGCCGGCCCCACGCCCGAAGGCTATAGCACACCCCTTTTTTGGGCATTTTTCCGCAGGACGAACTTGGCGCCAGGGGGTTCGGCTGTGCCCGCGGCCTATTTTTGTCACGGGGAGGGGGTAGCCAAAGTCTTGGCCCATTCCAAGGAAGGCGGAAGAACTTTGCCGGCCCCACGCCGAAAAGCTATAGCACACCCCTTTTTTTGGGCATTTTTCCGCAGGACGAACTTGGCGCCAAGGGGTTCGGCTGCTCTTTTTTGGGTGCGGCTGTGCACGTGGCCTATTTTTGTCGCGGGGAGGGGCTGGGAAAAGTCTCAGCCCATTCCAAGTCCGGCGGACGAAGTTCGCCCGCCCCACGCCCCAAGGCTATAGCCCACCCCCTTTTTGGGCATTTTTCTGCAGGACGAACTTGGCGCCAACGGGTTTGGCTGCTCTTTTTTGGGCGCGGCCGTGCCCGCCGCCTATTTTTGCTGCGGGGAGGGGGTGGGAATAGTCTCGGACCATTCCGAGTCCGGGGGACGAAGTTCGCCGGCCCCATGCCCCAAGGCTGTAGCCCACCCCCTTTTTAGACATTTTTCCGCAGGATGAACTTGGCGCCATGGGGTTCGGCCGCTCTTTTTTGGGCGCGGCTGTGCCAGCGGCCTATTTTTGTCGTGGGGAGGTGGTGGGCAAAGTCTCGGCCTATTCCGAGTCCGGCGGATGAAGTCCACCAGCGCCACGCCCCAAGGCTATAGCCCACCCCCTGTTTAGGCAATTTTCCGCTGGACGAACTTGGCGCCAAGGGATTCGGCTGCTCTTTTTTGGGCGCGGCCGCGCCCGCCGCCTATTTTTGTCGTGGGGAGGTGGTGGGCAAAGTCTCGGCCTATTCCGAGTCCGGCGGACGAAGTCCACCAGCGCCACGCCCCAAGGCTATCGCCCACCCCCTTTTTAGGCATTTTTCCGCAGGACGAACTTGGCGCCAAGGGATTCGGCTTCTCTTTTTTGGGTGCGGCTGTGCCCGCGGCGTATTTATGTCGCGGGGAGGGGGGGCAAAGTTTCGGCCCATTCCGAGTCCGGCGGACGAACTTCGCCAGCCCCACGCCCCAAGGCTACAGCCCACCCCTTTTTTGGGCATTTTTCCGCAGGGCGAACTTGGCCCCAAGGGGTTCGGCTGCTCTTTTTTGGGCGCGGTTGTGACCGCGGCCTATTTTTGCCTCGGGGAGGGGGTGGGAAAAGTCTCGGCCCATTCCGAGTCCGGCGGACGAAGTTCACCAGCCCCACGCCCCAAGGCTGTACCCCACCCCCTTTTTGTTCATTTTTCCGCTGGACGAACTTTGCGCCAAGGGTTCGGCCGCTCTTTTTTGAGCGGGGCTGTGCCCGTGGCCTATTTTTGTCGCGGGTAGTGGGTGGGTAAAGTCTCGGCACATTCCGAGTCCGGCGGACGAAACCCGCCTGCCCCACGCCCCAAAGCTATAGCCCACCCCCTTTTTGGGCATTTTTCCGCAGGACGAACTTGGCGCCAAGGGGTTCGGCTGCCCTTTTTTGTTCGCGGCTGTGCCCACGGCCTATTTTTGTCTCGGGGAGGGGGTGGGAAAAGTCTCGGCCCATTCCAAGTCCGGCGGACGAAGTTCACCAGCCCCACGCCCCAAGGCTATAGCCCACCCCCTTTTTGTTCATTTTTCCGCAGGACGAACTTTGCGCCAAGGGGTTCGGCTGCTCTTTTTTGGGCTCGGCTGTGCCCGCGGCCTATTTTTGTCGCGGGGAGGGGGTGGAAGAGGTCTCCGCCCATTCCGAGTCCGGCGGACGAAGTTCGGCTGCCCCATGCCCCAAGGCTATAGCACACCCCTTTTTTGGGCATTTTTCCGCAGGACGATTTCGCGCCAAGGGGTTCGGCTGCTCTTTTTTGGGCGCGGCCGTGGCCGCCGTCTATTTTTGCCACGGGGAGGGGGTGGGAAAAGTCTCGGACCATTCCAAGTCCGGGGGACGAAGTTCGCCAGCCCCATGCCCCAAGGCTATAGCCCACCCCCTTTTTAGGCATTTTTCCGCAGGACGAACTTGGCGCCAAGGGGTTCGGCCGCACTTTTTTGGGCGCGGCTGTGCCCGCGGCCTATTTTTGTTGCGGGGAGGGGGTGGGCATAGTCTCGGCCCATTCCGAGTCCGGCGGATGAAGTTTGCCCGCCGCACGCCCCAAGGCTATAGCCCACCCCTTTTTTCGGCATTTTTCCGCAGGACGAACTTAGCTCCAAGGGGGTCGGCTGCTCATTTTTGGGCGCGGCTGTGCCCGCGGCCTATTTTTGTCATGGGGAGGGGGTGGGCATAGTCTCGGCCCACTCCGAAGAAGGCGGACGAAGTTCGCCAGCCCCACGGCCCAAGGCTATAGCCCATCCCCTTTTTAGGCATTTTTCCGCAGGACGAACTTGGCGCCAAGGGGTTCGGCCGCACTTTTTTGGGCGCGGCTGTGCCCGCGGCCTATTTTTGTCGCAGGGAGGGGGTGGGCATAGTCTCGGCCCCTTCCGAGTCCGGCGGACGAAGTTCGCCCGCCGCACGCCCCAAGGCTATAGCCCACCCCTTTTTTCGGCATTTTTCCGCAGGACGAACTTGGCTCCAAGGGGGTCGGCTGCTCATTTTTGGGCGTGGCTGTGCCCGCGGCCTATTTTTGTCACGGCGAGGAGGTGGGCAAAGTCTTGGCCCGTTCCGAGTCCGGCGGACGAAGTGCGCCAGCCCCACGCCCCAAGGCTATAGCCCACCCCTTTTTTGGGCATTTTTCCGCAGGATCAACTTGGCGCCAAGGGGTTCGGCTGCTCTTTTTTGGGCGAGGCTGTGCCCGCGGCCTATTTTTGCTGCGGGGAGGGGGTGGTACAAGTCTAGGCCCATTCCGAGTCGGGCAGACGAAGTTCGCCAGCCCCACGCCCCAAGGCTAGAGCCCACCCCCTTTTTAGGCATTTTTCCGCAGGACGAACTTGGCGCCAAGGGGTTCGGCCGCTCTTTTTTGAGCGGGGCTGTGCCCGTGGCCTATTTTTGTCCCGGGGAGTGGGTGGGCAAAGTCTCGGCTCATTCCGAGTCCGGCGGACGAAGTTCGCCAGCCCCACGCCCCAAGGCTATAGCCCACCCCCTTTTTGGGCATTTTTCCACAGGACGAACTTGGCGCCAAGGGGTTCGGCTGCTCTTTTTTGTTCGCGGCTGTGCCCACGGCCTATTTTTGTCTCGGGGAGGGGGTGGGAAAAGTCTCGGCCCATTCCGAGTCCGGCGGACGAAGTTCACCAGCCCCACGCCCCAAAGCTATAGCCCACCCCCTTTTTGTTCATTTTTCCGCAGGACGAACTTGGCGCCAAGGGGTTCGGCTGCTCTTTTTTCGGCGCGGCTGTGCCTGCGGCCTATTTTTGTCGCCGGGAGGGGGTGGCCTATAGCTTGGGGCATTCCGAGTCCGGCGGACGAAGTTCGCCAGCCCCACGCACCGAGGCTATAGCCCACTCCGTTTTTTGGCCATTTTTCCGCCGGACGAACTTGGCGCCAAGGGGTTCGGCTGCTCTTTTTTGGCCGCGGCTGTTCCCGCGCCCTATTTTTGTCGCGGGGAGGGGGTGGGAAAAGTCTCGGCCCATTCCGAGTCCGGGGGACAAAGTTTGCCAGCCCCATGCCCCAAGGCTATAGCCCACCCCCTTTTTGTTCATTTTTCCGCAGGACGAACTTGGCGCCAAGGGGTTCGGCTGCTCATTTTTGGGCGCGGCGGTGCCCGCGGCCTATTTTTGTCGCGGGGAGGGGGTGGAAGAAGTCTCCGCCCATTCCGAGTCCGGCGGACGAAGTGCGCCCGCCCCACGCCCCAAGGCTATAGCCCACCCCCTTTTTGGGCATTTTTCCACAGGACGAACTTGGCGCCAAGGGGTTCGGCTGCTCTTTTTTGGGCGCGGCTGTGCCCCCGGCCAACTTTGTCGTGGGGAGGGGGTGGGCAAATTCTCGGCCCATTCCGAGGAAGGCGGACGAAGTGCGCCAGCCCCACGCCCCAAGGCTATAGCCCACCCCCTTTTTGGGCATTTTTCCGCAGGACGAACTTGGCGCCAAGGGGTTCGGCTGCTCTTTATTGGGCGTGGCTGTACCCGCGGCCTATTTTTGTCGCGGTGAGGGTGTGGTGAGACTCTCGGCCCTTTTTGAGTCCGGCGAACGAAGATCGCCCGCCCCACGCCCCAAGGCTATAGCCCTCCACCTTTTTGGGCATTTTTCCGCAGGACGAACTTGGCGCCAAGGGGTTCGGCTGCTCTTTTTTGGCACGGCTGTGCCCGCAGCCTATTTTTGTCACGGGGAGGGGGTTGGAAAAGTCTCGGCCCATTCCGAGTCCGGCGGACGAAGTTTGCCAGCCCCACGCCCCAAGGCTATAGCCCACCCCTTTTTTGGGCATTTTTCCGCAGGGCGAACTTGGCGCCAAGGGGTTCGGCTGCTCTTTTTTGGGCGCGGCTTTGCCAGCGGCCTATTTTTGTCGCGGGGAGGCGGTGGGAAAACTATCAGCTCATTCTGAGGCCGGCGGACGATGTTCGCCAGCCCCACGCCCCAAGGCTATAGCCCACCCCTTTTTGGGGCATTTTTCCGCAGGACAAACTTGGCGCCAAGGGGTTCGGCTGCTCATTTTTGGGCGCGGCTGTGCCCGAGGCCTATTTTTGTCGTGGGGAGGGGGTGGTAAAAGGTCTCGGCCCATTCCGAGTCCGGCGGACGAAGTTCGCCAGCCCCACGCCCCAAGGCTATAGCCCACTCCCTTTTCGGGCATTTTTCCGCAGGACGAACTCGGCGCCAAGGGGTTCGGCTGCTCTTTTTTGGGCGCGGCTGTGCCAGCGGCCTATTTTTATCGTGGGGAGGGGGTGGGCAATGTCTCGGCCCATTCCAAGGAAGGCGGATGAAGTTCGCCCACCCCACGCCCCAAGGCTATAGCCCACCCCTTTTTTGGGCATTTTTCCGCCGGACGAACTTGGCGCCAAGGGGTTCGGCCGCTCTTTTTTGGGCGCGGCTGTGCCCGCTACCTATTTTTGTCGCGGGGAGGGGGTGGGAAAAGTCTCGGCTCAACCGGAGTCCGGCGGACGAAGTTCGCCAGCCCCACGCCCCAAGGCTATAGCCCAACCCCTTTTTGATGCTGGGTGGGGGGGACAATGTCTTGGCCCATTCCGAGGAAGGCGGACGAAGTTCGCCAGGCCCCAGCCCCACGCCCCAAGGCTATAGCCCACCCCCTTTTTGGGCATTTTCCGCAGGACGAGCTTGGCGCCAAGGGGGTTCGGCTGCTCTTTTTTGGGCGCGGCTGTGCCCGCAGCCTATTTTTGTCGCGGGGAGGGGGTGGGCAAAGTCTCGGCCCATTCCGAGTCCAGCGGACGAAGTTCGCCAGCCCTGCGCCCCAAGGCTATAGCCCACCCCCTTTTTGGGCATTTTTCCGCGGGACGAACTTGGTACCAATGGGCTCGGCTGCTCTTTTTTCGGCGCGGCTGTGCCCGCGGCCAATTTTTGTCGCTGGGAGGGGGTGGGCAAAGTCTCGGCTCATTTCGAGTCCCGCGGACGATGTTCGCCAGCCCCACGCCCCAACACTAAAGCCCTCCACTTTTTTGGGCATTTTTTCGCAGGACGAACTTGGCGCCAAGGGGTTCGGCTGCTCCTTTTTGGGGGCGGCTGTGCCCGCGGCCTATTTGTGTCGCGGGGAGGGGGTGGGTAAAGTCTCGGCCCATTTCGAGGAAGGCGGACGAAGTGCGTGTTAGTAATATGCCCTAAATGGCCAATCGAATGGTGATTTGATTGTTTAGGGAATGATTGTATTTGAATAGCATTTTGATATTTATAAAATGGCAAAGTTATCAATATTCATATATTAATTTAATGAATATAGTCCAAGAAGTAAAATAGTTAAGGAACACATTCTCGAGTATGTCGAGAATATGAAACGTGTATCCTTTGTACTATACTTCTAAAATAGTTCCTAGTGGTGGATTTATGATTGGACATTATAAATTCCTATAAACACTAGTATGTGTTATGACTCCTTATGGTATGTGATACTAAGATGGATGGTGAGTTTCATATCATTGACATGAGATGTCAAGTCAAACACATAGGTACTTGTTAAGAGAATGAGTTTACTGAACTTGACCGAATATAGTAAGCCATATGGTCGTGAGTGTTAATGGCTTATTATACATTGTAACAGACACTATGTTTAGTAATGGTCTTTAGACCTGAGGCATAACAGATGTCTTATACATAGACATCTCTGATATATGAATGCATAACGATTGATTCCTAATCACGGAAGAGATCTAGCAATAGCTGTCATTGTTGGCTATGTATGAAGACAAGTTGATGGCCAATATGGAATTCATCACTTTGTAATATACAAAAAAGGATGTCCCTATGAGATAATATGAATTGGCATGAGAAATCCTTGGCCAAGGTGAAATATATTTGAAGGAGTTCAAATTATATTAACATGCCAAGTTCATTTATATTTATTTTGAGATAAAGCACAACTGCTTAACATAATAAACCATAAGCTGTGTTTTTCTCTGGACATGGATGATGAAGAGACCAAGACATAGAGATACAATGGAATAGGTTCTATAGATCCAACAATTCTTGTTATTTGGATAGTCGTGATATACTGCTAGGTGTCACTCATGACTTGTAGAAACCTTATGATCAATATTGGTAAAGCGTATTACCAATGCATCTTAAGGTCATTAGAAAGGTTCTAATTGATGACTAAAGAGTTTAGCATCATTTAATGAATAAAGAGTTATCATTAAAATAGTTCTACTACCTTATAACTAAGAACCTAAAAGGTCACACACAATATAGAAATGAAAAAAGAGTTACTAGAAAATGAGAAGTTAGATTTCCTAATTTTAGGAAAATCAATATTTATATTATAATTCATTGAGAATGAATATAAATATATCTTAAATATGATTTAAGATGGAAATTTAGATGTTCCATAAATAGTTTAAGGAACAAAATAAATTTCATAAATCCTCAATTAAACATTATGGAATGTCGAGCACGTAAAATGACCGTTTTGGACATGTTCGGGTTCATATATGATTATGGACTTCTAGACCAATTTTGGGTTTAGAATTATGGGCTTTTATTGGATCCAATATGGATTAAGAGAAAGCATTAGAACATGTCACAAGAGAAGCCCACATTTAACCATTTGATGTGATCAAAATGGGGTTAAATAATTAAATCCGAAATTAATTAATATTAGCTATTTATTTATTTGATTAAATAGTTTATTGAAGTGATGAGATCAATTTCAATAAATAATGGCTAAGTGGGTGGGTCTAAGCACATGATAATGTTTGGTGCCATTATTAGAGATAATGGGGCTTTATTTGGTGGATGGAATCAAATGAGCTAGCACTCATGTTTCTTCATTATCTCTCTCATTTCTTAATGAAATTTCGAGATTCCAAATCCTCTGAACTCCTAGAACATTTCTAAGTGTGGACTGATTAGAGGCATCACAATTGTGGTGCTTAAAGGATCTCAGATCGTGGCAAAACAGAAGCTGTTCGTGCAGAGCTGTTTTTCTGGACAGTGTTCGGAGCTTGCTGTTTTCAGTCGTTTTCTCCCACTTCACGAAGTTGTTTTCGAAACTGAAAGTGAGGTAATTAAACTTCAATCTTTCCTCTTGATTTTCATTTTTGAATGAAGTCGATCCGAGGTTTCTAGAGCTTCCGCCATCTGTTTTAATTTTACTGCGCAATAGTTGCGTTATTAGGAACCTCATGGACAAATGTTGTCCCACAAGTGGTATCAGAGCCATCTTCATTCAATTTCGAATTTTTGAAGCATGATTTATGTTATTTCCATTTATAATAGCATGAAGGATGATCATGGAAAGACCTAGATATATTTATGTCATGTGATGATTGAATATATGCATGATTGAATGAGCTATTGATTCATTTGTTGATTTGGCCGATTTCTAAAGGCTTAAATGGTTGTAATATTTTTAAATAGGGACTTGCATGTTCCTCCTTCTATTAAGATCTGATTGTATCCCATTACCCCTGAGATTTGTACCCCAATTCTTCTAAATATGTAATTACTACAAAGTGAGATGATTGCCAAAGGAAGGATGGCGTATTTACGGTGCGTTGGAGGATTGGAGCAAGAAGACTTCATGGATTGTTGCAGCACTTTCAATGTAATTTTGGCCTCTCAAATAAAAATTAATATTTGTAATAATTTGAGGCATAAGATGTCTCATAGTCATTATTGTTTGCTTGATACCTAGGTGGACCTTAAAACCAATTTTGGCTCAAATTGGTTTTATTAGAAAATTCCATGATCATCCTTAGTTGGTTTGTCTATAATATGCATGAGATGTATATTAGGGTGCTTAGACATATTTGAATATTGTAAATGGAATAACATGCTAAAAAGTGAGACCATAATAATGCCCAAATACTCCCTAATTAAATAAAAATAATTATTGTTAAGTTGTAATGATGGATATTGAGAATATTCATCATGGCCTACTAATACCAATGGAATATTTAAAATATTTTATGCTTGGGCTAGTTGTCATGGATACATGGGCTACTCATTCATTAAAATGTTGAAAATAAACCATATATCATGCGATGATGCATAATTCATACATTAAGCTACCAAGAACTGTTAGGTGAGGTTAGTAAGATGTTTTGAAAATGTGCAAGGGTATTAGGGTAAACTTAACTAAATCATTTATACCAAGAACTGTTAGGTGAGGTATTAATGATTTAGAGGCCGAAGGATAATCGGTACATGCATGAGATGCATTTGATAAAGAGTTACCTACTCATTAAAATAAGTAAGCCAAGAACTGTTAGGTGAGGTAAACTTATACTAATGAGAATCCGATTCCTACTAGAAACTTTTACCAATGAGAGTTTCCGTTTCTTACATATGGGAGTGTATTGAAATGATAAAATAGTGGGAGGTACTATTTGATTTAAAGACCAAAATCAAATAGATTATAATAAAATGCTAATAATTTAATTTAATATTTTCTGCAGAAATATTTAATAATGAATAATCCGCTAGCACGAATTCTGGAAAACTACCGTTTGACGGGACCCAATTACGTTGATTGGTTAAGGAATTTAAGAATTGTTCTTAATTATGAGAAAATTAGCTATGTTCTTGATACACCTAAGCCAAATGAAATTCCTGAGGGAGCAAGTGAGGAAGAACGTGTCACTTATCAGAAGTGGCAAGATGATGACCTCACTGCTAAAAGCTATATATTGGCATCGATGTCCAATGAGCTACAAAGGCAACATGAAAATATGCCTGATGCAAGTTCCATGATACTTCATCTACAAGAGTTGTATGGTGAACAAAGCAGAACAGTTAGATATGAGATATCTAAGAAACTGTTTAGAATGAGAATGACTGAAGGATCGGTCAATGAGCATGTACTCAAAATGATTGATTACATAGAGCAGCTGGAAGCTCTTAATTTCTCAATGGATGGGGAATTAGCTATCGATCTTATCCTACAATCCTTGCCAGACTCATTCTCTCAATTTATCATGAATTTTAACATGAATAAAATTGAGTGCAGTCTTGCTGAACTGCTAAAGATGCTTAATACTGCTGAAACTTGCATAAAGAAGCCAAAAGATGTTATGGCTATAGAAGGACCCTCAACTAAAAAGGGTAAAAAGAAAAAGTTTCAACCCAAGGCTAAAGGTGGGATTAAGAAGGGGAAAGCTAATAAGCCCAATGACAAGGGAAAATGTTTCCATTGCGGTAAGGATGGGCATTGGAAGAGGAATTGCAAAGTTTACCTCAACAGCTTGAAAGTCAAGCCTAAAGAAAATCCTTGTGAAGGTATGCTCATTATTGAAACTAATATTTCAATTATTCAATCTACTTCTTGGATTTTAGATTCTGCTGCAACCACACATATTTGTATGTCAATGCAGGATTTGAAAAGAAGTAGAAGACTTAAACAAGGAGAAATGTCTCTTAGAGTGGGAAATGGAGCAATGGTTGCTGCCTCAGCTATAGGGACATTTTTCTTAAAAATGACATCTGGGCATGTTATAAGTTTGAATGATTGTTTATTTGTTCCTTCTGCTGTAAGGAACATAGTTTCAATTTCATGTTTATGCAAAGACAATTATGAATTTTATTTTAGAAATAAAATTTGTAATATTTATTATGAGAATAAATATGTTGCACATGGTACTTTAGATAATGATCTTTATGTACTAAACATGAAAGAAAATAATGAGCATGTTGTGAATGTAAATACCATAACACATAAACATGAAAGAGAAGAAATAAGCCCCAAATATAAGTGGCATTTAAGGCTAGGTCATATTGGAGAAGATAGAGTCACAAAATTGGCTAAAGATGGACTAATAGGTCCATTTGGTTTAGAACCTTATCCAACTTGTGAATCATGTCTTCAAGGAAAAATGACCAGGGCACCCTTCGTTGGACGAAGTACAAGAGCCACTGATTTACTTGAACTTATACATACTGATGTATGTGGGCCATTTAATGAAATGGCAAGGGGTGGATATTACTACTTCATAACTTTTATCGACGATCACTCAAGGTATTGTTCAGTATACTTAATGAAGTATAAATCTGAAGCCTTTGAAAAGTTCAAAGAATACCGAAATGAAGTAGAGAAACAGACTGGAAAATTTATTAAAACCCTACGATCAGATCGAGGTGGTGAATATCTCAATGGAGAATTCCAGTCTTACCTTAAAGAAAATGGTATTGTTTCACAATGGACACCTCCAGGTACACCAGAGCTTAATGGAGTATCTGAGAGGAGAAATCGCACACTGTTAGACATGGTGCGATCAATGGTGAGTTATACAGACTTACCAATTTCTCTTTGGGGATATGCTCTCCTTACTGCAACATATGTACTAAACAGAGTACCTTCCAAGTCTGTACCTAAAATAACATATGAGATATGGTATGGTAAACAACCAAGCCTAAATCATCTTAGGATTTGGGGATGTCCTGCTTTTATCAAGAGACTCAAGAGTGAGAAACTTGAAGCTAAAGCGGATAATGGGAGGTTCATTGGATACCCAAAGGAAACTTTGGGTTATTACTTTTACATCCAATCTGATCAAAGGGTATTGATCAGTAGAAATGCCATATTTCTTGAAAAAGAGTTTATTCAAGAAGGTGGGCAAGGAAGAAAATTAGAATTTATTGAGAATTCTAATGAGGATAAATCCAATGAAGAGTCTGTTCAAGTACAAACACAAGGAACACAACAACTCCGTAGATCTAGTAGGATAATTCACCCACCAGAAAGATATGGTTTTCTTCATCAGATGAATGATATATTTTTATTGGGTGATACGGATCATAGAGATGATCCTACTAGTTACGAAGAGACAATATCAGATATTGACTCTAAGAAATGGCTTGAAGCCATGGATTTAGAGATGGACTCTATGAGAACCAACCAAGTCTGGACTCTAGTGGATCCACCCGAAGGTATTGTACCTATTGGATGCAAGTGGATCTTTAAGAGGAAGATAGGCTTAGATGGAAAGGTAGAGACCTATAAAGCAAGGTTGGTAGCTAAAGGTTATCGTCAAATACAAGGTATAGACTATGAGGAAACCTTTTCACCAGTAGCCATGCTAAAGTCCATCAGAATCTTATTGGCTATAGCAGCATATTATGACTATGAGATTTGGCAAATGGATGTCAAAACTGCATTTCTAAATGGATACATTGAGGAAGATATCTATATGATGCAACCTTGTGGTTTTGAATCTAAGACAAATCCTCATAAAGTATGCAAGCTAAAAAGGTCCATTTATGGGCTAAAACAAGCCTCCAGGAGTTGGAACATCCGATTCGATGATGCAATCAAATCATTTGGTTTCATCAAGAATGAGGATGAACCATGTGTTTACAAAAGGGTCAGTGGGAGTGCAATAACTTTCCTTGTGCTATATGTAGATGACATATTGCTTATAGGAAATGACATTGGACAAATGTCTTCTGTCAAAATTTGGCTTTCTCAAAACTTCTCCATGAAAGACCTAGGAGATGCAATGTATATCTTGGGAATCAGGATTTATAGAGATAGATCCAGAAGATTAATAGGTCTATGTCAAGCTAAGTACATAGAAAAGATATTAAAGAAATTTAATATGTGGGATTCCAAAAGGGGTTTTATACCCTTCAGACATGGAATTCATCTCTCTAAAAGCATGAGTCCAAAAACTTATGATGAGAGAGAGCGTATGAATAAGATTCCATATGCTTCTGCAATTGGAAGTCTTATGTATGCTATGCTATGTACTAGACCGGATATAGCTCATGCAGTGAGTGTCACTAGTAGATACCAGAGTAATCCGGGTGAGGAACATTGGACCGCAGTTAAGAATATCTTTAAGTACTTAAGAAGAACTAAAGATTTGTTCTTAACATATGGAGAGGGTGAGCTAAAAATTGAAGGCTTCACTGATTCAGATTTCCAGTCAGATAGATGACAGAAAATCTACATCAGGATTTTTATTCACTATCAATGGTGGAGCAGTAAGCTGGAAAAGTTCCAAGCAAGCAACTACTGCAGATTCTACCATTGAAGCGGAATATATATAGCTACATTAGATGCAGCAAAAAGATGTTGTTTGGATACAGAAGTTTATTCAATAACTTCAAGTGGTTCCAACCATTGCGTTGTCAACGTCATGACAACAATGGAGCTATAGCACAAGCTAAGGAACCAGGGTCTCACCAGAAGTCCAAACACATTGCGAGAAGATATAACATTATTAAAGAAATCATTGGAATGAGTGATATCACTATGCAGAAAGTAGCCTCCGCTGATAATACTGCGGATCCTCTGACTAAAGCACTTACTCAATAGCAATTAGATCGTCATCTTGAGAAGATGGGTATGAGATACCATAGCGATTGGCTTTAGTGCAAGTGGGAGATTGTTAGTAATATGCCCTAAATGGCCAATCGAATGGTGATTTGATTGTTTAGGGAATGATTGTATTTGAATAGCATTTTGATATTTATAAAATGGCAAAGTTATCAATATTCATATATTAATTTAATGAATATAGTCCAAGAAGTAAAATAGTTAAGGAACACATTCTCGAGTATGTCGAGAATATGAAACGTGTATCCTTTGTACTATACTTCTAAAATAGTTCCTAGTGGTGGATTTATGATTGGACATTATAAATTCCTATAAACACTAGTATGTGTTATGACTCCTTATGGTATGTGATACTAAGATGGATGGTGAGTTTCATATCATTGACATGAGATGTCAAGTCAAACACATAGGTACTTGTTAAGAGAATGAGTTTACTGAACTTGACCGAATATAGTAAGCCATATGGTCGTGAGTGTTAATGGCTTATTATACATTGTAACAGACACTATGTTTAGTAATGGTCTTTAGACCTGAGGCATAACAGATGTCTTATACATAGACATCTCTGATATATGAATGCATAACGATTGATTCCTAATCACGGAAGAGATCTAGCAATAGCTGTCATTGTTGGCTATGTATGAAGACAAGTTGATGGCCAATATGGAATTCATCACTTTGTAATATACAAAAAAGGATGTCCCTATGAGATAATATGAATTGGCATGAGAAATCCTTGGCCAAGGTGAAATATATTTGAAGGAGTTCAAATTATATTAACATGCCAAGTTCATTTATATTTATTTTGAGATAAAGCACAACTGCTTAACATAATAAACCATAAGCTGTGTTTTTCTCTGGACATGGATGATGAAGAGACCAAGACATAGAGATACAATGGAATAGGTTCTATAGATCCAACAATTCTTGTTATTTGGATAGTCGTGATATACTGCTAGGTGTCACTCATGACTTGTAGAAACCTTATGATCAATATTGGTAAAGCGTATTACCAATGCATCTTAAGGTCATTAGAAAGGTTCTAATTGATGACTAAAGAGTTTAGCATCATTTAATGAATAAAGAGTTATCATTAAAATAGTTCTACTACCTTATAACTAAGAACCTAAAAGGTCACACACAATATAGAAATGAAAAAAGAGTTACTAGAAAATGAGAAGTTAGATTTCCTAATTTTAGGAAAATCAATATTTATATTATAATTCATTGAGAATGAATATAAATATATCTTAAATATGATTTAAGATGGAAATTTAGATGTTCCATAAATAGTTTAAGGAACAAAATAAATTTCATAAATCCTCAATTAAACATTATGGAATGTCGAGCACGTAAAATGACCGTTTTGGACATGTTCGGGTTCATATATGATTATGGACTTCTAGACCAATTTTGGGTTTAGAATTATGGGCTTTTATTGGATCCAATATGGATTAAGAGAAAGCATTAGAACATGTCACAAGAGAAGCCCACATTTAACCATTTGATGTGATCAAAATGGGGTTAAATAATTAAATCCGAAATTAATTAATATTAGCTATTTATTTATTTGATTAAATAGTTTATTGAAGTGATGAGATCAATTTCAATAAATAATGGCTAAGTGGGTGGGTCTAAGCACATGATAATGTTTGGTGCCATTATTAGAGATAATGGGGCTTTATTTGGTGGATGGAATCAAATGAGCTAGCACTCATGTTTCTTCATTATCTCTCTCATTTCTTAATGAAATTTCGAGATTCCAAATCCTCTGAACTCCTAGAACATTTCTAAGTGTGGACTGATTAGAGGCATCACAATTGTGGTGCTTAAAGGATCTCAGATCGTGGCAAAACAGAAGCTGTTCGTGCAGAGCTGTTTTTCTGGACAGTGTTCGGAGCTTGCTGTTTTCAGTCGTTTTCTCCCACTTCACGAAGTTGTTTTCGAAACTGAAAGTGAGGTAATTAAACTTCAATCTTTCCTCTTGATTTTCATTTTTGAATGAAGTCGATCCGAGGTTTCTAGAGCTTCCGCCATCTGTTTTAATTTTACTGCGCAATAGTTGCGTTATTAGGAACCTCATGGACAAATGTTGTCCTTAAAGTGCGCCGGCGCCACGCCCCAAGGCTATCGCCCACCCGCTTTTTGGGCATTTTTCCGCAGGACGAACTTGGCGCCAAGGGGCTCGGTTACTCTTTTTTGGGCGTGGCTGTGCCCGCGGCCTATTTTTGTCGCGGGGGGGAGGGTCGTCAAACTCTCGGCCCATTCCGAGTCCGGCGGACGAAGTTTGCCGGCCCCACGCCCAACGGCTATAGCACACCCTTTTTTCGGGCATTTTTCCGCTGGACGAACTTGGGGCGAAGGGGTTCGGCTGCTCTTTTTTGGCCGCGGCTGTGCCCGCTGCCTTTTTTTGTCGTGGGGAGGGGGTGGGCGAAGTCTCGTCCGATTACAAGTCCGGCGCCCCAAGGCTATAGCCCACCCCTTTTTTGCGCATTTTTCCGCCGGACGAACTTGGCACGAAGGGGTTGGGCTGCTCTTTTTTGGGCGCGGTAGTGCCTGCGGCCTAATTTTGTCGTGGGGAGGGGGTGGGAAATTTCTCGCCCCATTCCGAGTCCGGCGGACGAACTTCGCCCACCCCACGCCCCAAGGCTATAGCCCACCCTTATTTTGGGCATTTTTCCGCAGGACGAACTTGTCGCCAAGGGGTTCGGCTGATCTTTTTTGGGCGCGGCAATGTCCGCGGCCTATTTGTGTCGTGGGGAGGGGGTGGGAAATGTCTCGCCCCATTCCGAGTCCGGCGGACGAAGTTCGCCCGCCCCACGCCCCAAGGCTATAGCCCACCTCCTTTTTGGGCGTTTTTTCCGCAGGACGAACTTGGCGCCAAGGCGTTCGGCTGCTCTTTTTTGGGCGCGGCTGTGCCCGCGGCCTATTTTTGTCGTGGGGAGGGGGTGGGCGAAGTCTCGGCCCATTCCGAATCCGGCGGACGAAGTTTGGCAGCCCCATGCCCCAAGGCCTTCGCCCACCCCTTTTTTCGGTATTTTTCCACAGGACGAACTTGGCGCCAAGGGGTTCGGCTGCACTTTTTTGGGCGCGGCTGTGCCCGCATCCTATTTTTGTCGTGGGGAGGGGGTGGCCAAAGTCTCGGCCCATTCCGAGTCCGGCGGACGAATTTCGCCAGCCCCACGCCCAAAGGCTATAGCACACCCCTTTTTTGGGCATTTTTCGGCAGGACGAACTTGGCGCCATGGAGTTCGGCTACTTTTTTTTGGGCGCGGCTGTGCCCGCGGCCTATTTTTGTCACGGGGACTGGGTGGGAAAAGTCTCGGCCCATTCCGAGTCCGGCAAACGAAGTTCGCCCTCCCCACGCCCCAAGGCTATAGCACACCCCTTTTTGGGCATTTTTCCGCAGAACGAACTTGGCGCGAAGGGGTTCGGCTGCTAATTTTCGGGCGCGGCTGTGCCCGCGGCCTATTTTTGCCGCGGGGTGGGGGTGGCCAAAGTCTCGGCCCATTCCGAGGAAGGCGGACGAAGTTCGCCCGCCCCACGCCCCAAGGCTATAGCACACCCCTTTTTTGGGCATTTTTCCGCAGGACGAACTTGGCGCCAAGGGGTTCGGCTGCTCTTTTGTCGGTGCGGCTGTGTACGAGGTCTGTTTTTGGTGTGGATAGGGGGTGGCCAAAGTCTCGCCCCATTCCGAGGAAGGCGGACGAAGTTCGCCGGCCCCACGCCCAAAGGCTATAGCACACCCCTTTTTTGGCATTTTTCCGCAGGACGAACTTGGCGCCAACGGGCTCGGCTGCTCTTTTTTAGGCGCGGCTGTGTACGAGGTCTTTTTTTGGTGTGGGGATGGGGTGGCCAAAGTCTCGGCCCATTCCGAGTCCGGCGGACGAAGTTTGCCGGCCCCACACCCAAAGGCTATAGCACACCCCTTTTTCGGGCATTTTTCCGCAGGACGAACTTGGCGCCAAGGGGTTCGGCTGCTCTTTTTTGGCCGTGGCTGTGCCCGCAGCCTTTTTTTGTTGTGGGGGGGGGGTGGGCAAAGTCTCTTCCCATTACGAGTCCGGCGGACGAAGTTCGCCAGGCCCACGCCCCAAGGCTATAGCCCACCCCTTTTTTGGGCATTTTTCCGCAGGACGAACTTGGCGCCAAGGGGTTCGGCTGGTCTTTTTTGGGCGCGGCTATGCCTGTGGCCTTTTTTTGTCGTGCGGAGGGGATGGGCAAAGTCTCGGCCCATTCCGAGTCCGGCGGACGAAGTTCGCCCGCCCCACGCCCAAAGGCTATAGCACACCCCTTTTTTGGGCATTTTTCGGCAAGACGAACTTGGCGCCATGGAGTTCGGCTGCTCTTTTTTGGGCGCGGCTGTGCCCGCGGCCTATTTTTGTCGTGGGGAGAGGGTGGGCTATGTCTCGGCCCATTACGAGTCCGGTGGACGAAGTTCGCCAGCCCCACGCCCCAAGGCTATAGCCCACCCCTTTTTTGGGCTTTTTTCCGCAGGACGAACTGGACGCCAAGGGGTTTGGCTACTCTTTTTTGGGCGCGGTTGTGCCCGCGGCCTATTTTTGTCGCGGGGAGGGGGTGGCCAAAGTCTCGGCCCATTCCGAGTCCGGGCAGACGAAGTTCACCAGCCCCACGCCCCAAGGCTATAGACCACCCCTTTTTTGGGCATTTTTCCGCTGGACGAACTTGGCGCCAAGGGGTTCGGCTGCACTTTTTTGGGCGCGGCTGTGCCCGCGTCCTATTTTTGTCGCGGGGAGGGGGTGGGCAAAGTCTCGGCCCATTCCGAGGAGGGCGGATGAAGTTCGCCGGCCCCACGCCCAAAGGCTATAGCACACCCCTTTTTTGGCATTTTTCCGCAGGACGAACTTGGCGCCAATGGGTTCGGCTGTTCTTTTTTAGGCGCGGCTGTGTATGAGGTCTATTTTTGTCGTGGGGAGGGGGTGGCCAAAGTCTCGGCCCATTCTGAGTCCGGCGGACGAACTTCGCCCGCCCCACGCTCCAAGGCTATAGCCCACCCCTATTTTGGGCATTTTTCCGCAGGACGAACTTGTCGCCAAGGGGTTCGGCTGATCTTTTTTGGGCGCGGCAATGTCCGCGGCCTATTTGTGTCGCGGGGAGGGGGTGGGCTAAGTCTCGGCCCATTACGAGTCCGGCGGACGAAGTTTGCCAGCCCCACGCCCCAAGGCTTTAGCCCACCCCTTTTTTGGGCATTTTTCCGCAGGACGAACTTGGCGCGAAGGGGTTGGGCTGCTCTTTATTGGGCGCGGCAGTGCCCGCGGCATATTTTTGTCATGGGGAGGGGGTGGGAAATGTCTCGCCCCATTCCGAGTCCGGCGGCCGAAGTTCGCCCGCCCCACGCCCCAAGGCTATAGCCCACCTCCTTTTTGGGCGTTTTTCCGCAGGACGAACTTGGCGCCAAGGGGTTCGGCTGCTCTTTTTGGGGCGCGGCTGTGCCCGCGGCCTATTTTTGTCCTGGGGAGGGGGTGGGCTAAGTCTCGGCCCATTCCGAATCCGGCGGACGAAATTTACCAGCCCCATGCCCCAAGGCCTTAGCCCACCCCTTTTTTCGGTATTTTTCCGCAGGACGAACTTGGCGCCAAGGGGTTCGGCTGCACTTTTTTCGGCGCGGCTGTGCCCGCGGCCTATTTTTGTCGTGGGGAGAGGGTGGGCTATGTCTCGGCCCATTACGAGTCCGGTGGACGAAGTTCGCCAGCCCCACGCCCCAAGGCTATAGGACACCCCTTTTTTGGGCATTTTTCGGCAGGACGAACTTGGCGCCTGGGGGTTCGGCTGTGCCCGCGGCCTATTTTTGTCGCGGGGAGGGGGTGGCCAAAGTTTTTACCCATTCCGCGGAAGGCGGATGAACTTTACCGGCCCCACGCCCAGAGGCTATAGCACACCCCTTTTTTGGGCATTTTTCCGCAGGACGAACTTGGCGCCAAGGGGTTCGGCAGCTCTTTTTTGGGCGCGGCTGTGCCCGCGGCCTATTTTTGTCGTGGGGAGGGGGTGGGCAAGGTCTAGGCCCATTCCGAGCCTGGCGGACGAAGTGCGCCAGCCTCACGCCCCAAGGCTATAGACCACCCCTTTTTTGGGCATTTTTCCGCTGGACGAACTTGGCGCCAAGGGGTTCGGCTGCACTTTTTTGGGCGCGGCTGTGCCCGCGTCCTATTTTTGTCGCGGGGAGGGGGTGGGCAAAGTCTCGGCCCATTCCGAGTTCGGCGGACGAAGTCCGCCCGCCCCACGCCCAAAGGCTATAGCACACCCCTTTTTTGGGCATTTTTCGGCAGGACGAACTTGGCGCCATGGAGTTCGGCTGCTCTTTTTTGGGCGCGGCTGTGCCCGCGGCCTATTTTTGTCGTGGGGAGAGGGTGGGCTATGTCTCGGCCCATTACGAGTCCGGTGGACGAAGTTCGCCAGCCCCACGCCCCAAGGCTATAGCCCACCCCTTTTTTGGGCTTTTTTCCGCAGGACGAACTGGACGCCAAGGGGTTTGGCTGCTCTTTTTTGGGCGCGGTTGTGCCCGCGGCCTATTTTTGTCGCGGGGAGGGGGTGGCCAAAGTCTCGGCCCATTCCGAGTCCGGGCAGACGAAGTTCACCAGCCCCACGCCCCAAGGCTATAGACCACCCCTTTTTTGGGCATTTTTCCGCTGGACGAAGTTGGCGCCAAGCGGTTCGGCTGCACTTTTTTGGGCGCGGCTGTGCCCGCGTCCTATTTTTGTCGTGGGGAGGGGGAGGGCAAAGTCTCGGCCCATTCCGAGTCCGGCGGACGAAGTCCGCCCGCCCCACGCCCAAAGGCTATAGCACACCCCTTTTTTGGGCATTTTTCGGCAGGACGAACTTGGCGCCATGGAGTTCGGCTGCTCTTTATTGGGCGCGGCTGTGCCCGCGGCCTATTTTTGTCGTGGGGAGAGGGTGGGCTATGTCTCGGCCCATTACGAGTCCGGTGGACGAAGTTCGCCAGCCCCACGCCCCAAGGCTATAGCCCACCCCTTTTTTGGGCTTTTTTCCGCAGGACGAACTGGGCGCCAAGGGGTTTGGTTGTTCTTTTTTGGGCGCGGTCGTGCCCGCGGCCTATTTTTGTCGCGGGGAGGGGGTGGCCAAAATCTCGGCCCATTCCGAGTCTGGGCAGACGAAGTTCACCAGCCCCACGCCCCAAGGCTATAGACCACCCCTTTTTTGGGCATTTTTCCGCAGGACGAACTTGGCGCCAATGGGTTCGGCTGGTCTTTTTTGGGCGCGGCTATGCCTGTGGCCTTTTTTTGTCATGCGGGGGGGATGGGCAAAGTCTCGGCCCATTCCGAGTCCGGCGGACGAAGTTTGCCCGCCCCACGCCCAAAGGCTATAGCACACCCCTTTTTTGGGCATTTTTCGGCAGGACGAACTTGGCGCCATGGACTTCGGCTGCTCTTTTTTGGGCGCGGCTGTGCCCGCGGCCTATTTTTGTCGTGGGGAGAGGGTGGGCTATGTCTCGGCCCATTACGAGTCCGGTGGACGAAGTTCGCCAGGCCCACGCCCCAAGGCTATAGCCCACCCCTTTTTTGGGCTTTTTTCCGCAGGACGAACTGGGCGCCAAGGGGTTTGGCTGTTCTTTTTTGGGCGCGGTTGTGCCCGCGTCCTATTTTTGTCGTGGGGAGGGGGTGGGCAAAGTCTCGGCCCATTCCGAGGAAGGCGGACGAAGTTCGCCGGCCCCACGCCCAAAGGCTATAGCACACCCCTTTTTTGGCATTTTTCCGCAGGACGAACTTGGCGCCAACGGGTTCGGCTGTTCTTTTTTAGGCGCGGCTGTGTATGAGGTCTATTTTTTGTCGTGGGGAGGGGGTGGCCAAAGTCTCGGCCCATTCTGAGTCCGGCAGACGAACTTCGCCCGCCCCACGCCCCAAGGCTATAGCCCACCCCTATTTTGGGCATTTTTCCGCAGGACGAACTTGTCGCCAAGGGGTTCGGCTGATCTTTTTTGGGCGCGGCAATGTCCGCGGCCTATTTGTGTCGCGGGGAGGGGGTGGGCTAAGTCTCGGCCCATTACGAGGCCGGCGGACGAAGTTCGCCAGCCCCACGCCCCAAGGCTATAGCCCACCCCTTTTTTGGGCATTTTTCCGCAGGACGAACTTGGCGCCAAGGGGTTGGGCTGCTCTTTATTGGGCGCGGCAGTGCCCGCGGCCTATTTTTGTCATGGGGAGGGGGTGGGAAATGTCTCGCCCCATTCCGAGTCCGGAGGCCGAAGGTCGCCCGCCCCACGCCCCAAGGCTATAGCCCACCTCCTTTTTGGGCGTTTTTCCGCAGGACGAACTTGGCGCCAAGGGGTTCGGCTGCTCTTTTTTGGGCGCGGCTGTGCCCGCGGCCTATTTTTGTCCTGGGGAGGGGGTGGGCTAAGTCTCGGCCCATTCCGAATCCGGCGGATGAAGTTCGCCAGCCCCACGCCCCAAGGCTATAGCCCACCCCTTTTTTGGGCATTTTTCCGCAGGACGAACTTGGCGCGAAGGGGTTGGGCTGCTCTTTATTGGGCGCGGCAGTGCCCGCGGCCTATTTTTGTCATGGGGAGGGGGTGGGAAATGTCTTTCCCCATTCCGAGTCCGGCGGCCGAAGTTCACCCGCCCCACGCCCCAAGGCTACAGCCCACCTCCTTTTTGGGCGTTTTTCCGCAGGACGAACTTGGCGCCAAGGGGTTCGGCTGCTCTTTTTTGGGCGCGGCTGTGCCCGCGGCCTATTTTTGTCCTGGGGAGGGGGTGGGCTAAGTCTCGGCCCATTCCGAGTCCGGCGGACGAAGTCCGCCCGCCCCACGCCCAAAGGCTATAGCACACCCCTTTTTTGGGCATTTTTCGGCAGGACGAACTTGGCGCCATGGAGTTCGGCTGCTCTTTATTGGGCGCGGCTGTGCCCGCGGCCTATTTTTGTCGTGGGGAGAGGGTGGGCTATGTCTCGGCCCATTACGAGTCCGGTGGACGAAGTTCGCCAGCCCCACGCCCCAAGGCTATAGGACACCCCTTTTTTGGCCATTTTTCGGCAGGACGAACTGGGCGCCTGGGGGTTCGGCTGTGCCCGCGGCCTATTTTTGTCGCGGGGAGGGGGTGGCCAAAGCTTTTACCCATTCCGCGGAAGGCGGATGAACTTTACCGGCCCCACGCCCAGAGGCTATAGCACACCCCTTTTTTGGGCATTTTTCCGCTGGACGAACTTGGCGCCAAGGGGTTCGGCAGCTCTTTTTTGGGCGCGGCTGTGCCCGCGGCCTATTTTTGTCGTGGGGAGGGGGTGGGCAAGGTCTCGGCCCATTCCGAGCCTGGCGGACGAAGTGCGCCAGCCCCACGCCCCAAGGCTATAGACCACCCCTTTTTTGGGCATTTTTCCGCAGGACGAACTTGGCGCCAAGGGGTTCGGCTGCTCTTTTTTGGGCGCGGCTGTGCCTGCGGCTTATTTTTGTCGCGGGGAGGAGGTGGGAAATGTCTCGGCCCATTCCGAGTCCGGCGGACGAAGTCCGCCAGGCCCACGCCCCAAGGCTATAGCCCACCCCTTTTTTGGGCTTTTTTCCGCAGGACGAACTGGGCGCCAAGGGGTTTGGCTGTTCTTTTTTGGGCGCGGTTGTGCCCGCGGCCTATTTTTGTCGCGGGGAGGGGGTGGCCAAAGTCTCGGCCCATTCCGAGCCCGGGCAGACGAAGTTCACCAGCCTCACGACCCAAGGCTATAGACCACCCCTTTTTTGGGCATTTTTCCGCTGGACGAACTTGGCGCCAAGGGGTTCGGCTGCACTTTTTTGGGCGCGCCTGTGCCCGCGTCCTATATTTGTCGCGGGCAGGGCGTGGACAAAGTCTCGGCCCATACCGAGTCCGGCGGACGATATTCGCCCGCCCCAAGCCACATGGCTATAGCACACCCCTTTTTTGGGCATTTTTCGGCAGGACGAACTTGGCGCCATGGAGTTCGGCTGCTCTTTTTTGGGCGCGGCTGTGCCCGCGGCCAATTTTTGTCGTGGGGAGAGGGTGGGCTATGTCTCGGCCCATTACGAGTCCGGCGGATGAAGTTCGCCAGCCCCATGCCCCAAGGCTATAGCCCACCCCTTTTTTGGGCATTTTTCCGCAGGACGAACTTGGCGCCAAGGGTTCGGCTGCTCTTTTTTGGGCGCGGCTTTGCCCGCGGCCTATTTTTGTTGCAGGGAGGGGGTGGGCAAAGTCTCGTCCCATTCCGAGTCCGGCGGACGAAGTTCGCCAGCCCCACGCCCCAAGGCTATAGCCCACCCCATTTTTGGGCATTTTTCCGCCGGACGAACTTGGCGCCAAGGGGTTCGGCTGCTCTGTTTTGGGTGCGGTTGTACCCGCGGCTTATTTTTGGCACGGGAAGGGGGTGCGCAAAGTCTTGGTCCTTTCCGAGTCCGGCGGACGAAGTTCGCCAGCCCCACCCGCCAAGGCTATTGCACACCCCTTTTGTGTGCATTTTTCCGCAGGACAAACTTGGCACCAGGGGGTTGGGCTGCTCTTTCTTTGGCACGGCTGTGCCGCTGCCTATTTTTCTCGCGGGGAGGGGGTGGGTAAAGTCTCGGCCCATTCGGAGTCAGACGGACGAAGTTCGCCAGCCCCACGCCCCAAGGCTATAGCCCACCCCTTTTTTGGGCATTTTTCCGCAGGACGAACTTGGCGGCAAGGGGTTCGGCAGTTCTTTTTTGGGTGTGGCTGTGCCCGCGGCCTATTTTTATCGTGGGGAGGGGGTGGGCAAAGTCTCCGCCCATTCCGAGGACGGCTGACGAAGTTCACCAGCCCCACGCCCCAAGGCTATAGCCCACCCCTTTTTGGGGCATTTTTCCGCTGGAGAACTTGGCGCCAAGGGGTTCGGCTGCTCGTTTTTGGGCGCGGCTGTGCCCGCGGCCTATTTTTGTCGCAGGGAGGGGGTGGGCCAGGCCTCGGCCCATTCCGAGTCTGGCGGATGAAGTTCGCCAGCCCCACGGCCCAAGGCTATAGCCCACCCCTTTTTTGGGCATTTTTCCGCAGGACGAACTTGGCGCGAAGGGGTTCGGCCGCTCTTTTTTGGGCGCGGCTGTGCGCGCGGCCGATTTTTGGCATGGGGAGGGGGCAGGCAATGACTTTTCCCATTCCGATTCCGGTGGACGAACTTCGCCAGCCCCACGCCCCAAGGCTATAGCCGACCCCTTTTTTGGGCGTTTTTTCGCAGGACGAACCTTGGGCCAACGCCTTCGGCCGGTCTTTTTTGGGCACGGCTGTGGCCGCGGCCTTTTTTTATCGTGGGGTGTGGGTGGGCAATGTCTCGGCCCATTCCGAGTCCGGAGGACGAACTTCGCCGGCCCCACGCCCCAAGGCTATAGCCCACCCCTTTTTTGGGCATTTTTCCGCAGGACGAACTTGGCGCCAAGGGGTTCGGCTGCTCTTTTTTGGGCGCGGCTGTGCCTGCGGCTTATTTTTGTCGCGGGGAGGAGGTGGGAAATGTCTCGGCCCATTCCGAGTCCGGCGGACGGAGTTCGCCCGCCCCACGCCCCAAGGCTATAGCCCACCCCCTTTTTGGGCATTTTTTGGCAGGACGAACTTGGCGCCAAGGGGTTCGGCTGCTCTTTTTTGGGAACGGCTGGCCCCGTGGCCTATTTTTGTCACGGGGAGGGGGTGCCAAAAGTCTCGGCCCATTCCGAGTCCAGCGGATGAAGTGCGCCAGTCCCACACCCCAAGGCTATAGCCCACCCCCTTTTTGCGCATTTTTCCGCTGGACGAACTTGGCGCCAAGGGGTTCGGCTGCTCTTTTTTGGACGCGGCTGTGCCCGCGGCCTATTTTTGTCGTGGGGAGGGGGTGGGAAAACTCGGCCCATTCCGAGTCCAGCGGACGAAGTTTGCCCGCCCCACACCCCAAGGCTATAGCCCACCCCCTTTTTGCGCATTTTTCCGCAGGACGAACTTGGCGCCAAGGGGTTCGGCTGCTCTTTTTTGGACGCAGCTGTGCCCGCGGCCTATTTTTGTCTCGGGGAGGGGGTGGGCAAAGTCTTGGCCCATTCCGAGTCCGACAGACGAAGTTCGCCAGCCCCACGCCCCAAGGCTATAGTCCACGCCGTTTTTCGTCATTTTTCGGCAGGACGAACTTGGCGCCAAGGGGTTCGGCTGCTCTTTTTTGGGCGCGGCTGTGCCCGCGGCCTATTTTTGTCATGGGGAGGGGGCGGGAAAAGTCTCGGCCCATTCCGAGGAGGGCGGATGAACTTTGTCGGCCCCACGCCCAAAGGCTATATCGCACCTCTTTTTTGGGCATTTTTCCGCAGGACGAACTTGGCGCCAAGGGGTTCGGTTTCTCTTTTTTGGGCGTGGCTGTGCCCGTGGCCTACCTTTGTCGCGGGGAGGGAGTGGTAAAAGTCTCGGCCCATTCCGAGGAAGGCGGATGAACTTTGCCGGCCCCACACCCAAAGGCTATAGCACACCCCTTTTTTGGGGATTTTTCCGCAGTACGAACTTGGCGCCATGGGGTTCGGCTGCTCTTTTTTGGGCGCGGCTGTGCCCGCAGCCTATTTTTGTCACAGGGAGGGGGTGGCCAAAGTCTCGGCCCATTGCGAGGAAGAAGGACAAAGTTCGCCGGCCCCACGCCCGAAGGCTATAGCACACCCCTTTTTTGGGCATCTTTCCGCAGGAAGGACTAGGCGCCAAGGGGTTCGGCTGCTCTTTTTTGGGCGCGACTGTGCCCGCGGCCTATTTTTGTCTCGGGGAGGGGGTGGGCAAAGTCTTGGCCCATTCCGAGTCCGACAGACGAAGTTCGCCAGCCCCACGCCCCAAGGCTATAGTCCACGCCGTTTTTCGTCATTTTTCGGCAGGACGAACTTGGCGCCAAGGGGTTCGGCTGGTCTTTTTTGGGTTCGGCTATGCCCGCGGCCTATTTTTGTCGCGGGGAGGGGGTGGGCAAAGTCTCGGCCCATTCCGAGTCCGGCGGATGAACTTCGACAGCCCCACGCCCCAAGGCTATCGCACACTACTTTTTTGGGCATTTTTCCGCAGGACGAACATGGCGCCAAGGGGTTCGGCTCCTCTTTTTTCGGCGCGGCTGTGCCCGCGGCCTATTTTTGTCGTGGGGAGGGGGTGGCCAAAGTCTCGGCCCATTCCGAGTCCGGCGGACGAAGTTCGCCCGCCCCACGCCCCAAGGCTATAGCCCACGCCCTTTTTGAGCATTTTTCCGCAGGACGAACTTGGCGCCAAGGGGTCGGCTGCTCTTTTTTGGGCGTGGCTGCGCCCGCGGCCTATTTTTGTCACGGGGAGGGGGTGGGCAAAGTCGCGGCCCACTCCGAGGAAGGCGGATGAACTTTGCCGGCCCCACGGCCAAAGGCTATTGCACACCCCTTTTTTGGGTATTTTTCCGCAGGACGAACTTGGCGCCTGGGGGTTCGGCTGCTCTTTCTCGGGCGCGGCGGTGCCCGCGGCCTATTTTTGCCGCGGGGAGGGGGTGGGCAAAGTCTCGGCGCATTCCTAGTCCGGCGGACGAAGTGCGCCCTTCCCACGCCCCAAGGCTATATCCCACCCCTTTTTGTGGCATTTTTCCGACGACGAACTTGGCGCCAAGGGGTTCGGCTGCTCTTTTTTGGGCGCGGCTGTGCCCGCACCCTATTTTTGTCGCCGGGAGGTGGGGGGAAGTCTCGGCCCATCCCGAGTCCGGCGGACGAAGTTCGCCAGCCCCACGCCCTAAGGCTATAGCCCACCCCCTTTTTGGGCATTTTTCCGCTGGACGAACTTGGCGCCAAGGGGTTCGGCTGCTCTTTTTTGGGCGCGGGTGTGCCCGCGGCCTATTTTTGTCGCAGGGAGGGGGTGGGTAATGTCTCGGCTCATTCCGAGGGTGGCGGACGAAGTTCGCTAGCCTGACGCCCCAAGGGTATAGCCCACCCCTTTTTTGGCCATTTGTCCGCAGGACGAGCTTGGCGCCAAGGGGTTCGGCTGCTCTTTTTTGGGCGAGGCTGTGCCCGCGGCTTATTTTTGTCACGGGGAGGTGGTAGGAAAATTCTCGGCCCATTCCGAGTTCGTCCGCCGGCCCCACGCCCCAAGGCTGTAGCCCACCCCCTTTTTGGGCATTTTTCCGCCGGACGAACTTGGCGCCAGAGGTTCGGCTGTTCTTTTTTTGGCGCGGCTGTGCCCGCGGCCTATTTTTGTCGTGGGGAGGGGGTGCGCAAAGTCTCGGCCCATTCCAAGGAAGGCGGACAAAGTTCGCCAGCCCCACGCCCAAAGGCTATAGTACACCCCTTTTTTGGGCATTTTTCCGCAAGACAAACTTGGCGCCAGGGGGTTCGGGAACTCTTTTTTGGGCGCGGCTGTGCCCGCGGCCTATTATTGTCGCGGGGAGGGGGTGGGAAAAGTCTCGGCCCATTCCGAGTCCGGCGGACGAACTTTGCCGGCCCCACGCCCCAAGGCTATAGCCCACACCCTTTTTGGGCATTTTTCCGCAGGACGAACTTGGCGCCAGGGGGTTCGGCTGCTCTTTTTTGAGCGCGGCTGTGCCCGCGTCCTATTTTTGTTGTGGGGAGGGGGTGGGCAAAGTCTCGGTCCTTTCCGGGGAAGGCGGATGAACTTTGCTGGCCCCATGCCCCAAAGCTATAGCCCACCCCCTTTTTGGGCATTTTTCCGCTGGACGAACTTGGCGCCAGGGGGTCGGCTGCTCTTTTATGGGCGCGGCTGTGCCCGCGGCCTATTTTTGTCACGGGGAGGGGGTGGGAAAAGTCTCGGCCCATTCCGAGGAAGGCGGACGAAGTGCACCAGCCCCACGCCCCAAGGCTATAGCCCACCCCCTTTTTGGGAATTTTTCCGCAGGCCGAACTTGGCGCCAAGGGGTTCGGCAGCTCTTTTTTGGGCGCGGCTGAGCCCGCGGCCTATTTTTGTCACGGGGAGGGGTGGGAAAAGTCTCGGCCTATTCTGTGTCCGGCGGACGAAGTTCGCCAGCCCCACGCCCCAAGGCCATGGCCCACCCCTTTCTTGGGCATTTTTCCGTAGGACGAGCTTGGCGCCATGGGGTTCGGCTGCTCTTTTTTGGGCGCGGCTGTGCCCGCGGGATAGTTTTGTCACGGGGAGGGGGTGGGAAAAGTCTCGGCCCATTCCGAGTCCGGCGGACGAAGTTCGCCCGCCCCACGCCCCAAGGCTGTAGCCAACCCCCTTTTTGGGCATTTTTCGGCAGGACGAACATGGCGCCAAGGGGTTCGGCTGCTGTTTTTTGGGCGCGGCTGTGCCCGCACCCTATTTTTGTCGCCGGGAGGGGGGGGGGGAAGTCTCGGCCCATCCCGAGTCCGGCGGACGAAGTTCGCCTGCCCCACGTCCCAAGGCTATTGCCCACCCCTTTTTTGGGCATTTTTCCGCAGGACGAGCTTGGCGCCAAGGGGTTCGGCTGCTCTTTTTTGGGCACGGCTGTGCCCGCGGCCTATTTTTGTCGCGGGGAGGGGGTGGGCAAAGTCTCGGCCCATTCCGAGTCCGGCGGACGAAGTGCGCCAGCCCCACGCCCTAAGGCTATAGCCCACCCCCTTTTTGGGCATTTTTCCGCTGGACGAACTTGGCGCCAAGGGGTTCGGCTGCTCTTTTTTGGGCGCGGGTGTGCCCGCGGCCTATTTTTGTCGCACGGAGGGGGTGGGCAATGTCTCGGCCCATTCCGAGGAAGGCGGACGAAGTGCGCCAGCCCCACGCCCCAAGGCTATACCCCACCCCCTTTTTGGGCATTTTTCCGCTGGACGAACTTGGCGCCAAGCGGTTCGGCTGCTCTTTTTTGGGCGCGGCTGTTCCCGCGGCCTATTTTTGTCCTGGGGAGGGGGTGGGCAAAGTCTCGGCCCATTCCGAGTCCGGCGGATGAACTTCGCCAGCCCCACGCACCAAGGCTACAGCCCACCCCTTTTTTGGGCATTTTTCCGCAGGCCGAACATGGCGCCTAGGGGTTCGGCTGCTTTTGTTTGGGCGCGGCTGTCCCCGCAGCCTATTTTTGTCGTGGGGAGGGGGTGGACAAAGTCTCGGCCCATTCCGAGGAAGGCGGACGAAGTTCGCCAGCCCCACGCCCCAAGGCTATAGCCCACGCCCTTTTTGGGCATTTTTCCGCAGGACGAACTTGGCGCCAACGGGTCGGCTGCTCTTTTTTGGGCGTGGCTGTGCCCGCGGCCTATTTTTGTTGCGGGAAGGGGGTGGGCAAAGTCTCGGCCCATTCCGAGGAAGGCGGACGAAGTGCGCCAGCCCCACGCCCCAAGGCTATAGCCCACCCCCTTTTTGGGCATTTTTCCGCAGGACGAACTTGGCGCCAGGGGGTCGGCTGCTCTTTATGGGCGCGGCTGTGCCGGCGGCCTATTTTTGTCGCGGGGAGGGGGTGGGCAAAGTCTCAGCCCATTCCGAGGAAGGCGGACGAAGTGCACCAGCCCCACGCCCCAAGGCTATAGCCCACCCCCTTTTTGGGCTTTTTTCCGCAGGCCGAACTTGGCGCCAAGGCGTTCGGCTGCTATTGTTTGGGCACAGCTGCCCTCGCGGCCTATTTTTGTCGCGGGGAGGGGGTGGGCACAGCCTCGGCCCATTCCGAGTCCGGCGGACGAACTTCGGCAGCCCCACGCCCCAAGGCCATAGCACACCCCTTTTTTGGGCATTTTTCCGTAGGACGAGCTTGGCGCCATGGGCTTCGGCTGTGCCCGCGGCCTATTTTTGTCGCGGGCAGGGGGTGTGCAAAGTCTCGGCCCATTCCGAGTCCGGCGGACGAACTTCGCCAGCCCCACGCCCCAAGGCGACGGCCCGCCCCTTTTTTGGTCATTTTTCCGCAGGGCGAACTTGGCGCCAAGGGGTTCGGCTTCCCTTTTTTGGGTGCGGCTGTGCCCGCGGCCTATTTTTGTCATGGGGAGGGGGTGTGCAAAGTCTCGGCCCATTCTGAGTCCGGCGGATGAACTTCGCCAGCCCCACGCCCCAAGGCTACGGCCCGCCCCTTTTTTGGTCATTTTTCCGCAGGACGAACTTGGCTCCAGGGGGTTCGGCTGCTCTTTTTTGTGCGCGGCTGTGCCCGTAGCCTATTTTTGTCGCGGGGAGGGGGTGGCCAAAGTCTCGGCCCATTCCGAGGAGGGCGGATGAACTTTGCTGGCCCCACACCGAAAGGCTATAGCACAGCCCTTTTTTGGGCATTTTACCGCAGGACGAACCTGGCGCTAAGGGGTTCGGCTGCTCTTTTTTGGGAGCGGCTGTGCCCGCGGCCTATTTTTTTCGTGGGGAGGGGGTGGGCAAAGTCTCGGCCCATTCCGAGTCCTGCGGACGAACTTCGCCATCCCCACGCCCCAAGGCTACAGCCCACCCCTTTTCGGGCTTTTTTCCGCAGGGCGAACTTGGCGCCAAGGGGTTCGGCTGCTCTTTTTTGGGCGCGGCTGTGCCCGCGGCCTATTTTTGCCGCTCGGAGGGGGTGGGCAAAGTCTCGGCACATTTCGAGTCCTGCGGATGAAGTTTGCGAGCCCCACGCCCCAAGGCTATAGCCCACTCCCTTTTTGGGCATTTTTCCGCAGGACGAACTTGGCGCCAAGGGGTCGGCTGCTCTTTTTTGGGCGCGGCTGTGCCCGCGGCCTATTTTTGCGGCTGGGAGGGGGGGGGGCAAAGTCTCGGCCCATTCCGAGGAAGGCGGACGAAGTCCGCCAGCCCCACGCCCCAAGGCTATAGCCCACGCCCTTTTTGGGCATTTTTCCGCTGGACGAACTTGGCACCAAGGGGTCGGCTGCTCTTTTTGGGGCACGGCTGTGCACGTGGCGTATTTTTGTAGCGGGGATGGGTTGGGCAAAGTCTCGGCCCATTCCGAGGAAGGCGGACGAAGTTCGCCAGCCCCAGGCCCCAGGCCATAGCCCACGCCATTTTTGGGCATTTTTCCGCAGGACGAACTTGGCGCCAAGGGGTCGGCTGCTCTTTTTTGGGCGCGGCTGTGCCCACGGCCTATTTTTGTCGCGGGGAGGGGGTGGACAAAGTCTCGGCCCATTCCGAGGAAAGTGGACGAAGTTCGCCAGCCCCACGCCCCAAGGCTATAGCCCACCCCCTTTTTGGACATTTTTCCGCTGGATGAACTTGGCGCTAAGGGGTTCGGCTGCACTTTTTTGGGCGCGGCAGTGCCCGCGGCCTATTTTTGTTGCAGGGAGGGGGTGGGCAATGTCTCGGCCCATTCTGAGGAAGGCGGATGAACTTTGCCCGCCCCACACCCAAAGGCTACAGCACACCCCTTTTTTGGGCATTTTACCGCAGGACGAACTTGGCGCTAAGGGGTTCGGCTTCTCTTTTTTGGGCGCGGCTGTGCCCGCGGCCTATTTTTGTCGTGGGGAGGGGGTGGGCAAAGTCTAGGCCCATTCCGAGTCCGGCGGACGAAGTGCGCCAGCCCCACACCCCAAGGCTATAGCCCACCCTTGTTTTGGGCATTTTTCCGTGGGACGAACTTGGCCCCAAGGGGTTCGGCTGTGCCCGCGGCCTATTATTGTTGCGGGGAGAGGGTGGGAAAAGTCTCGGCCCATTCCGAGTCCGGCGGACGAACTTTGCCGGCCCCACGGCCGAAGGCTATAGCACACCCCTTTTTTCGGCATTTTTCCGCAGGACGAACTTGGCGCCAGGGGGTTCGGCTGCTGCTTTTTTTGGCGCGGCTCTGCCCACGGCCTATTTTTGTCGCGGGGAGGGGGTGGCCCAAGTCTCGGTCCTTTCCGGGGAAGGCGGATGGACTTTGCTGGCCCCATGCCCAAAGGCTATAGCACACTCCTTTTTTGGGCATTTTTCCGCTGGACGAACTTGGCGCCAGGGGGTTTGGCAGCTCTTTTTTCGGCGCGGCTGTGCCCGCGGCCTATTTTTGTCACGGGGAGGGGGTGGGAAAAGGCTCGGCCCATTCTGTGTCCGGCGGACGAAGTTCGCCAGCGCCACGCCCCAAGGCTATAGCCCACCCCCTTTTTGGGCATTTTTCCGCAGGACGAAATTGGCACCAAGGGGTTCGGCAGCTCTTTTTTGGGCGCGGCTGAGCCCGCGGCCTATTTTTGTCACGGGGAGGGGTGGGAAAAGTCTCGGCCTATTCTGTGTCCGGCGGACGAAGTTCGCCAGCCCCACGCCCCAAGGCCACGGCCCACCCCTTTCTTGGGCATTTTTCCGTAGGACGAGCTTGGCGCCATGGGGTTCGGCTGCTCTTTTTTGGGCGCGGCTGTGCCCGCGGGATAGTTTTGTCACGGGGAGGGGGTGGGAAAAGTCTCGGCCCATTCCGAGTCCGGCGGACGAAATTCGCCCGCCCCACGCCCCAAGGCTGTAGCCAACCCCCTTTTTGGGCATTTTTCGGCAGGACGAACATGGCGCCAAGGGGTTCGGCTGCTGTATTTTGGGCGCGGCTGTGCCCGCACCCTATTTTTGTCGCCGGGAGGGGGGGGGGGAAGTCTCGGCCCATCCCGAGTCCGGCGGACGAAGTTCGCCTGCCCCACGTCGCAAGGCTATTGCCCACCCCTTTTTTGGGCATTTTTCCGCAGGACGAGCTTGGCGCCAAGGGGTTCGGCTGCTCTTTTTTGGGCACGGCTGTGCCCGCGGCCTATTTTTGTCGCGGGGAGGGGGTGGGCAAAGTCTCGGCCCATTCCGAGTCCGGCGGACGAAGTGCGCCAGCCCCACGCCCTAAGGCTATAGCCCACCCCCTTTTTGGGCATTTTTCCGCTGGACGAACTTGGCGCCAAGGGGTTCGGCTGCTCTTTTTTGGGCGCGGGTGTGCCCGCGGCCTATTTTTGTCGCACGGAGGGGGTGGGAAATGTCTCGGCCCATTCCGAGGAAGGCGGACGAAGTGCGCCAGCCCCACGCCCCAAGGCTATACCCCACCCCCTTTTTGGGCATTTTTCCGCTGGACGAACTTGGCGCCAAGGGGTTCGGCTGCTCTTTTTTGGGCGCGGCTGTGCCCGCGGCCTATTTTTGTCCTGGGGAGGGGGTGGGCAAAGTCTCGGCCCATTCCGAGTCCGGCGGATGAACTTCGCCAGCCCCACGCACCAAGGCTACAGCCCACCCCTTTTTTGGGCATTTTTCCGCAGGCCGAACTTGGCGCCTAGGGGTTCGGCAGCTCTTTTTTGGGCGCGGCTGAGCCCGCGGCCTATTTTTGTCACGGGGAGGGGTGGGAAAAGTCTCGGCCTATTCTGTGTCCGGCGGACGAAGTTCGCCAGCCCCACGCCCCAAGGCCACGGCCCACCCCTTTCTTGGGCATTTTTCAGCAGGACGAACTTGGCGCCAAGGGGTTCGGCAGCTCTTTATTGGGCGCGGCTTTGCCAGCGGCCTATTTTGTCGCGGGGAGGGGGTGGGCAAAGTCTCGGCCCATTCCGAGTCCGGCGGACGAAGTTCGCCCGCCCCATGCCCCAAGGCTATAGCCCACCCCTTTTTTGGGCATTTTTCGGCAGGACGAACTTGGTGCCAAGGGTTTCGGCTACTTTTTTTTGGAAGCGGGTGTGCCCGCGGCCTATTTTTGTCGCGGGGAGGGGGTGGGCAAAGTATCGGCCGATTCCAAGTCCGGCGGACGAAGTGCGCCAGCCCCATGCCCCAAGGCTATAGCCCACCCTTGTTTTGGGCATTTTACCGCAGGACGAACTTGGTGCTAAGGGGTTCGGCATCTCTTTTTTGGGCGCGGCTGTGCCCGCGGCCTATTTTTGTCACGGGGAGGGGGTGGGCAAAGTCTCGGCCCATTCCAAGTCCGGTGGACGAACTTGGCACCAAGGGGTTCCGCAGCTCTTTTATGGGCGCGGCTGAGCCCGCGTCCTATTTTTGTCACGGGGAGGGGTGGGAAAAGTCTCGGCCTATTCTGAGTCCGGCAGACGAAGTTCGCCAGCGCCACGCCCCAAGGCTATAGCCCACTCCCTTTTTGGGCATTTTTCCGCCGGACGAACTTCGCGCCAAGGGGTTGGGCTGCTCCTTTTTGGGTGCGTCTGTACACGCGGCCTATTTTTGTCACGGGGAGGGGGTGGGAAAAGTCTCGGCCCATTCCGAGTTCGGCGGACGAAGTCCGCCAGCGCCACGCCCCAAGGCTATAGCCCACCCCCTTTTTGGGCATTTCTCCGCAGGACGAACTTGGCGCCAAGGGGTTCGGCAGCTCTTTTTTGGGCGCGGCTGTGCCCGCAGCCTATTTTTGTCACGGGGAGGGGGTGGGAAAAGTCTCGGCCCATTCCAAGTCCGGCGGACGAAGGTCGCCAGCCCCATGCCCCAAGGCTATAACCCACCCCTTTTTTGGGCATTTTTCGGCAGGACGAACTTGGCGCCAAGGGTTTCGGCTACTTTTTTTTGGAAGCGGGTGTGCCCGCGGCCTATTTTTGTCGCGGGGAGGGGGTGGGCAAAGTATCGGCCCATTCCGAGTCCGGCGGACGAAGTGCGCCAGCCCCATGCCCCAAGGCTATAGCCCACCCTTGTTTTGGGCATTTTACCGCAGGACGAACTTGGCGCTAAGGGGTTCGGCATCTCTTTTTTGGGCGCGGCTGTGCCCGCTGCCTATTTTTGTCGCAGGCTGGGGGTGGGCAAAGTCTCGGTCCATTCTGAGTCCGGCGGACGAAGTTCTCCAGCCCCACGCCCAAAGGCTATAGCACACCCCTTTTTTGGGCATTTTGCCGCAGGGCAAACTTGGCGCCAAGGGGTTCGGCTGCTCTTTTTTGGAAGCGGTGGTGCCATCAGCCTATTTTTGGCACGGGGAGGGGGTGGGAAAAGTCTCGGCCCATTCCGAGGAAGGCAGATGAACTTTGCCGGCCCCACGCCCAAAGGCTATAGCCCACCCCTTTTTTGGGCGCGGCTGTGCCCGTGGCCTATTTTTGTCATGGGGAGCGGGTGGCCAAAGTCTCGGCCCATTCCGACGAAGCCGGACGAAGTGCGCCGGCTCCACGCCCCAAGGCTATAGCCCGCCCCCTTTTTGGGTATTTTTCCACGGGACGAACTTGACGCCAAGGGGTTCGGCAGCTCTTTTTTGGGCGCGGCTGTACCCGCAGCCTATTTTTGTTGCGGGGAGGGGGTGGCCAAAGTCTCGGGATGTTCCGAGGAAGGCGGACGAAGTGCGCCTGCCCCACGCCCCAAGGCTATAGCCCACCCCCTTTTTGGGCATTTTTTCGCTGGACGAACTTGGCGCCAAGGGGTTCGGCTGCTCTTTTTTGGGCGCGGCTGTGCCCGCGGCCTATTTTTGTCGTGGGGAGGGGGTGGCCAAAGTCTCGGCCCATTCCGAGTGCGGCGGACGAAGTTCGCCAGCCCCACGCCCCAATGCTATAGCCCACCCCTTTTTTGGGCATTTTTCCGCAGGACGAACTAGACGCCAAGGGGTTCGGCTGCTATTTTTTGGGTGCAGCTGTGCCCGCTGCCTATTTTTGTCGCGGGCAGGGGGTGGGCAAAGTCTCGGTCCATTCTGAGTCCGGCGGACGAAGTTCTCCAGCCCCACGCCCAAAGGCTATAGCACACCCCTTTTTTGGGCATTTTGCCGCAGGGCAAACTTGGCGCCAAGGGGTTCGGCTGCTCTTTTTTGGAAGCGGCGGTGTCCGCGGCCTAGTTTTGGCACGGGGAGGGGGTGGGAAAAGTCTCGGCCCATTCCGAGGAAGGCAGATGAACTTTGCCGGCCCCACGCCCAAAGGCTATAGCCCACCCCTTTTTTGGGCGCGGCTGTGCCCGTGGCCTATTTTTGTCATGGGGAGCGGGTGGCCAAAGTCTCAGCCCATTCCGAGGGAGGCGGACGAAGTGCGCCGGCTCCACGCCCCAAGGCTATAGCCCGCCCCCTTTTTGGGTATTTTTCCACGGGCCGAACTTGGCGCCAAGGGGTTCGGCTGCTCTTTTTTGGGTGCGGCGGTGCCCGCGGCCTATTTTTGGCGTGGGGAGGGGGTGGGCAAAGTCTCGGCCCATTCCGAGGAAGGGGGATGAACTTTGCCGGCCCCACGCCCAAAGGCTATAGAACACCCATTTTTTGGGCATTTTGCCGTAGGACGAACTTGGCGCCAAGGGGTTCGGCTGCTATTTTTTGGGCGCGGCTGTGCCCGCTGCCTATTTTTGTCGCGGGCAGGGGGTGGGCAAAGTCTCGGTCCATTCTGAGTCCGGCAGACGAAGTTCTCCAGCCCCACGCCCAAAGGCTATAGCACACCCCTTTTTTGGGCATTTTGCCGCAGGGCAAACTTGGCGCCAAGGGGTTCGGCTGCTCTTTTTTGGAAGCGGCGGTGCCCGCGGCCTATTTTTGGCACGGGGAGGGGGTGGGAAAAGTCTCGGCCCATTCCGAGGAAGTCAGATGAACTTTGCCGGCCCCACGCCCAAAGGCTATAGCCCACCTCCTTTTTGGGAATTTTTCCGCAGGATGAACTTGGCACCAAGGGGTTCGGCAGCTCTTTTTTGGGCGCAGCTGTGCCCGTGGCCTATTTTTGTCGTGGGGAGGGTTGGTAAAGTCTCGGCCCGTTCTGAGTCCGGCGGACGAAGTTCGCCCGCCCCACGCCCCAAGGCTATAGCCCACCCCCTTTTTGGGGATATTTCCGCAGGACGAACTTGGTGCCAAGGGCTTCGGCCGCTCTTTTTTGGGCGCGGCTGTGCCTGCGGCCAATTTTTGACACGGGGCGGGGGTGGGCAAAGCCTCAGCCCACTCCGAGTCCAGCGGACGAAGTTCGCCAGCCCCACGCCCCAAGGCTATAGCCCACCCCCTTTTTCGGCATTTTTCCACAGGACGAACTTGGCGCCAAGGGGTTCGCCTGGTCTTTATTGGGCGCGGCTGTGCCCACGGCCTATTTTTTTCGCGGGGAGGGGTTGGGCAAAGTCTCGGCACATTCCGAGTCCGGCGGACGAAGTTCGCCAGCCCCACGCCCCAAGGCTATAGCCCACCTCTTTTTTGGGCATTTTTCCGCAGGACGAACTTGGCGCCAAGGGGTTCGGCTGCTCTTTTTGGGGAGCGGCTATGCCCGCAACCTATTTTTGTCACGGGGAGGGGGTGGGCAATGTCTCAGCCCATTCTGAGTCCGGCAGAAGAAGTTCGCCAGCCCCACGCCCCAAGGCTATAGCCCACCCCGCTTTTGGGCATTTTTCCACAAGAAGAACTTGGCGCCAAGGGGTTCGGCTGCTCTTTTTTGGGCGCGGCTGTGCCTGCGGCCTATTTTTGTCGTGGGGAGGGGGTGGTCAAAGTCTCGTCCCATTCCGAGTCCGGCGGACGAAGTTCGCCCGCCCCACGCCCTAAGGCTATAGCCCACCTCTTTTTTGGGCATTTTTCCGCAGGACGAACTTGGCCCCAAGGGGTTCGGCTGCCCTTTTTTGGGCGCAGCTGTGCCCGCGGCCTATGTTTGTCGTGGGGAGGGGGTGGACCGAGCCTCGGCCCATTCCGTGTCCGGCGGACGAAGTTCGCCCGCCCCACGCCCCAAGGCTATAGCCCACCCTTTTTTTGGAAATTTTTCCTCAGCCGAACTTGGCGCCAAGGGGTTCGGCTGCTCTTTTTTGGGTGCGGCTGTGACCGCGGCCTATTTTTGTCGCGGGGAGGGGTTGGGTAATGTCTCGGCCCATTCCGAGTCCGGCGGACGAAGTTCGCCCGCCCCACGCCCCAAGGCTTTAGCCCACCCCTTTTTTGGGCTTTTTTCCGCAGGACGAACATGGCGCCAAGGGGTTCGGCTGCTCTTTTTTGGGCGTGGCTATGCCCGTGGCCTATTTTTGTCACAGGGAGGGCGTGGACAAAGCCTCCGCCCATTCCGAGTCCGGCGGACGAAATTCGCTAGCCCCACGCCCCAAGACTATAGCCCACCCCCTTTTTGGGCATTTTTCCCCCGGACGAACTTGGCGCCAAGGGGTTCGGCTGCTCTTTTTTGGGCGAGGCTGTGCCTGCGGCATATTTTTGTCACGGGGAGGGGGTGGGAAAAGTCTCGGCCAATTCCAAGTCCGGCGGACAAAATTCGCTAGCCCCACGCCCCAAGACTATAGCCCACCCCCTTTTTGGGCATTTTTCCCCCGGACGAACTTGGCGCCAAGGGGTTCGGCTGCTCTTTTTTGGGTGCGGCTGTGACCGCGGCCTATTTTTGTCGCGGGGAGGGGTTGGGTAATGTCTCGGCCCATTCCGAGTCCGGCGGACGAAGTTCGCCCGCCCCACGCCCCAAGGCTTTAGCCCACCCCTTTTTTGGGCTTTTTTCCGCAGGACGAACATGGCGCCAAGGGGTTCGGCTGCTCTTTTTTGGGCGTGGCTATGCCCGTGGCCTATTTTTGTCACAGGGAGGGCGTGGACAAAGCCTCCGCCCATTCCGAGTCCGGCGGACGAAATTCGCTAGCCCCACGCCCCAAGACTATAGCCCACCCCCTTTTTGGGCATTTTTCCCCCGGACGAACTTGGCGCCGAGGGGTTCGGCTGCTCTTTTTTGGGCGCGGCTGTGCGCGCGGCCTATTTTTTTCGTGGGGAGGGGGTGGGAAAAGTCTCGGCCCATTCCGAGTCCGGCAAACGAAGTTAGCCAGCCCCACACCCCAAGGCTATAGCCCACCCCTTTTTTGGGCATTTTTCCACAGGACGAACTTGGCGCCAAGGGGTTCAGCTGCTCTTTTTTGGGCGCGGCTGTGCCCGCGGCCTATTTTTTGTCATGGGGAGGGGGTGGGAAAAGTCTCGGCCCATTCCGAGTCCGGCGGACGAAGATCGCCAGCCCCACGTCCCAAGGCTATAGCCCACCCCTTTTTTGGGCATTTTTCCGCAGGACAAACTTGGCGCCAAGGGGTTCGGCTGCTCTTTTTTGGGCGCGGCTGTGCCCACGGCCTATTTTTGTCACGGGGAGGGGGTGGGCAAAGCCTCGGCCCATTCCGAGTCCGGCGGACGAAGTTCGCCAGCCCCACGCCCCAAGGCTATAGCACGCCCCCTTTTTGGGCATTTTTCCGCAGGACGAACTTGGCGCCAAGGGGTTCGGCTGCTCTTTTTTGGGCGCGGCTGTGCCGGCGGCCTGTTTTTGTTGTGGGGAGGGGGTGGGAAAAGTCTCGGCCCATTCCGAGTCCGGCGGACGAAGTTCAACGGCCCCACACCCCAAGGCTATAGCCCACCCCTTTTTGGGCATTTTTCCGCTGGACGAACTTGGCGCCAAGGGGTTCGGCTGCTCTTTTTTGGGCGCGGCTATGCCCGCGGCCTATTTTTGTTGCGGTGAGGGGGTGGGCAAAGCCTCGGCCCATTCTTAGTCCGGTGGACGAAGTTGTCCAGCCCCACGCCCCAAGGCTATAGCCCATCCCCTTTTTGGGCATTTTTCCGAAGGACAAACTTGGCGCCAAGGGGTTCGGCTGCTCCTTTGTGGGCGCAGCTGTACCCGCGGCCTATTTTTGTCACGGGGAGGGGGTGGGGAAACTCCTGGCTTATTCCGAGTCCGACGGACAAAGTTCGCCAGCCCCACGCCCCAAGGCTATAGCCGACCCCGTTTTGGGCATTTTCCGCAGGACGAACTTGGCGCTAAGGGGTTCAGCTGCTCCTTTTCGGCCGCGGCTGTGCCCTCGGCCTATTTTTGTCAAGGGGACGGGGTTGGCTAAGTCTCGGCACATTCCGAGACCGGTGGACGAAGTTCGCCAGCCCCACGCCCCAAGGCTACAGCCCAATCCTTTTTTGGGCATTTTTCCGCCGGACGAACTTAGCGCCAAGGGGTTCGCCTGCTCTCTTTTGGGCGCGGCTGTGCCCGCGGCCTATTTTTGTCACGCTGAGGAGGTGGGCAAAGGCTCAGCCCATTCCGAGTCCGGTTGACGAAGTTCGCCAGCCCCACGCCCCAAGGCTATAGCCCACCCTCTTTTTGGGCATTTTTCCGCAGGATGAACCGGGTGCCAAGGGGTTCGGCTGCTCCTTTTTGGGCGTGGCTGTGCCTGTGTCCTATTTTTGTCGCGGGGAGGGGGTGCGCAAAGTCTCGGCACATTCCGAGTGCGGCGGACGAAGTTCGCCCGCCCCACGCCCCAAGGCTATAGCACACCCCTCTTTTGGGCATTTTTCCGCCGGACGAACTTGGCGCCAAGGGGTTCGACTGCTGTTTTTTGGGTGCGGCTGTGCCCACAGCCTGTTTTTTGTGCGGGGAGGGGGTGGGAAAAGCCTCGGCCCATTCCGAGTCCGGCGGATGAAGTTCGCCCGCCCCACGCCCCAAGGCTATAGCCCACCCCTTTTTTTGGCATTTTTCCGCAGGACGAACTTGGCGCCAAGGGGTTCGGCTGCTCTTTTTTGGGCGCGGCTGCACCCTCGGCCTATTTTTGTCATGGGGAGGGGGTGGTCAAAGTCTCGGCCCACTCCGGGTCCAGAGGACCAAGTTCACCAGCCCCACGCCCCAAGGCTATAGCCCATCCCCTTTTTGGTCATTTTTCCCCCGGACGAACTTGGCGCCAAGGGGTTCGGCTGATCTTTTTTGGGCGTGGCTGTGCCCGCGGCCTATTGTTGTTGCGGTGAGGGGGTGGGCAAAGCCTCGGCCCATTCTGAGCCCGGTGGACGAAGTTCGCCAGCCCCACGCCCCAAGGCTGTAGCCCACCCCCCTTTTGGGCATTTTTCCGCAGGACGAACTTGGCGCCATGGGGTTCGGCTGCTCTTTTTTGGGCGCGGCTGTGCCCGCGGCCTATTTTTGTCGCGGGGAGGGGGTGGGCAAAGTCTTGGCTTATTCCGAGTCCGGCGGACGAAGTTCGCCCGCCCCACGCCCCAAGGCTATAGCCCACCCTCTTTTTGGGCATTTTTCCGCAGGATGAACCGGGCGCCAAGGGGTTCGGCTGCTCCTTTTTGGGCGTGGCTGTGCCTGTGTCCTATTTTTGTAGCGGGGAGGGGGTGCGCAAAGTCTCGGCACATTCCGAGTGCGGCGGACGAAGTTCGCCCACCCCACTCCCCAAGGCTATAGCCCACCCCTTTTTTGGGCATTTTTCCTCAGGACGAACTTGGCGCCAAGGGGTTCGGCTGCTCTTTTTTGGGTGCGGCTGTGCCCGCGGCCTATTTTTGTCACGCGGAGGGGGTGGGAAAGTCTTGGCTTATTCCGTGTCCAGCGGACGAAGTTTGCCAGCCCCACGCCCCAAGGCTATAGCCCACCCCTTTTTGGGCATTTTTCCGCAGGACGAACTTGGAGCCAAGGGGTTCGGCTGCTCTTTTTTGGGCGCGGCTGTGCCCGCGGCCTATTTTTCTCGAGGGGAGGGGGTGGACAAAGTCTCGGCCCATTCCGAGTCCGGTGGACAAATTCGCCAGGCCCAAGCCCCAAGGCTATAGCCCACCACCTTTTTGGGCATTTTTCTGCAGGACGAACGTGGCGCCAAGGGGTTCGGCTGCTCTTTTTTGGGCACAGCTGTGCCCGTGGCCTATTTTTGTCACGGGGAGGGGGTCGGCAAAGTCTTGGCACATTCCAACTCCGGCGGACGAAGTTCGCCAGCCCCACGCCCCAAGCCTATAGCCCACCCCCTTTTTGGGCATTTTTCCGCAGGACGAACTTGGCGCCAAGGGGTTCAGCTGCTCTTTTTTGGGTGCGGTTGTGCCCGCTGCCTATTTTTGTCACAGGGAGGGGGTGGGAATATCCTCGGCCCATTCCGAGTCCGGCGGACGAAGTTCGCCAGCCCCACACCCCAAGGCTATAGCCCACCCCCTTTTTGGGCATTTTTCCGCAGGATGAACCTGGGGCCAAGGGGTTCGGCTGCTCCTTTTTAGGCGCGGCTGCGCCCGCGACCTATTTTTGTCACGGGGAGGGGGTGCGCAAAGTCTCGGCACACTCCGAGTCCGGCGGACGATGTTCGCCCGCCCCACGCCCCAAGGCTATAGCACACCCCTTTTTTGGGCATTTTTCCGCAGGACGAACTTGGCGCCAAGGGGTTCGGCTGCTCTTTTTTGGGCACAGCTGTGCCGGCGGCCTATTTTTGTTGTGGGGAGGGGGTGGGAAAAGTCTCGGCCCATTCCGAGTCCGGCGGACGAAGTTCGATGGCCCCCCACCCCAAGGCTATAGCCCACCCCTTTTTCGGCATTTTTCCGCAGGACGAACTTGGCGCCAAGGGGTTCGGCAGCTCTTTTTTGGGCGTGGTTGTGCCCGCTGCCTATTTTTGTCGCGGGGACGGGGTGGGAATATCCTCGGCCCATTCCGAGTCCGGCGGACGAAGTTCGCCTTCCCCACGCCCCAAGGCTATAGCCCACCCCCTTTTTGGGCATTTTTCCGCAGGATGAACCTGGCGCCAAGGGGTTCGGCTGCTCCTTTTTAAGCGCGGCTGTGCCCGCGTCCTATTTTTGTCGCGGGGAGGGGGTGCGCAAAGTCTCGGCACATTCCGAGTCGGGCGGACGAAGTTCGCCCGCCCCACGCCCCAAGGCTATAGCACACCCCTTTTTTGGGCATTTTTCCGCAGGACGAACTTGGCGCCAAGGGGTTCGGCTGCTCTTTTTTGGGCGCAGCTGTGCCGGTGGCCTGTTTTTGTTGTGGGGAGGGGGTGGGAAAAGTCTCGTCCCATTCCGAGTCCGGCGGACGATGTTCGACGGCCCCACACCCCAAGGCTATTGCCCACCCCTTTTTGGGCATTTTTCCGCAGGACGAACTTGGCGCCAAGGGGTTCCGCTGCTCTTTTTTGGGCGCGGCTATGCCCGTGGCCTATTTTTGTTGCGGTGAGGGGGTGGGCAAAGCCTCGGCACATTCTGAGTCCGGTGGACGAAGTTCGCCAGCCCCACGCCCCAAGGCTATTGCCCACCCCCTTTTTGGGCATTTTTCCGAAGGACGAACTTGGCGCCAAGGGGTTCGGCTGCTCCTTTTTGGGCGCAGCTGTACCCGCGGCCTATTTTTTTTGCGGGGAGGGGGTGGGGAGCGTCTTGGCGTATTCCGAGTCCGACGGACGAAGTTCGCCAGCCCCACGCCCCAAGGCTATAGCCGACCCCTTTTTTGGCATTTTTCCGCAGGACGAACTTGGCGCCAAGGGGTTCGGCTGCTCTTTTTTGGGTGCGGCTGCGCCCACGGCCTATTTTTCTCGCGGGGAGGGGGTGGCCAATGTCTCGGCACATTCCGAGTCCGGCGGACGAAGTTCGCCCGCCCCACGCCCCGAGCCTATAGCACACCCCTTTTTTGGGCATTTTTCCGCCGGACGAACTTGGCGCCAAGGGGTTCGACTGCTGTTTTTTGTGTGCGGCTGTGCCCACAGCCTGTTTTTTGCACGGGGAGGGGGTGGGAAAAGCCTCGGCCCATTCCGAGTCCGGCGGATGATGTTCGCCCGCCCCACGCCCCAAGGCTACAGCCCACCCCCTTTTTGTGCATTTTTCTGCAGGATGAACGTGGCGCCAAGGGGTTCGGCTGCTCTTTTTTGGGCGCGGCTGTGCCCGCGGCCTATTTTTGTCACGGGGAGGGGGTGGGCAAAGCCTCGGCACATTCCGGCTCCGGCGGACGAAGTCCGCCAGCCCCACGCCCCAAGGCTATCGCCCACCCCTTTTTTGGGCATTTTTTCACAGGACGAACGTGGCGCGTAGGGGTTCGGCTGCTCATTTTTGGGCACGGCTGTACCCGCGGCCTATTTTTGTCACGGTGAGGGGGTGGGCAAAGCCTCGGCCCATTCCGAGTCCGGCGGTCGAAGTTCGCCAGCCGCAGGCCGCAAGGCTATAGCCCACCCCTTTTTTGGGCATTTTTCCGCAGGACGAACTTGGCGCCAAGGGGTTAGGCTGCTCTTTTTTGTGCGTGGCTGTTCCCGCGGCCTATTTTTGGCGTGGGGAGGGGGTGGCCAAAGTCTCGGCCCATTCCGAGGAAGGCGGACGAAGTTCGCCAGCCCCACGCCCAAAGGCTAAAGTACACCCCTTTTTTTGACATTTTTCCGCAGCACGAACTTGGCGCCAAGGGTTTTGGCTGTGCCCATGGCCTACTTTTGTCGCGGGGTGGGGATGGGCAAAGTCTCAACCCATTCCGAGGAAGGTGGACGAAGTTTGCCAGCCCCACGCCCCAAGGTTATAGCCCACCCCTTTTTTGGGCATTTTTCCGCGGGATGAACTTGGGGCCAAGGGGTTCGGCTGCTCTTTTTTGGGCGCGGCTGTGCCCGCGGCCTATTTTTGTCGCGGGGAGGGGGTGGGCAAAGTCTCGGCCCATTCGGTGGAAGGCAGACGAAGTTCGCCAACACCACACCCAAAGGCTATAGCACGCCCCTTTTTTGGGCATTTTTCCGCAGGATGAACTTGGCGCCAAGGGGTTCGGCCGCACTTTTTTGGGCGCAGCTGTTCCCGCGGCCTATTTTTGTCTCGGGGAGGTGGTGGGCAAAGTCTCGGCCCTTTCCGAGTCCGGCGGACGAAGTTCGCCAGCCCCACGCCCCAAGGCTATATCCCACCCCTTTTTTGGGCATTTTTCCGCAGGATGAACTTGGCACCAAGGGGTTCGGCTGCTCTTTTTTGGGTGCGGCTGTGCCCGCGGCCTATTTTTGTCGCGGGGAGGTGGTGGTCAATGTCTCGGCCCATTCTGAGGAAGGCGGACGATGTTCGCCAGCCCCACGCCCCCAGGCTATAGCCCACCCCTTTTTTGGGCATTTTTCCGCGGGATGAACTTGGGGCCTAGGGGTTCGGCTGCTCTTTTTTGAGCGCGGCTGTGCCCGCGGCCTATTTTTGTCGCGGGGAGGGGGTGGACAAAGTCTCGGCCCATTCCGAGGAAGGCGGACGAAGTTCGCCAACACCACGCCCAAAGGCTATAGCACGCCCCTTTTTTGGGCATTTTTCCGCAGGATGAACTTGGCGCCAAGGGGTTCGGCAGCTCTTTTTTGGGCGCAGCGGTGCCCGCGGCCTATTTTTGTCTCGGGGAGGTGGTGGGCAAAGTGTCGGCCCTTTCCGAGTCCGGCGGACGAAGTTCGCCAGCCCCACGCCCCAAGGCTATAGCCCACCCCTTTTTTGGGCATTTTTCCGCAGGACGAACTTGGCACCAAGGGGTTCGGCTGCTCTTTTTTGGGTGCGGCTGTGCCCGCGGCCTATTTTTGTCGCAGGGAGGGGGTGGTCAATGTCTCGGCCCATTCCGAGTAAGGCGGACGATGTTCGCCAGGCCCACGCCCCCAGGCTATAGCCCACCCCTTTTTTGGGCATTTTTCCGCTGGACGAACTTGCCGCCAAGGGGTTCGGCTGCTCTTTTTTTGGCGTGGCTGTGCCCGCGGCCTATTTTTGTCACAGGGAGGTGGTGGGAAAAATCTCGGCCCATTCCGAGTCCGGCGGACGAAGTTCGCCATCCCCACGCCCCAAGGCTATAGCCCACCCCTTTTTTGGGCATTTTTCCGCAGGACGAACTTGGGGCCAAGGGGTTCGGCTCCTCTTTTTTGGGCGCGGCTGTGCCCGCGGCCTATTTTTGTCAGGGGGAGGGGGTGCCCAAAGTCTCGGCCCATTCAAAGGAAGGTGGACGAAGTTCTCCCACCCCACGCCCGAAGGCTGTCGCCCACCCCCTTTTTGGGCATTTTTCCGCTGGACGAACTTGGCGCCAAGGGTTTCGGCTGCTCCTTTTTGGGCGCGGCTGTGCCCGCGGCCTATTTTTGTCACGGCGAGGGGGTGGCCAAAGCCTCGGCCCATTCCGGGTCCGGCGGACGAAATTCGCCGGCCCCACGCCCCAAGGCTATGGCCCATCCCCTTTTTGGGCATTTTTCAGCAGGATGAACTTGGCGCCAACGGAATCGGCTGCTATTTTTTGGACGCGGTTGTCCCCGCGGCCTATTTTTGTCGCGGGGAGGGGGTGGTCAAAGTCTCGACCCATTCCGAGTCCGGCGGACGAAGTGCGCCGGCCCCACGCCCCCTGGCTATAGCCCATCCCCTTTTTTAGCATTTTTCCGCAGGACGAACATGGCGCCAAAGGGTTTGGCTGCAATTTTTGGGCGCGGCTGCCCCCGCGGCCTAATTTTGCCGTGGGGAGGGGGTGGGAAAAGTCTCGGCCCGTTCCGAGTCCGGCGGACGATGATCGCCAGCCCCACGCCCCAAGGCTATAGCCCACCCCTTTTTTGGACATTTTTCCGCAGGACGAACTTGGCGCCAAGGGGTTCGGCTGTGCCCGCGGCCAATTTTTGTCGCGGGGAGGGGGTGGTCAATGTCTCGGCCCATTTCGAGGAAGGCGGACGATGTTCGCCAGCCCCACGCCCCCAGGCTATAGCCCACCCCTTTTTTGGGCATTTTTCCGCAGGACGAACTTGGCGCCAAGGGGTTCGGCTGCTATTTTTTCGGTGCGGCTGTGCCCGTGGCCTACTTTTGTCGTGGGGAGGGGGTGGAAAAAGTCTCCGCCCATTCGGAGTCCGGCGGACGAACTTTGGCAGCCCCACGCCCCAATGTCTCGGCCCATTTCGAGGAAGGCGGACGATGTTCGCCAGCCCCACGCCCCCAGGCTATAGCCCACCCCTTTTTTGGGCATTTTTCCGCTGGACGAACTTGCCGCCAAGGGGTTCGACTGCTCTTTCTTGGGCGTGACTGTGCCCGCGGCCTATTTTTGTCGTGGGGAGGGGGTGCGAAAAATCTCGGCCCATTCCGAGTCTGGCGGACGAAGTTCGCCAGCCCCACGCCCCAAGGCTATAGCCCACCCCTGTTTTGGGCATTTTTCCGCAGGACGAACTTTGGGCCAAGGGGTTCGGCTCCTCTTTTTTTGGCGCGTCTACGCCCGCGGCCTATTTTTGTCATGGGGAGGGGGTGGGAAAAGTCTTGGCCCATTCCGAGTCCGGCGGACGTGGTTCGCCAGCCCCACGCCCCCAGGCTACAGCCCACCCCCTTTTTGGGCATTTTTCCGCAGGACGAACTTGGCACCAAGGTGTTCGGCTGCTATTTTTTGGGCGCGGCTGTGCCCGCAGCCTATTTTTGTTGCGGGGAGGGGGTGGGCAAAGTCTCGGTCCATTCCAAGGAAGGAGGACGAAGTTCGCCAGCCCCACGCCCCAAGGCTATAGCCCACCCCCTTTTTGGGCATTTTTCCGCAGGACGAACTTGGCGCCAAGGGGTTCGGCTGCTATTTTTTCGGTGCGGCTGTGCCCGTGGCCTACTTTTGTCGTGGGGAGGGGGTGGAAAAAGTCTCCGCCCATTCGGAGTCCGGCGGACGAACTTTGGCAGCCCCACGCCCCAATGTCTCGGCCCATTTCGAGGAAGGCGGACGATGTTCGCCAGCCCCACGCCCCCAGGCTATAGCCCACCCCTTTTTTGGGCATTTTTCCGCTGGACGAACTTGCCGCCAAGGGGTTCGACTGCTCTTTTTTGGGCGTGGCTGTGCCCGCGGCCTATTTTTGTCGTGGGTAGGGGGTGGGAAAAATCTCGGCCCATTCCGAGTCTGGCGGACGAAGTTCGCCAGCCCCACGCCCCAAGGCTATAGCCCACCCCTGTTTTGGGCATTTTTCCGCAGGACGAACTTGGCGACAAGGGGTTCGGCTGCTCTTTTTTTGGCGCGGCTCTGCCCGCGGCCTATTTTTGTCGCGGGGAGGGGGTGGACACAGTCTCGGCCCATTCCGAGGAAGGCGGACGAAGTTCGCCGGCCCCACGCCCAAAGGCTATAGCACACCCCTTTTTTGGGCATTTTTCCGCAGGACGAACTTGCCGCCAAGGGGTTTGACTGCTCTTTTTTAGGCGCGGCTGTGCCCGCGGCCTAGTTTTGTCACGAGGAGGGGGTGGGCAAAGTCTCGGCCCATTCCGAGTCCGGCGGACGAAGTTCGGCAGCCCCACGCCCCAAGGCAATAGCCCACCCCTTTTTTGGGCATTTTTCCATAGGACGAACTTGGCGCCAAGGCCTTCGGCTGCTCTTTTTTGGGCACGGCTGTGCCAGCGGCCTATTTTGGCCGCGGCTGTGCGTGCGGCCTATTTTTGGCGCGGGGAGAGGGTGGTCAACATCTCAGCCCATTCCGAGGAAGGCGGATGAACTTTGCCGGCCCCACGCTCAAAGGCTATAGCACACCCCTTTTTTGGGCATTTTTCCGCAGGACGAACATGGCGCCAAGGGGTTCGGCAGCTCTTTTTTGGGTGTGGCTGTGCCCGCGGCCAATTTTGTTTCGTGGGGAGGGGTTGGGAAAGTCTCGGCCCATTCCAAGGAAGGCGGACGAAGTTCGCCTGCCCCACGCCCCAAGGCTATAGCCCCCCCCCCTTTTTGGGCATTTTTCCGTAGGACGAACTTGGCGCCAAGGGGTTCGGCTGCTCTTTTTTCGCCGCGGCTGTGCCCGCGGCCAATTTTTTTCGCGGGGAGGGGGTGGGCAAAGTCTCGGTCCATTCCGAGTCCGGCGGACGAAGTTCGCCAGCCCCACGCCCCGAGGCTATTGCCCACCCCTTTTTTGGGCATTTTTCTGCAGGACGAACTTGGCGCTAACGGGTTCGGCTGCTCTTTTTTGGGCACAGCTGTGCCCGCGGCCTATTTTTGTCACGCGGTGGGGGAGGGTAAAGTCTCGGCACATTCCGAGTCCGGCGGGTGAAGTTCGCCAGCCCCACGCCCCAAGGCTATAGCCCACCCCTTTTTTGGGCATTTTTCCGCGGGACGAACTTGGCGCCAAGGCCTTTGGCTGCTCTTTTTTGGGCGCGGCTGTGCCCGCAGCCTATTGTTGTCATGGAGCATGGTGGGAAAAGTATCAGCCCATTCCGAGTCCGGCGGACGAACTTCGGCTGCCCCACGCCCCAAGGCTATCGCACACCCCTTTTTTGGGCATTTTTCCGCAGGACGACCTTGGCGCCAAGGGGTTCGGCTGCTCTTTTTTTGGCGCGGATTTGCCCGCGGCCTATTTTTGTCGCGGGGAGGGGGTGGAAAAAGTCTCGGCCCATTCCGAGTCCAGCGGACGAAGTTCGCCAGCCCCACGCCCCAAGGCTATAGCCCACCCCCTATTTGGGCATTTTTCCGCAGGACGAACTTGGCGCCAAGGGGTTCGGCTGCCCTTTTTTTGGGTACGGCGGTGCCAGCGGCCTATTTTTGTCGCGGGGAGGGTGTGGCCACAATCTCGGCCCATTCCGAGGAAGGTGGACGAAGTGCGCCAACCCCACGCCCCAAGGCTATAGCCCACCCCCTTTTTGGGCATTTTTCCGCAGGGGGTTCGGCTGCTCGTTTTTTGGCGCGGCTGTCCCCACGGCCTATTTTTGTCGCGGGGAGGGGGTGGGCAAAGTCTCGGCGCATTCCTAGTCCGGCGGACGAAGTTCGCCAGCCCCACGCCCCAAGGCTATAGCCCACCCCTTTTTTGCACATTTTTCCGCAGGACGAACTTGGCGCCAAGGGGTTCGGCTGCTCTTTTTTGCGCGCGGCTGTGCCCGCGGCCTATTTTTGTCGCGGGGAGGGGGTGGGAAAAGCCTTGGCCCATTTTGCGTCCGGCGGACGAAGTTCGCCAGCCCCACGCCCGATGGCTATAGTCCACCCCCTTTTTGGGCTTTATCCTGCAGGACGAACATGGCGCCAACGGGTTCGGCTGCTATTTTTTGGGCGCGGCTGTGCCCGCCGCCTATTATTGTCGTGGGGAGGGGGTGGGAAAGGTCTTGGCCCTTTCCGAGTCCGGCGGACGATGTTCGCCAGCCCCATGCCCCAAGGCTATCGCCCACCTCTATTTTGGGCATTTTCCCGCAGGACGAACATGGCGCCCAGGGGTTCGGCTGCTCTTTTTTGGGCGCGACTGTGTACGCGGTCTATTTTTGGCAAGGGAAGGGGGTGGCCAAAGTCACGGCCCATTCCGAGGAAGGCGGACGATGTTCACCGGCCCCACGCCCGTAGGCTATAGCACACCCCTTTTTCGGGCATTTTTCCGCAGGAGAACTTGGCGCCAAGGGGTTCGGCTACGCTTTTTTGGGCGCGACTGTGCCCATGGCCTATTTTTGACGTGGGGAGGGGGTGGGAAAAGTCTCGGCCCATTCCTAGTCCGGCGGACGAAGTTCGCCCGCCCCACGCCCCAAGGCTATATAGCCCACCCCCTTTTTGGGCATTTTTCCGCAGGACGAACATGCTGCCAAGGGGTTCGGCTGCTCTTTTTTGGGCACGGCTGTGGCCGCGGCCTATTTTTGTCGTGGGGACGGGGTGGGCAAAGTCTTGGCCCATTCCACGGAAGGCGGATGAACTTTGCCGGCCCCACGCCCAAACGCTATAGCACACCCCTTTTTTGGGCATTTTTCCGTAGGACGAACTTGGGGCCAAGGGGTTCGGCTGCTCTTTTTTGGGCGCGGCTGTGTCCACGGCCTATTTTTGTAGCGGGGAGGGGGTGGGAAAAGTCTTGGCCCATTCCGAGTCCGGCGGACAAAGTTCGCCCGCCCCACGCCCCAAGGCTATAGGCCACCCCCTTTGTGGGCATTTTTCCACAGGACGAACATGGCGCCAAGGGGTTCGGCTGCTCTTTTTTGGGCGCGGCTGTGTCCGCGGCCTATTTTTGTCGCGGGGAGGGGGTAGGCAAGGCCTCGGCCCATTCCAAGTCCGGTGGACGAAGTTCGCCACCCCCACGCCCCAAGGCTATAGCCCACCCCCTTTTTGCGCATTTTTCCGCAGCACGAACTTGGCGCCAAGGGGTTTGGCTGCTCTTGTTTGGGCGCGGCTGTGCCCGCGGTCTATTTTTTTCGCGGCGAGGGGGTAGGGAAAGTCTCGGCCCATTCCGAGTCGGGCGGACGAAGTTCGCCGGCCCCACGCCCCAAGGCTATAGCCGATCCCCTTTTTGGGCATTTTTCCGCCGGACGAACTTGGCGCCAAGGGGTTCGGCTGCTTTTTTTTGGGCGCGGCAGTGCCCGCGGCCTATTTTTGTCGTGGGGAGGGGCTGGGCAAAGTCTCGGTGCATTCCGAGTCCGACGGATGAAGTTCGCCTGCCCCACGCCCCAAGGCTATAGCCCACCCCTTTTTTGGGCATTTTTCCGCAGGACGAACTTGGCGCCAAGGGGTTCGGCTGCTCTTTTTTGCGCGCGGCTGTGCCCGCGGCCTATTTTTGTCACGGGGAGGGCGTAGCCAAAGCCTCGGCCTATTCCGAGTCTGGCGGACGTAGTTCGGCGGCCCCACGCCCAAAGGCTATAGCACACCCCTTTTTTGCGCATTTTTTCGCCGGACGAACTTGGCGCCAAGGGGTTTGGCTGCTCTTTTTTGGCCGCGGCTGTGCCCGTGGCCTATATTAGTCGCGGGGAGGGGGTAGGCAAATCCGCGGCCCATTCCGAGTCCGGCGGACGAAGTTCGCTGGCCCCACGCCCCAAGGCTATAGCACACCCCTTTTTTGGGCATTTTTCCGCAGGACGAACTTGGCGCCAAGGGGTTTGGCTGCTCTTTTTTGCGCGCGGCTGTGCCCGCGGCCTATTTTTGTCTCGGGGAGGGGGGGGCAAAGTCTCGGCCCATTCCGAGTCCGGCGGACGAAGTTTGCCAGCCCCACGCCCCAAGGCTATAGCCCACCCCTTTTTTGGGCATTTTTCCGCAGGACGAACTTGGCGCCAAGGGGTTCGGCTGCTCTTTTTTGGGCGCGGCTGTGCCCGCGGTCTATTTTTGTCATGGGGAGGGGGTCGCCAAAGTCTCGGCCCATTCCAAGGAAGGCGGACGAAGTTCGCCGGCCCCACGCCCGAAGGCTATAGCACACCACTTTTTTGGGCATTTTTCCGCAGGACGAATTTGGCGCCTAGGGGTTCGGCTGCTGTTTCTTGGACGCGGCTGTGCCCACGGCCTATTCTTGTCGCGGGGAGGGGGTGGGCAAAGTCTCGGGCCATTCCGAGTCCGGCGGACGAAGTTCGCCAGCCCCACGCCCCAAGGCTATAGCCCACCCCTTTTTTGGGCATTTTTCCGCAAGACGAACTTGGCGCCAACGGGTTCGGATGCTCTTTTTTGGGCGCGGCTGTGCCCACAGCTTATTTTTGTCGCGGCTGTGCCCGCGGTCTATTTTTTCGCAGGGAGAGGGTGGGAATTGTCTCAGCCAATTCCGAGTCCGGCGGATGAAGTTCGCCAACCCCACGCCCGAAGGCTATAGCCCACCCCCTTTTTGGGCATTTTTCCGCAAGAGGAACTCAGCGCCAAGGGGTTCGGCTGCTCTTTTTTGGTCGCGGCTGTGCCCGCAGCCTATTTTTGACGCGGGGAGGGGGTGGGGAAAGTCTCGGCCCATTCCGAGCCCGGCGGACGAAGGTCGCCAGCCCCACGCCCCAAGGCTATAGCCCATCCCTTTTTTAGGCATTTTTCCGCAGGACGAACTGGGTCCCAAGGGGTTCGGCTACTCTTTTTTGGGCGCGGCTGTGCCCGCGGCCTATTTTTGTCACTGGGAGGGGGTGGGAAAAGTCTAGGCCCATTCCGAGGGAGGCGGATGAACTTTGCCGGCCCCACGTCCAAAGGCTATAGCACACCCCTTCTTTGGGCATTTTTCCGCAGGACGAACTTGGCGCCAAGGGGTTCGGCTGCTCTCTTTTGGGCGCGGCTGTGCCCGCGGCCTATTTTTGTCGTGGGGAGGGGGTGGGCAAAGTCTCAGCCCATTCCGAGGAAGGCGGACAATGTTCGCTGGCCCCACACCCAAAGGCTATAGCACACCCCTTTTTTGGGCATTTTTCCGCAGGACGAACTTGGCGCCAAGTGTTCGGCTGCTCTTTTTTGGGCGCGGCTGTGCCCGCGGCCTATTTTTGTAACGGGGAGGGGGTGGGCAAAGTCTCGGCCCATTCCGAGGAAGGCGGACGATGTTCGCCAACCCCACGCCCGAAGGCTATAGCCCACCCCGTTTTTGGGCATTTTTCCGTAGGACGAACTTGGCGCCAAGGGGTTCGGCTGCTCTTTTTTGGGCTCGGCTATGTCTGCGGCCTATTTTTGTCGTGGGGAGGGGGTGGGAAAAGTCTCGGCCAATTCCGAGTCCGGCGGACGAAGTGTGCCAGACCCACGCCCCATGGCTATAGCCCACCCATTTTTTGGGCATTTTTCCGCAGGACGAACACGGCGCTAAGGGGTTCGACAGCTCTTTTTTGGGCGCGGCTGTGTCCGCGGCCTATTTTTGTCGTGGGGAGGGGGTGGGCAAAGTCTTTGCCCATTCTGAGTCCGGCGGACGATGTTCGCCCGCCCGACGCCCCAAGGCTATAGCCCACTCCTTTTTTGGGCATTTTTCCGCAGGACGAACTTAGCTCCAAGGGGTTCGGCTGCTCTTTTTTGGGATCGGCTGTGCCCTCGGCCTATTTTTGTAGCGGGGAGGGGGTGGGAAATTCTAGGCAAATTCCGAGTCCGGCGGACGAACTTCGGGAACTCCACACCCCAAGGCTATGGCGCACCCCTTTTTTGGGCATTTTTCCGCAGGACGAACTTCGCGCCAAGGGGTTCGACTGCTCTTTTTTGGGCGCGGCTGTGCCTGCGGCCTATTTTTGGCATGGGGGGGGGGGGTGGGCAAAGTCTCGGCCCATGCCGAGGGAGGCGGATAAACTTTGCCGGCCCCACGTCCAAAGGCTATAGCACACCCCTTCTTTGGGCATTTTTCCGCAGGACGAACTTGGCGCCAAGGGGTTCGGCTGCTCTCTTTTGGGCGCGGCTGTGCCCGCGGCCTATTTTTGTCGTGGGGAGGGGGTGGGCAAAGTCTCAGCCCATTCCGAGGAAGGCGGACAATGTTCGCTAGCCCCACACCCAAAGGCTATAGCACACCCCTTTTTTGGGCATTTTTCTGCAGGACGAACTTGGCGCCAAGGGTTCGGCGGCTCTTTTTTGGGCGCGGCTGTGCCCGCGGCCTATTTTTGACACGTGGAGGGGGTGGGCAAAATCTCAGCCCATTCCGAGGAAGGCGGACGATGTTCGCCGGCCCCACGCCCAAAGGCTATAGCACACCCCTTTTTTGGGCATTTTTCCGCAGGACGAACTGGGCCCCAAGGAGTTCGGCTGCTCTTTTTTGGGCGCGGCTGTGCCCGCGGCCTATTTTTGTCACTGGGAGGGGGTGGGAAAAGTCTCGGCCCATCCGAGGGTGGCGGATGAACTTTGCCGGCCCCACGTCCAAAGGCTATAGCACACCCCTTCTGTGGGCATTTGTCTGCCGTACGAACTTGGCGCCAAGGGGTTCGGCGGCTCTCTTTTGGGCGCGGCTGTGCCCGCGGCCTATTTTTGTCGTGGGGAGGGGGTGGGCAAAGTCTCAGCCCATTCCGGGGAAGGCGGACAATGTTCGCTGGCCCCACACCCAAAGGCTATAGCACACCCGTTTTTTGGGCATTTTTCTGCAGGACGAACTGGGCCCCAAGGGGTTCGGCTGCTCGTTTTTGGGCGCGGCTGTGCCTGCGGCCTATTTTTGTCGTGGGGAGGGGGTGAGCAAAGTCTCGGCCCATTCTGAGTCTAGCGGATGAAGTTCGCCAGCCCCACGCCCCAAGGCTATAGCCCACCCCTTTTTTGGGCATTTCTCCGTAGGAGGAACCTGGCGCCAAGGGGTTCGGCTGCTCTCTTTTGGGCGCGGCTGAGCCCGCGGCCTATTTTTGTCATGGGGAGGGGGTGGAAAAAGTCTCGGCCCATTCCGAGTCCGGTGGACGAACTTCGGCATCCCCACGCCCTAGCCCACCCCTTTTACGGGCATTTTTCCGCAGGACGAACTTGGCGCCCAGGGGTTTGACTGCTCTTTCTTGGGAGCGGCTGTGCCCGCGGCCTATTTTTGGCGCGGGGAGGGGTTGGGCCAAGTCTCGACCCACTCCGAGGAAGGCGGATGAACTTCGCCGGCCCCACGCCCAAAGGCTATAGCACACCCCTTTTTTGGGCATTTTTCCGCAGGACGAACTTGGCACCAAGGGGTTCGGCTGCTCTTTTTTGTGCGTGGCTGTTCCCACGGCCTATTTTTGTCGCGGGGAGGGGGTGGGCAATGTCTCGGCCCATTCCGAGTCCGGCGGACGAATTTCGCCAGCCGCACGCCCCAAGGCTATAGCCCACCCCTTTTTTGGGCATTTTTCCGCAGGACGAACTTGGCGCCAAGGGGTCGGCTGCTCTTCTTTGGACGCGGTTGTGCCCGGGGCCTATTTTTATTGTGGGGAGGGGGTGGCCAAACTCTTGTCCCATTCCGAGGAAGGCAGACGAAGTTCGCCGGCCCCACGTCCAAAGGCTATAGCACACCCCTTTTTTGGGCATTTCTCCTTAGGACGAACTTGGCGCCAAGGGGTGCGGCTGCTCTTTTTTGGGCGCGGCTGTGCCCGCGGCCTATTTTTGTCGCTGGGAGGGGGTGGGAAAAGTCATGGCCCATTCCGAACCTGGCGGACGAAGATCGCCAGCCCCACGCCCCAAGGCTATAGCCCACCCCTTTTTTGGGCATTTTTCCGCAGGATGAACTTGGCGCCAAGGGGTTCGGCTGCTCTTTTTAGGGCGCGGCTGTGCCCGTGGCCTATTTTTGTCGCGGGGAGGGGGTGGGAAGAGTCTCTGCCCATTCCGAGTCCGGCGGACAAAGTTCGCCAGCCCCACGCCCGAAGGCTATAGCCCATCCCTTTTTTGGGCATTTTTCCGCAGGACAAACTTGGCGCCAAGGGGTTTGGGTGCTCTTTTTTGGGCGCGGCTGTGCCCTCGGCCTATTTTTGCCGCAGCTAGGGGGTGGTCAAACCCTCGTCCCATTCCGAGTGCGGCGGACGAAGTTCGCCAGCCCCACGCCCGAAGGATATAGCCCACCCCTTTTTTGGGCATTTTTCCGCAGGACGAACTTGGCGCCAAGGGGTTCGGCTGCTCTTCTTTGGGAGCGGCTGTGCCCGGGGCCTATTTTTGTTGTGGGGAGGGGGTGGCCAAACTCTTGTCCTATTCCGAGGAAGGCGGACAAAGTTCACCGGCCCCACGCCCAAAGGCTATAGCACACCCCTTCTTTGGGCATTTCTCCTTAGGACGAACTTGGCGCCAAGGGGTTCGGCTGCTCTTTTTTGGGCGCGGCTGTGCCCGCGGCCTTTTTTTGTCGCTGGGAGGGGGTGGGAAAAGTCTCGGCCCATTCCGAGTCTGGCGGACGAAGATCGCCAGCCCCACGCCCCAAGGCTATAGCCCACCACCTTTTTGGGCATTTTTCCGCAGGACAAACTTGGCGCCAAGGGGTTCGGCTGATCATTTTTTGGAGCGGCTTTCCCCGCGGCCTATTTTTGTCGTGGGGAGGGGGGTGGTCAAAGTCTCGGCCGATTCCGAGTCCGGCGGATGAAGTTTGCCAGCCCCAAGCCCCAAGGCTATAGCCCACCCCCTTTTTGGGCATTTTTCTGCAGGACGAACTTGGCGCCAAGGGTTCGGCTGCTCTTCTTTGGGTGCGGCTGTGCCCGGGGCTTATTTTTGTTGTGGGGAGGGGGTGGCCAAACTCTTGTCCCATTCCGAGGAAGGCGGACGAAGTTCGCCGGCCCCACGCCCAAAGGCCATGGCACACCCCCTTTTTGGGCATTTCTCCTTAGGACGAACTTGGCGCCAAGGGGTTCGGCTGCTCTTTTTTGGGCGCGGCTGTGCCCGCGGCCTATTTTTGTCACTGGGAGGGGGTGGGAAAAGTCTCGGCCCATTGCGAGTCTGGCGGACGAAGATCGCCAGCCCCACGCCCCAAGGCTATAGCCCACCCCCTTTTTGGGCATTTTCCCGCAAGACGAACGTGGCGCCAAGGGGTTCGGCTACTCTTTTTTGGGCGCGGCTAGGCCCGCGGCCTATTTTTGTCTCGGGGAGGGGGTGGGACAGGTCTCGGCCCATTCCGAGTCCGGCGGACGAAGTTCGCCCGCCCCACACGCCAAGGCTATAGCCCACCCCTTTTTTGGGCTTTTTTCCGCAGGACGAACTTGGCGCCAAGGGGTTCGGCTGCTCTTTTTAGGGCGTGGCTGTGCCCGCGGCCTATTTTTGTCCCACGGAGGGGGTGGACAAAGACTCGGCCCATTCCGTGTCCGGCGGACGAAGTTCGCCATCCCCACGCCCCAAGGCTATAGCCCACCCCCTTTTTGGGCATTTTTCTGTTGGACGAACTTGGCGCCAAAGGGTTCGGCCGCTCTTTTTTGGACACGGCTGTGCCCGCGGCCTATTATTGTCTCGGGGAGGGGGTGGTCAAAGTCTCCGCTCATTCCGAGTCCGGCGGATGAAGTTCGCCTGCCCCACGCCCCAAGGCTATAGCCCACCCCCTTTTTGGGCATTTTTCCGCTGGACGAACTTGGCGCCAAGGGGTTCGGCTGCTCTGTTTTGGGCGCGGCTGTGCCCGCGGCCTATGTTTGTCGCGCTGAGGGGGTGGGCAAAGGCTCAGCCCATTCCGAGTCCGATGGACGAGGTTCGCCAGCCCCACGCCCCAAGGCTATAGCCCACCCTCTTTTTGGTCATTTTTCCGCAGGATGAACCCGTCGCCAAGGGGTTCGGCTGCTCCTTTTTGGGTGTGGCTGTGCCTGCATCCTATTTTTGTCGCGGGGAGGGGGTGCGCAAAGTGTCGGCACATTCCGAGTCCGGCGGACGAACTTCGCCCGCCCCACGCCCCAAGGCTATAGCACACCCCTTTTTTGGGCATTTTTCCGCCGGACGAACTTGGCGCCAAGGGGTTCGACTGCTGTTTTTTGGGTGCGGCAATGCCCTCGGGCTATTTTTGTCATGGGGAGGGGGTGGTCAAAGTCTCAGCCCACCGGCGGATGAAGTTCGCCAGCCCCACGCCCCAAGGCTATAGCCCATCCCCTTTTTGGGCATTTTTCCTCAGGACGAACTTGGCGCCAAGGGGTTCGGCTGATCTTTTTTGGGCGTGGCTGTGCCCGCGGCCTATTGTTGTCGCGGTGAGGGGGTGGGCAAAGCCTCGGCCCATTCTGAGCCCGGTGGACGAAGTTCACCCGCCCCACGCCCCAAGGCTATAGCCCACCCCTTTTTGGGCAATTTTCCGCAGAACGAACTTGGCGCCAAGGGTTCGGCTGCTCTTTTTTGGGTGCGGCTGTGCCCGCGGCCTATTTTTATTGCGGGGAGGGGGTGGGAATATCCTCGGCCCATTCCGAGTCCGGCGGACGAAGTTCGCCAGCCCCACGCCCCAAGACTATAGCCCACCCCCTTTTTGGGCATTTTCCCGCAAGACGAACGTGGCGCCAAGGGGTTTGGCTAGTCTTTTTTGGGCGCGGCTAGGCCCGCGGCCTATTTTTTTCTCGGGGAGGGGGTGGGACAGGTCTCGGCCCATTCCGAGTCCGGCGGACGAAGTTCGCCCGCCCCACACCCCAAGGCTATAGCCCAGCCCTTTTCTGGGCATTTTTCCGCCGGACGAACTTGGCGCCAAGAGGTTCGACTGCTGTTTTTTGGGTGCGGCTGTGCCCGCAGCTTGTTTTTTGTGCGGGGATGGGGTGGGAAAAGCCTCGGCCCATTCCGAGTCCGGCGGATGAAGTTCGCCCGCCCCACGCCCCAAGGCTATAGCCCACCCCTTTTTTGGGCATTTTTCCGCAGCACGAACTTGGCGCCAAGGGGTTCGGCTGCTCTTTTTTGCGCGCGGCGGTGCCCTCGGCCTATTTTTGTCATAGGGAGGGGGTGGTCAAAGTCTCGGCCCACTCCGAGTCCGGCGGACGAAGTTCGACAGCCCCACGCCCCAAGGCTATAGCCCATCCCCTTTTTGGGCATTTTTCCTGAGGACAAACTTGGCGCCAAGGGGTTCGGCTGATATTTTTTGGGCGTGCCTGTGCCCGCGGCCTATTGTTGTCGCGGTGAGGGGGTGGGGAAAGCCTCGGCCCATTCTGAGCCCGGGGGACGAAGTTCGCCCGCCCCACGCCCCAAGGCTATAGCCCACCCCTTTTTGGGCATTTTTCCGCAGGACGAACTTGGCGCCAAGGGTTCGGCTGCTCTTTTTTGGGCGCGGCTGTGCCCGCGGCCTATTTTTATTGCGGGGAGGGGGTGGGAATATCGTCGGCCCATTCCGAGTCCGGCGGACGAAGTTCGCCAGCCCCACGCCCCAAGGCTATAGCCCACCCCCTTTTTGGGCATTTTCCCGCAAGACGAACGTGGCGCCAAGGGGTTCAGCTACTCTTTTTTGGGTGCGGCTAGGCCCGCGGCCTATTTTTGTCTCGGGGAGGGGGTGGGACAGGTCTCGGCCCATTCCGAGTCCGGCGGACGAAGTTCGCCCGCTCCACACCCCAAGGCTATAGCCCAGCCCTTTTTGGGCATTTTTCCGCAGGACGAACTTGGAGCCAAGGGGTTCGGCTGCTCTTTTTTGGGTGTGGCTGTGCCCGCGGCCTATTTTTGTCGTGGGGAGGGGGTGGTCAATGTCTCGGCCCATTCCGAGGAAGGCGGACGATGTTCACCAGCCCCACGCCCCCAGGCTATAGCCCACCCCTTTTTTGGGCATTTTTCCGCTGGACGAACTTGGCGCCAAGGGGTTCGGCTGCTCTTTTTTGGGCGTGGCTGTGCCCGCGGCCTATTTTTGTCGCGGGGAGGGGGTGGGAAAAATCTCGGCCCATTCCGAGTCCGGCGGACGAAGTTCACCAGCCCCACGCCCCAAGGCTATAGCCCACCCCTTTTTTGGGCATTTTTCCGCAGGACGAACTTGGGGCCAAGGGGTTCGGCTGCTCTTTTTTGGGCGCAACTGTGCCCGCGGCCTATTTTTGTTACGGCGAGGGGGTGGCCAAAGCCTCGGCCCATTCCGGGTTCGGCGGACGAAGTTCGCCGGCCCCACGCCCCTTGGCTGTAGCCCATCCCCTTTTTTAGCATTTTTCCACAGGACGAACATGGCGCCAAAGGGTTCGGCTGCAACTTTTGGGCGCGGCTGCCCCCGCGGCCTATTTTTGCCGTGGGGAGGGGGTGGGAAAAGTCTCGGCCCATTCCAAGTCTGGCGGACGATGATCGCCAGCCCCACGCCCCAAGGCTATAGCCCACCCCTTTTTTGAGCATTTTTCCGCAGGACGAACTTGGGGCCAAGGGATTCGACTCCTCTTTTTTGGGCGCGGCTGCGCGCGCAGCTTTTTTTTGTCATGGGGAGGGGCTGGGAAAAGTCTCGGCCCATACCGAGTCCGGCGGACGCGGTTCGCCCGCCCCACGCCCCAAGGCTACAGCCCACCCCCTTTTTGGACATTTTTCCGCAGGACGAAGTTGGCGCCAAGGGGTTCGGCTGCTCTTTTTTGGGCGCGACTCTGACCGTGGCCTATTTTTGTCGTGGGGAGGGGGTGTACACAGTTTCGGCCCATTCCGAGGAAGGCGGACGAAGTTCGCCGGCCCCACGCCCAAAGGCTGTAGCACACCCCTTTTTTGGGCTCTTTTCCGCAGGACGAACTTGCCGCCAAGGGGTTTGGCTGCTCTTTTTTGGGCACGGCTGTGCCCGCGGCATTTTTTTGTCGCGGGGAGGGGGTGGGCAAAGTCTCGGCCCATTCCGAGTCCGGAGGACGAAGTTCGGCTACCCCACGCCCCAAGGCAATAGCCCACCCCTTTTTTGCGCATTTTTCCGCAGGACGAACTTGGCGCCAAGGGGTTCGGCTGCTCTTTTTTGTGCGCGGCTGTGCCCGCGTCCTATTTTTGGCGTGGGGAGGGGGTGGGCAAAGCGTCGGCCCATTCAAAGGAAGGCGGACGAAGTTCGCCGGCCCCACGCCCAAAGGCTATAGCACACGCCTTTTATGGGCATTTTTCCGCAGGTCGAACTTGGCGCCAAGGGGTTCGGCTGCTCTTTTTTGGGCGCGGCTGTGCCGGCGGCCTATTGTTGTCGCGGGGAGGGGGTGGGCAAAGTCTCTGCCCATTCCGAGTCCCGCGGACGAAGTGCGCCAGCCCCACGCCCCATGGCTATAGCCCACCCATTTTTTGGGCTTTTTTCCACAGGAAGAACTTGGCGCCAAGGGGTTCGGCTGCTCGTTTTTGGGCGCGGCTGTGCCCGCGCCCTATTTTTGTCGCGGGGAGGGGGTGGACACAGTCTCGGCCCATTCCGAGTCCGGCGTACGAAGTGGGCCAGCCCCACGCCCAAAGGCTGTAGCCCACCCCCTTTTTGGGCATTTTTCCGCAGGTCGAACTTGGCGCCAAGTGGTTCGGCTGCTCTTTTTTGGGCGCGGCTGTGCCGACGGCCTATTTTTGTCACGGGGAGGGGGTGGGCAAAGTCTTGGCCCATTCCGAGTCCGGCGGACGAAGTTCGTCGGCCCCACGCCCCCTGGCTATAGCCCATCCCCTTTTTTAGCATTTTTCCGCAGGACGAACATGGCGCCAAAGGGTTCGGCTGCAATTTTTGGGCGCGGCTGCCCCCGCGGCCTATTTTTGCCGCAGGGAGGGGTTGGGAAAAGTCTCGGCCCGTTCCGAGTCTGGCGGATAATGATCGCCAGCCCCACGCCCCAAGGCTATAGTCCACCCCCTTTTTGGGCATTTTTCAGCAGGACGAACTTGGCGCCAAGGGGTTCGGCTGCTTTTTTTTGGGCGCGGCTGTGCTCGTGGCCTATTTTTGTCGCGGGGAGGGAGTGGGCAATGTCTCGGCACATTCCGAGGAAGGCGGACGAAGTGCGCCGGCCCCACGCCAAAAGGCTGTAGCACACGCCTTTTATGGGCATTTTTCCGCAGGTCAAACTTGGCGCCAAGGGGTTCGGCTGCTCTTTTTTGGGTGCGGCTGTGCCGGCGGCCTATTGTTGTCGCGGGGAGGGGGTGGGCAAAGTCTCTGCCCATTCCGAGTCCGGCGGACGAAGTTCGCAAGCCCCACGCCCCAAGCCTATAGCCCACCCCTTTTTTGGGCATTTTTCCGCAGGACGAACTTGGCGCCAAGGGGTTCGGCTGTTCTTTTTTGGGTACGGCTGAGCCCGCGGCCTATTTTGTCACGGGGAGGGGGTGGGCAAAGTCTCGGCCCATTCCGAGTCCGGCGGACGAAGTTCGCCCGCCCCACGCCCCAAGGCTATAGCCCGCCCCCTTTTTGGGCATTTTTCCGCAGGACGAACTTGGCGCCAAGGGGTTCGGCTGCTCTTTTTTGGACGCGGCTGTGCCCACGGCCTATTTTTGTTGCGGGGAGGGGGTGGCCAAAGTCTCGGCCCATTCCGACGGAGGCGGACGAAGTTCGCCAGCCCCACACCCAAAGGCTATAGCACACCCCTTTTTTGGACATTTTTCCGCAGGTCGAACTTGGCGCCAAGGGGTTCGGCTGCTCTTTTTTTGGCGCGGCTGTGCCCGCGGCCTATTTTTGTCGTGGGGAGGGGGTGGGAAATGTCTGGGCCCATTCCGAGTCCGGCGGACGAAGTTCACCAGCCCCACTCCCCAAGGCTATAGCCCACCGCCTTTTTGGGCATTTTTCCACAGGACGAACTTGGCGCCAAGGGGTTCGGCTGCACTTTTGTGGGCGCGGCTGTGCCCGCGGCCTATTTTTGTCGCGGGGAGGGGATGGGGAATGTGTGGGCCCATTCCGAGTCCGGCGGACGAAGTTCGCCAGTCCCACTCCCCAAGGCCATAGCCCACCGCCTTTTTGGGCATTTTTCCACAGGACGAACTTAGCGCCAACGGGTTCGGCTGCTCTTTTTTGGGCGCGGCTATGCCCGCGGCCTATTTTTGTCATGGGGACGGGGTGGGAAAAGTCTCGGCCCATTCCGAGTCCGGCGGACGGAGTTCGCCCGCCCCACGCCCCAAGGCTATAGCCCGTCCCTTTGTTGGGCATTTTTCCGCAGGACGAACTTGGCGCCTAGGGGTTCGGCTGCTCTTTTTTGGGCGTGGCTGTGCCCGCGGCCTATTTTTGTCACGGGGAGGGGGTGGGAAAAGACACGGCCCATTCCGAGTCCGGCGGACGAAGTTCACCAGCCCCTCACCCCAAGGCTATAGCCCACCCCTTTTTTGGGCATTTTTCCGCAGGACGAACTTGGCGCCAAGGCATTCGGCTGCTCTTTTTTTGGCACGGTTGCGCCTGCGGCCTATTTTTGTCACGGGGAGGGGTGGGCAAAGTCTCGGCACATTCCGAGGAAGGCGGACGAAGTTCGCCAGCCCCACACCCCAAGGCTATAGCACAACCCTTTTTTGGGCGCGGCTGTGCCCGCGGCCTATATTTGTTGCGGGGAGGGGGTGGGAAAAGGCTCGGCCCATTACGAGGAAGGCGGACGAAGTTCCCCAGCCCCACGCCCCAAGGCTATAGCCCGCCCCTTTTTTGCGCATTTTTCCGCAGGACGAACATGGCGCCAACGGGTTCGGCAGCTCTTTTTTGGGCGCGGCTGTGCCCGCGGCGTATTTTTGTCGCGGGGAGGGCGTGGGAAAATTCTCGGCCTATTCCGAGTCCGCGCGGACGAAGTTCGCCAGCCCCACCCCCCAAGGCTATAGCCCACCCCCTTTTTTGGCATTTTTCCGCAGGACGAACCTGGCGCCAAGGCGTTCGGCTGCTCTTTTTTTGGCGCGGTCGTGCCCGCTGCCTATTTTGTCCCGGGGAGGGGGTGGGCAAAGTCTCGGCCCATTCCGAGTCCGCCTGCCCCACGCCCCAAGGCTATAGCCCACCCCTTTTTTGGGCATTTTTCCGCAGCACGAACTTGGCGCCCAGGGGTTCGGCTGCCCTTTTTTGGGCGCGGTTGAGCCCGCAGTCTATTTTTGTCATGGGAAGGGGGTGGGAAAAGTCTCGGCCCATTCCGAGGAAGGCGGACGAAGTGCGCCAGCCCCACGCCCCAAGGCTATAGCACACCCCTTTTTTGGGCATTTTCCTGCAGGACGAACTAGGCGCCAAGGGGTTCGGCTGCTCTTCTTTGGGCGTGGCTGTGTCCGCGGCCTGTTTTTGTCGCGGGGAGGGGGTGGGAAAAGTCTCGGCCCATTCCGAGTCCGGCGAATGAAGTTCGCAGGTCCCACGCCCCAAGGCTATAGCCCATCCCCTTTTTGGGCATTTTTCCACAGGACGAACTTGGCGCCAAGGGGTTCGGCTGCTCTTTTTTGGGCACGGCTGTGCCCGCGGCCTATTTTTGTCACTGGGAGGGGTGGGCAAAGTCTCGGACCATTCCGAGGAACGCGGACGAAGTGCGCCAGCCCCACGCCCCAAGGCAACAGCCCACCCCCTTTTTCGGCATTTTTCCGCAGGACGAACTTGGCGCCAAGGGGTTCGGCTGCTCTTTTTTGGGTGCGGCTGTGCCCGCGGGCTATTTATGTCGTGGGGAGGGGGTGGGCAAAGTCTCGGCACATTCCAAGTCCGGCGGACGAAGTCCGCCTGCCCCACGCCCCAAGGCTATAGCCCACCCCTTTTTTGGGCATTTCTCCGCAGGACGAACTGGGCTCCAAGGGGTTCGGCTGCTCTTTTTTGGGCGCGGCTGTGTCCTCTGCATATTTTTGTCACGGGGAGGGGGTGGGCAGAGTCTCGGCCCGCTCCGAGTCCAGCGGACGATGTTTGCCAGCCCCACCGCCCAAGGCTATAGCCGACCCCCTTTTTGGGCATTTTTCCGCAGGACAAACACGGCGCCAAGGGGTTCGGCTGCTCTTATTTGGGCGCGGCTGTGCCCGCGGCCTATTTTTGTCGCGGGGAGGGGGTAGGCAAAGTCTCGGCCCACTCCGAGGAAGGCGGACGAAGTTCGCCAGCCCCACGCCCAAAAGCTATAGCCCACCCCTTTTTTGGGCATTTTTCCGCGGGACGAACTTGGCGCGAAGGGGTTCGGCTGCTCTTTTTTGGGTGCGGCTGTGCCCGCGGCCTGTTTTTGTCATGGGGAGAGGGTGGAAAACGTCTCGGCCCATTCCAAGTCCGGCACACAAAGTTCGCCAGCCCCACACCCCAAGGCCATAGCACACCCCTTTTTTGGGAATTTGTCCGCAGGACGAACTTGGCGCCGTGGGGTTCGGCTGCTCTTTTTTGGGCGCGGCTGTGTCCGCGGCCTATTTTTGTCTCGGGGAGGGGGTGGGAAGAGTCTCGGCCCATTCCGAGTCCGGCGGACGAAGTTCGCCCGCCCCACGCCCCAAGGCTATAGCCCGCCCCCTTTTTGGGCATTTTTCCACCGGACGAACTTGGCGCCAAGGAGTTCGGCTGCTCTTTTTTAGGCACGGCTTTGCCCGCGGCCTATTTTTGGTGCGCGGAGGGGCTGGGAAAAGTCTCAGCCCATTCCGAGACCGGCGGACGAAGTGCGCCAGCCCCACGCCCCAAGGCTATAGCCCACCCCCTTTTTGGGCATTATTCCGCAGGCTGAACTTGGCGCCAAGGGTTCGGCTGCTTTTTTTTGGGCGCGGCTGTGCCCGCGGCCTATTTTTGACACGGGGAGGGGGTGGGCAAAGTCTCGGATTATTCCGAGGAACGCGGACGAAGTGCGCCAGCCCCACGCCCAAAGGCTATAGCACACCCCTTTTTTGGGCATTTTTCCGCAGGACGAACTTGGCGCCAAGGGGTTCGACTGCTCTTTTTTTGGCGCCGCTGTGCCCGCGGCCTATTTTTGTCGCGGGGAGGGGGTAGGCAAAGTCTCGGCCCATTCCGAGTCCGGCGGACGAAGTTCGCCCGCCCCACGCCCCGAGGCTATAGCCCACCCTCTTTTTGGGCATTTTTCCGCAGGACGAACTTGGCGCCAAGGGGTTCGGCTGCTCTTTTTTGGGTGCTGCTGTGCCCGCGGCGTATTTTTGTCGTGACGAGGGGGTGGGCAAAGTCTCGGCCCATTCCGAGTCCGGCGGACGAAGTTCGACGGCCCTACACCCCAAGGCTATAGCCCACCCCTTTTTTGGGCATTTTTCCGCAGGACAAACTTGGCGCCGAGGGGTTAGGCTGCTTTTATTTGGGCGCGGCTGTGGCCGTGGCCTATTTTTGTCACGGGGAGGGGTGGGCAAAGTCTCGGCCCATTCCGTGGAAGGCGGACGAAGTTCGCCAGCCCCACGCCCCAAGGCCATAGCCCACCCCCTTTTTGGGCATTTTTCCGCATGACGAACTTGGCGCCTAGGGGTTCAGCTGCTTTTTTTTGGGCGTGGCTGTGCCCGTGGCTTATTTTTTTTTTATGGAAAGGGGGTGGGAAATGTCTCGGCCCATTCCGAGTCCGGTGGACGAACTTCGCCAGCCCCATTCCCCAAGTCTATAGCCCACCCCATTTTGGGGCATTTTTCCGCAGGACGAACTTGGCGCCAAGGGGTTCGGCTGCTCTTTTTTGGGCGCGGCTGTGCCCGCGGCCTATTTTTGTCGCGGGGAGGGGGTGGGCAATGTCTCGGCCCATTCCGAGTCCGGCGGACGAAGTGCGCCAGCCCCACGCCCCAAGGCTATAGCCCAACCCCTTTTTAGGCATTTATCCAAAGGACGAACTTGGCGCCAAGGGGTTCGGCTGCTCTTTTTTGGGCGCGGCTGTGCCCGCGGCCTATTTTTGTCGTGGGGAGGGGGTGGGCAATGTCTCGGCCCATTCTTAGGAAGGCGGACGAAGTGCGCCAGCCCCACGCCCCAAGGCTAAAGCCCATCCCCTTTTTGGACATTTTTCCGCAGGACGAACATGGCGTCAAGGGGTACGGCTGCTATTTTTTGGGCGCGGCTGTGCCCGGGGCCGATTTTTGTCGCGGGGATGGGGTGGGTAAAGTCTCGGCACATGCCGAGTCTGGCGGACGAACTTCGGCAGCCCCACGCCCCAAGGCTATAGCACACCCCTTTTTTGGGCATTTTTCCGCAGGACGAACTTGGCGCCAAGGGGTTCGGCTGTTCTTTTTTGGGCGCGGCTGATCCCACGGCCTATTTTTGTCGTGGAGAGGGGGTGGCCAAAGTCTCGGCCCATTCCGATGTAGGCGGACGAATTGCGCCAGCCCCACGCCCAAAGGCTATAGCACACCCCTTTTTTTGGCATTTTTCCGCAGGACGAACTTGGCGCCAAGGGCTTTGGCTGGTCTTTTTTGGGCGCGGCTGTGCCCGCGGCCTATTTTTGTCGCGGGGAGGGGGTGGCCAAAGTCTCGGCCCATTCCGAGACCGGTGGACGAAGTTCGCCAGCCTCACGCCCCAAGGCTATAGCACACCCCTTTTTTGGTCATTTTTCCGCAGGACAAACTTGGCGCCAAGGGCTTCGGCTGCTCTTTTTTGGGCGCGACTGTGTCAGCGGCGTATTTTTGTCGTGGGGAGGGGGTGGGCAAAGTCTCAGCCCATTCCTAGCCAGGTGGACGAAGTTCGCCAGCTCCACGCCCCAAAGCTATAGCCCACCCCCTTTTTGGGCATTTTTCCGCAGGACGAACTTGGCACCAAGGGGTTCGGCTGCTCTTTTTCGGGCGCGGCTGTGCCCGCGGCGTATTTTTGTCGCGGGGAGGGGGTGGGCAATGTCTCGGCCCATTCTGATGAAGGCGGACGAAGTGCGCCAGCCCCACGCCCCAAGGCTAAAGCCCATCCCCTTTTTGGACATTTTTCCGCAGGACGAACTAGGCGTCAAGGGATTCGGCTGCTATTTTTTGGGCGCGGCTGTACCCGCGGCCGATTTTTGTCGCGGTGATGGGGTGGGCAAAGTCTCGGCACATTCCGAGTCCGGCGGACGAACTTCGGCAGCCCCACGCCCCAAGGCTATAGCACACCCCTTTTTTGGGCATTTTTCCGCAGGACGAACTTGGCGCCAAGGGGTTCGGCTGTTCTTTTTTTGGCGCGGCTGATCCCGCGGCCTATTTTTGTCGGGGAGAGGGGGTGGCCAAAGTCTCGGCCCATTCCGAGGAAGGCGGACGAATTGCGCCGGCCCCACGCCCAAAGGCTATAGCACACCCCTTTTTTGGGCATTTTTCCGCAGGATGAACTTGGCGCCAAGGGGTTCGACTGCTCTTTTTTGGACGCGGCTGTGTCCGCGGCCTATTTTTGTCGCGGGGAGGGGGTGGGCAATGTCTCGGCCCATTCTGAGGAAGGCGGACGAAGTGCGCCAGCCCCACGCCCCAAGGATAAAGCCCATCCACTTTTGGGACATTTTTCCACAGGACGAACTAGGCGTCAAGGGGTTCGGCTGCTATTTTTTGGGCGCGGCTGTGCCCGCGGCCGATTTTTGTCGCGGGGATGGGGTGGGCAAAGTCTCGGCACATTCCGAGTCCAGCGGACGAACTTCGGCAGCCCCACGCCCCAAGGCTATAGCACACCCCTTTTTTGGGCATTTTTCCGCAGGACGAACTTGGCGCCAAGGGGTTCGGCTGTTCTTTTTTTGGCGCGGCTGATCCCGCAGCCAATTTTTGTCAGGGAGAGGGGGTGGCCAAAGTCTCGGCCCATTCCGAGGAAGGCGGACGAATTGCGCCGGCCCCACGCCCCAAGGCTATAGCACACCCCTTTTTTTGGTCTTTTTGCCGCAGGACGAACTTGGCGGCAAGGGTTTCGGCTGCTCTTTCGTGGGCGCGACTGTGTCCGCGTCGTAATTTTATCGTGGGGAGGGGGTGGGCAAAGTCTCGGCCCATTCCGAGCCAGGTGGACGAAGTTCGCCAGCTCCACGCCCTAAGGCTATAGCCCACCCCCTTTTTGGGCATTTTTCCGCAGGACGAACTTGGCGCCAAGCGGTTCGGCTGCTCTTTTGTGGGCGCGGCTGTGCCCGCGGCCTATTTTTGTAGCGGGGAGGGGTTGGCAAAGTCTGGGACCATTCCGAGTCCGGCGGACGAAGTTCGCCAGCCCCACGCCCCAAGGCTATAGCCCACCCCTTTTTTGGTCATTTTTCCGCAGGACGAACTTGGCGCGAAGGGGTTCGGCTGCTCTTTTTTGGGTGCGGCTGTGCCCGCGACCTATTTTTGGCACGGGGAGGGGGTGGGCAAAGTCTCGGCCCATTCCGAGGAAGGGGGATGAACTTTGCCAGCCCCAGGACCAAAGGCTATAACACACCCATTTTTTGGCAATTTTGCCGCAGGACGAACTTGGCGCCAAGGGATTTGGCTGCTCTTTCTTGGGCGCGACTGTGTCCGCGGCCTATTTTTGTCGTGGGGAGGGGGTGGCCAAAGTCTCGGCCAATTCCGAGGAAGGCAAACGATGTTCGCCGGCCCCACGCCCAAAGGCTATAGAACACCCCTTTTTTGGGCATTTTTCCGCTAGACGAACTTGGGGCCAAGGGGTTCGGCTGCTCTTTTTTGGGCGCGGCTGTACCCGCGGCCTATTTTTGTCGCGGGGAGGGGGTGGCCAAAGTCTCGGCCGATTCCGAGTCCGGCGGACGAAGTTCGCCACCCCACGCCCAAAGGCTATAGCACCACCTTTTTTTGGGCATTTTTCCCCAGGACGAACTTGGCGCTAAGGGGTTCGGCTGCTCTTTTTTCGGCGCGGCTTTGCCCGCGGCCTATTTTTGTCGCAGGGAGGGGGTGGGAAAAGTCTCGGCCCATTCCGAGTCCGGCGGACGAAGTTCGCCAGCCCCACGCCCCAAGGCTATAGCACACCCCTTTTTTGGTCATTTTTCCCCAGGACGAACTTGGCGCTAAGGGGTTCGGCCGCTCTTTTTTGGGCGCGGATTTGCCCGCGGCCTATTTTTGTCGCAGGGAGGGGGTGGGAAAAGTCTCGGCCCATTCCGAGTCCGGCGGACGAAGTTCGCCAGCCCCACGCCCCAAGGCTATAGCCCACCCTCCTTTTGGGCATTTTTCCGCAGGACGAACTTGGCTCCAAGGGGTTCGGCTGCTCTTTTTTGGGCGTGGCTGTGCCCGCGGCCTATTTTTGTCACGGGGAAGGGTGGGCAAAGTCTCGGCCCATTCCGAGGAAGGCGGACGATGTTCGCCAGCCCCACGCCCCAAGGCGATAGCCCACCCTCCTTCTGGGCATTTTTCCGCAGGACGAACTTGGCGCCAAGGGGTTCGGCTGCTCTTTTTTGGGCGCGGCTGTGCACGCGGCCTATTTTTGTCACGGGGACGTGGTGGTCAAAGTCTCGGCCCATTCCGGGACCGGCGGATGAAGTTCGCCAGCCCCACGCCCCAAGGCTATAGCACACCCCCTTTTTGGTCATTTTTCCGCAGGACGAACTTGGCGCCAAGGGGTTCGGCTGCTCTTTTTTGGGCGCGGCTGTGCCCGCTGCCTATTTTTGTCGCAGGGAGGGGGGGGGGGAAGTCTCGGCCTATTCCGAGTCGGGCGGACGAAGTGCGCCAGCCCCAGGCCCCAAGGCTAAAGCCAACCCCCTTTTTGGGCATTTTTCCGCTGGACGAACTTGGCGCCAAGGGGTTCGGCTGCTCTTTTTTGGGCGCGGCTGTGCCCGCGGCCTATTTTTGTCGTGGGGACGGGGTGGGTAAAGTCTCGGCCCATTCCGAGGAAGGCGGACGAAGTTCGCCAGCCCCACGCCCCAAGGCTATAGCCCACCCTCCTTTTGGGCATTTTTCCGCAGGACGAACATGGCGCCAAGGGGTTCGGCTGCTCTTTTTTGGGCGTGGCTGTGCCCGCGGCCTATTTTTTTCACGGGGAGGGGGTGGCCAACGTCTCGGCCCATTTCGAGTCCGGCGGACGAAGTTCGCCAGCCCCATGCCCCAAGGCAATAGCACACCCCTTTTTTGGTCATTTTTCCCCAGGACGAACTTGGCGCCAAGGGGTTTGGCTGCTCTTTTTTGGGCGCGGCTGTACCCGCGGCCTATGTTTGTCGCAGGGAGGGGGGGGGGAAGTCTCGGCTCATTCCGAGTCAGGCGGACGAAGTTCGCCAGCCCCAGGCCCCAAGGCTATAGCCAAACCCCCTTTTGGGCATTTTTCCGCAGGACGAACTTGGCGCCAAGGGGTTCGGCTGGTCTTTTTTGGGCGCGGCAGTGCCCACGGCCTATTTTTGTCATGTGGAGGGGGTGGGCAAAGTCTCGGCCCATTCCGAGGAAGGCGGACGAAGTGCGCCAGCCCCACGCCCCAAGGTTGTAGCCCAACACCTTTTTAGGCATTTATCCAATGGACGAACTTGGCGCCAGGGGGTTCGGCTGCTCTTTTTTGGGCGCGGGTGTGCCGCGGACTATTTTTGTCGCAGGGAGGGGGGGGAAGTCTCGGCCCATTCCGAGTCAGGCGGACGAAGTTCGCCAGCCCCACGCCCCAAGGCTATAGCCCACCGCCTTTTTGGGCATTTTTCCGCAGGACGAACTTGGCGCCAAGGGGTTTGGCTGCTCTTTTTTGGGCGCGGCTATGGCCGTGGCCTATTTTTTGTGCGGGGAGGGGGTGGGCAATGTCTCGACCCATTCCGAGGAAGGCGGATGAACTTTGCCGTCCCCACGCCCAAAGGCTATAGCACACCCCTTTTTTGGGCATTTTGCCGCAGGATGAACTTGGTGCCAAGGGGTTCGGCTGCTCTTTTTTGGGCGCCGCTGTGCCCGCGGCCTATTTTTGTCACGGGGTGGGGGTGGGAAAAGTCGCATCCCATTCCGAGTCCGGCAGACGAAGTTCGCCCGCCCGACGCCCCAAGGCTATAGCCCACCCCTTTTTTGGGCATTTTTCCGCAACACGAACTTGGCGCCAAGGGGTTCGGCTGCTCGTTTTTGGGTGCGGCTGTGCCCGCGGCCTATTTTTGTCACGAGGAGGGGGTGGCCAAAGTTTCGGCCCATTCCGAGGAAGGCAGACGAAGTGCGCCGGCCCCATGCCCAAAGTCTATAGCCAACCCCCCTTTTGGGCATTTTTCCGCAACACGAACTTGGCACCAAGGGGTTTGGCTGCTCTTTTTTGGGCGCGGCTATGCCCGCGGCCTATTTTTGGTGCTGGGAGGGGGTGGTCAAAGTCTCAGCCCATTCCGACGAAGGCGGATGAACTTTGCCATCCCCACGCCCAAAGGCTATAGCACACCCCTTTTTTGGGCATTTTGCGGCAGGACGAACTTGGTGCCAAGGGGTTCGGCTGCTCTTTTTTGGGCGCCGCTGTGCCCGCGGCCTATTTTCGTCATGGGGTGGGGGTGGGAAAAGTGGCGTCCCATTCCGAGTCCGGCAGACGAAGTTCGCCAGCCCCACGCCCCAAGGCTATAGCCCACCCCTTTTTTGGGCATTTTTCCGCAAGACGAACTAGGCCCCAAGGGGTTCGGCAGCTCTTTTTTGGGCGCGGCTGTGCCCGCGGCCTAATTTTGTCACGAGGAGGGGGTGGCCAAAGTCTCGACCCATTCCGAGGAAGGCAGACGAAGTGCGCCGGCCCCATGCCCAAAGTCTATAGCCAACCCCCCTTTTGGGCATTTTTCCGCAGGACGAACTTGGCACCAAGGGGTTTGGCTGCTCTTTTTTGGGTGCGGCTATGCCCGCGGCCTATGTTTGGTGCTGGGAGGGGGTGGTCAAAGTCTCAACCCATTCCGACGAAGGCAGATGAACTTTGCCATCCCCACGCCCAAAGGCTATAGCACACCCCTTTTTTGGGCATTTTGCGGCAGGACAAACTTGGCGCCATGAGGTTAGGCTGCTCTTTTTTGGGTGCGGCTGTGCCCGCGGCCTATTTTTGTCATGGGGTGGGGGTGGGAAAAGTCTCGGCCCATTCCGAGTCCGGCGGACGTAGTTCGCCCGCCCCACGCCCCAAGGCTATAGCCCACCCCTTTTTTGGGCATTTTTCCGCAAGACGAACTAGGCCCCAAGGGGTTCGGCTTCTCTTTTTTGGGCGCGGCTGTGCCCGCGGCCTATTTTTATCACGGGGAGGGGGTGGCCAAAGTCTTGGCCCATTCCAAGTAAGGCAGACGAAGTGCGCCGGCCGTACGCCCAAAGGCTATAGCACATCCCTTTTGGCCATTTTTCCGCAGGACGAACTAGGCGCCAAGGGGTTCGGCTGCTCTTTTTTGGGCGTGGCTGTTGCCGCGGCATATTTTTGTCGCGGGGAGGGGGTGGGCAAATTCTCGGCCCATTCCGAGACCGGCGGACAAAGTTCGCCAGCCCCACGCCTCAAGGCTATAGCCCACCCCTTTTTTGGTCATTTTTCCACAGGATGAACTAGGCGCCAAGGGGTTCGGCTGCTCTTTTTTGGGTGCGGCTGTGCCCGCGGCCTATTTTTGTCGCAGGGAGGGGGTGGGAAAAGTCTCGGCCCATTCCGAGTTCGGCGGATGAAGTTTGCCAGCCCCACGCACCAAGGCTATAGCCCACCCCCGTTTTGGGCATTTTTCCACAGGACGAACTTGGCGCCAAGGGGTTCGGCTGCTCTTTTTTGGGCGAGGCTATGCCCGCGGCCTATTTTTATCACGGGGAGGGGGTGGCCAAAGTCTTGGCCCATTCCAAGTAAGGCAGACGAAGTGCGCCGGCCGTACGCCCAAAGGCTATAGCACATCCCTTTTGGCCATTTTTCCGCAGGACGAACTAGGCGCCAAGGGGTTCGGCTGCTCTTTTTTGGGCGTGGCTGTTGCCGCGGCATATTTTTGTCGCGGGGAGGGGGTGGGCAAATTCTCGGCCCATTCCGAGACCGGCGGACAAAGTTCGCCAGCCCCACGCCTCAAGGCTATAGCCCACCCCTTTTTTGGTCATTTTTCCACAGGATGAACTAGGCGCCAAGGGGTTCGGCTGCTCTTTTTTGGGTGCGGCTGTGCCCGCGGCCTATTTTTGTCGCAGGGAGGGGGTGGGAAAAGTCTCGGCCCATTCCGAGTTCGGCGGATGAAGTTTGCCAGCCCCACGCACCAAGGCTATAGCCCACCCCCGTTTTGGGCATTTTTCCACAGGACGAACTTGGCGCCAAGGGGTTCGGCTGCTCTTTTTTGGGCGAGGCTATGCCCGCGGCCTATTTTGGGTGTGGAGAGCGGGTGGGCAAAGTCTCCACCCATTCCGAGGATGGCAGATGAACTTTGCCGTCCCCACGCCCAAAGGCTATAACACACCCCTTTTTTGGTCATTTTTCCACAGGACGAACTTGGCGCCAAGGGGTTCGGCTGCTCTTTTTTGGGCGCGGCTGTGCCCGCGGCCTATTTTTGTCATGGGGTGGGGGTGGGAAAAGTCTCGGCCCATTCCGAGTCCGGCGGACGTAGTTCGCCCGCCCCACGCCCCAAGGCTATAGCCCACCCCTTTTTTGGGCATTTTTCCGCAAGACGAACTAGGCCCCAAGGGGTTCGGCTTCTCTTTTTTGGGCGCGGCTGTGCCCGCGGCCTATTTTTATCACGGGGAGGGGGTGGCCAAAGTCTTGGCCCATTCCAAGTAAGGCAGACGAAGTGCGCCGGCCGTACGCCCAAAGGCTATAGCACATCCCTTTTGGCCATTTTTCCGCAGGACGAACTAGGCGCCAAGGGGTTCGGCTGCTCTTTTTTGGGCGTGGCTGTTGCCGCGGCATATTTTTGTCGCGGGGAGGGGGTGGGCAAATTCTCGGCCCATTCCGAGACCGGCGGACAAAGTTCGCCAGCCCCACGCCTCAAGGCTATAGCCCACCCCTTTTTTGGTCATTTTTCCACAGGATGAACTAGGCGCCAAGGGGTTCGGCTGCTCTTTTTTGGGTGCGGCTGTGCCCGCGGCCTATTTTTGTCGCAGGGAGGGGGTGGGAAAAGTCTCGGCCCATTCCGAGTTCGGCGGATGAAGTTTGCCAGCCCCACGCACCAAGGCTATAGCCCACCCCCGTTTTGGGCATTTTTCCACAGGACGAACTTGGCGCCAAGGGGTTCGGCTGCTCTTTTTTGGGCGAGGCTATGCCCGCGGCCTATTTTGGGTGTGGAGAGCGGGTGGGCAAAGTCTCCACCCATTCCGAGGATGGCAGATGAACTTTGCCGTCCCCACGCCCAAAGGCTATAACACACCCCTTTTTTGGTCATTTTTCCACAGGACGAACTTGGCGCCAAGGGGTTCGGCTGCTCTTTTTTGGGCGCGGCTGTGCCCGCGGCCTATTTTTGTCGTGGGGAGGGGGTGGCCAAAGTCTCGGCCCATTCCGAGTGCGGCGGACGAAGTTCGCCAGCCCCACGCCCCAATGCTATAGCCCACCCCTTTTTTGGGCATTTTTCCGCAAGACGAACTAGGCCCCAAGGGGTTCGGCTTCTCTTTTTTGGGCGCGGCTGTGCCCGCGGCCTATTTTTATCACGGGGAGGGGGTGGCCAAAGTCTTGGCCCATTCCAAGTAAGGCAGACGAAGTGCGCCGGCCGTACGCCCAAAGGCTATAGCACATCCCTTTTGGCCATTTTTCCGCAGGACGAACTAGGCGCCAAGGGGTTCGGCTGCTCTTTTTTGGGCGTGGCTGTGCCCGCGGCATATTTTTGTCGCGGGGAGGGGGGTGGGCAAATTCTCGGCCCATTCCGAGACCGGCGGACAAAGTTCGCCAGCCCCCACGCCTCAAGGCTATAGCCCACCCCTTTTTTGGTCATTTTTCCACAGGATGAACTAGGCGCCAAGGGGTTCGGCTGCTCTTTTTTGGGTGCGGCTGTGCCCGCGGCCTATTTTTGTCGCAGGGAGGGGGTGGGAAAAGTCTCGGCCCATTCCGAGTTCGGCGGATGAAGTTCGTCAGCCCCACGCACCAAGGCTATAGCCCACCCCCGTTTTGGGCATTTTTCCGCAGGACGAACTTGGCGCCAAGGGGTTCGGCTGCTCTTTTTTGGGCGCGGCTATGCCCGCGGCCTATTTTGGGTGCGGGGAGCGGGTGGGCAAAGTCTCCACCCATTCCGAGGATGGCAGATGAACTTTGCCGTCCCCAAGCCCAAAGGCTATAGCACACCCCTTTTTTGGTCATCTTTCCCCCGGAAAAACTTGGCGCCAAGGGGTTCGGCTGCTCTTTTTTGGGCGAGGCTATGCCCGCGGCCTATTTTTGTCGCGGGGAGGGGGTGGCCAAAGTCTCGGCCCATTCCAAGGAAGGCGGATGAACTTTGCCGGCCGCATGCCCAAAGGCTATAGCACACCCCTTTTTTGGGCCTTTTGCCGCTGGACGAACTTGGCGCCAAGGGGTTCGGCAGCTCTTTTCTGGCCGATTTTTGCCGTGGGGAGGGGGTGGCCAAAGTCTCTGCCCATTCTGATTAAGGCGGACGAAGTGCGCCAGCCCCACCCCCAAAGGCTATAGCACACCCCTTTTTTGGGCATTTTTCCACAGGACGAACTTGGCGCCAAGGGGTTCGGCCACTCTTTTTTGGGCGCGGCTGCGCCCACGGCCTATTTTGTCGCGGGGAGGAGGAGGCCAAAGTCTAGGCCCATTCTGAGTCCGGCGGACGAAGTTCGCCAGCCCCACGCCCCAAGGCTATAGCCCACCTCCTTTTTGGGCATCTTTCCGCTGGACGAACTTGGCGCCAAGGGGATCGGCTGCTCTTTTTTGGACGCGGCTGTGCCCGGGGCCTATTTTTCTAGCGGGGAGGGGGTGGGCAAAGTCTCGGCCCATTCCAAGTCCGGCGGACGAAGTTCGCCCGCCCCACGCCCCAAGGCTATAGCCCACCCCATTTTTGGGCATTTTTCCGCAGGACGAACTTGGCGCCAAGGGCTTCGGCTGCTCTTTTTTGCGCGCGGTTGTGCCCGTGGCCTATTTTTGTCGCGGGGAGGGGGTAGCCAAATTCTCCGCCCATTCCGAGGAAGGCGGACGAAGTTCACCAGCCCCACGCCCCAAGGCTATAGCCCACCCCTTTTTTGGGCATTTTTCCGCTGGACGAACTTGGCGCCAAGGGGTTCGGCTGCTCTTTTTTGGACGCGGCTGTGCCCGCGGCCTATTTTTGTCGCGGGGAGGGGGTGGCCAGAGTCTCGGCCCATTCCGAGGAAGGCGGACCAAGTTCGCCGGCCCCACGCCCAAAGTCTATAGCACACCCCTTTTTTGGGCATTTTTCCGGAGGACGAACTTGGCGCCAAGGGGTTCGGCCGCTCTTTTTTGGGCGCGGCTGCATCCACGGCCTATTTTTGTTGCGGGGAGGGGGAGGCCAAAGTCTCGGCCCATTCCGAGTCCGGCGGACGAAGTTCGCCAGCACCAGGCCCCAAGGCTATAGGCCACCCCCTTTTTGGGCATTTTTCCGCAGGACGAACTTGGCGCCAAGCGGTTCGGCTGCTCTTTTTTGGGCGCGGCTGTGCCCGCGGCCTATTTTTGTCGCGAGGAGGGGTAGCCAAAGTCTCAGCCCATTCCGAGGAAGGCAGATGAAGTTCGCCAGCCCCACGCCCCAAGGCTATAGCCCACCCCTTTTTTGGGCATTTTTCCGCTGGACGAACTAGGTGCCAAGGGGTTCGGCTGCTCTTTTTTGGGTGCGGCTTTGCCTGCGGCCTATTTTTATCGCGGGGAGGGGGTGGCCAAAGTCTCGGCTCATTCCGAGGCCGGCGGACGAAGTGCGCCGGCCCCACGCCCCAAGGCTATAGCCCACCCCTTTTTGGGCATTTTTCCGCAGGACGAACTTGGCGCCAAGGGGTTCGGCTGCTCTTTTTTGGACGCGGCTATGCCCGGGGCCTATTTTTCTTGCGGGGAGGGGGTGGGCAAAGTCTCGGCCCATTCCAAGTCCGGCGGACGAAGTTCGCCCGCCCCACGCCCCAAAGGCTATAGCACACCCCTTTTTTGGGCATTTTTCCGGAGGACGAACTTGGCGCCAAGGGGTTCGGCCGCTCTTTTTTGGGCGCGGCTGCGTCCACGGCCTATTTTTGTCGCGGGGAGGGGGAGGCCAAAGTCTCGGCCCATTCCGAGTCCGGCGGACGAAGTTCGCCAGCCCCACGCCCCAAGGCTATAGCCCACCCCCTTTTTGGGCATCTTTCCGCTGGACGAACTTGGCGCCAAGGGGTTCGGCTGCTCTTTTTTGGTCGCGGCTGTGCCCGCGGCCTATTTTTATTGCGGGGAGGGGGTGGGCAAGGTCTCGGCCCATTCCGAGTCCGGCGGACGAAGTGCGCCCGCCCCACGCCCCAAGGCTATAGCCCACCCCTTTTTTGGCCATTTTTCTGCAATACGAACGTGGCACCAAGGGGTTCGGCAGCTCTTTTTTGGGCGCAGCTGTGTCCGTGGCTTAGTTTTGTCGCGGGGAGGGGGTGGGAAAAGTCTCGGCCCATTCCGAGTCCGGCGGACGTAGTGCGCCGGCACCAGGCCCCAAGGCTATAGGCCACCCCCTTTTTGGGCATTTTTCCGCAGGACGAACTTGGCGCCAAGCGGTTCGGCTGCTCTTTTTTGGGCGCGGCTGTGCCCGCGGCTTATTTTTGTCGTGAGGAGGGGGTAGCCAAAGTCTCAGCCCATTCCGAGGAAGGCGGATGAAGTTCGCCAGCCCCACGCCCCAAGGTTATAGCCCACCCCTTTTTTGGGCATTTTTCTGCTGGACGAACTAGGCGCCAAGGGGTTCGGCCGCTCTTTTTTGGGCGCGGCTTTGCCTGCGGCCTATTTTTATCGCGGGGAGGGGGTGGCCAAAGTCTCGGCTCATTCCGAGGCCGGCGGACAAAGTGCGCCGGCCCCACGCCCCAAGGCTATAGCCCACCCCTTTTTGGGCATTTTTCCGCAGGACGAACTTGGCGCCAAGGGGTTCGGCTGCTCTTTTTTGGACGCGGCTATGCCCGGGGCCTATTTTTCTTGCGGGGAGGGGGTGGGCAAAGTCTCGGCCCATTCCAAGTCCGCGCGGACGAAGTTCGCCCGCCCCACGCCCCAAAGGCTATAGCACACCCCTTTTTTGGGCATTTTTCCGGAGGACGAACTTGGCGCCAAGGGGTTCGTCCGCTCTTTTTTGGGCGCGGCTGCGTCCACGGCCTATTTTTGTCGCGGGGAGGGGGAGGCCAAAGTCTCGGCCCATTCCGAGTCCAGCGGACGAAGTTCGCTCGCCCCACGCCCCAAAGGCTATAGCACACCCCTTTTTTGGGCATTTTTCCGGAGGACGAACTTGGCGCCAAGGGGTTCGGCCGCTCTTTTTTGGGCGCGGCTACGTCCACGGCCTATTTTTGTCGCGGGGAGGGGGAGGCCAAAGTCTCGGCCCATTCCGAGTCCGGCGGACGAAGTTCGCCAGCCCCACGCCCCAACGCTATAGCCCACCCCCTTTTTGGGCATCTTTCCGCTGGACGAACTTGGCGCCAAGGTGTTCGGCTGCTCTTTTTTGGTCGCGGCTGTGCCCGCGGCCTATTTTTATTGCGGGGAGGGGGTGGGCAAGGTCTCGGCCCATTCCGAGTCCGGCGGACGAAGTGCGCCCGCCCCACGCCCCAAGGCTATAGCCCACCCCTTTTTTGGCCATTTTTCCGCAATACGAACGTGGCACCAAGGGGTTCGGCAGCTCTTTTTTGGGCGCGGCTGTGTCCGTGGCTTAGTTTTGTCGCGGGGAGGGGGTGGGAAAAGTCTCGGCCCATTCCGAGTCCGGCGGACGTAGTGCGCCGGCACCAGGCCCCAAGGCTATAGGCCACCCCCTTTTTGGGCATTTTTCCGCAGGACGAACTTGGCGCCAAGCGGTTCGGCTGCTCTTTTTTGGGCGCGGCTGTGCCCGCGGCTTATTTTTGTCGTGAGGAGGGGGTTGCCAAAGTCTCAGCCCATTCCGAGGAAGGCGGATGAAGTTCGCCAGCCCCACGCCCCAAGGTTATAGCCCACCCCTTTTTTGGGCATTTTTCTGCTGGACGAACTAGGCGCCAAGGGGTTCGGCCGCTCTTTTTTGGGCGCGGCTTTGCCTGCGGCCTATTTTTATCGCGGGGAGGGGGTGGCCAAAGTCTCGGCTCATTCCGAGGCCGGCGGACAAAGTGCGCCGGCCCCACGCCCCAAGGCTATAGCCCACCCCTTTTTGGGCATTTTTCCGCAGGACGAACTTGGCGCCAAGGGGTTCGGCTGCTCTTTTTTGGACGCGGCTATGCCCGGGGCCTATTTTTCTTGCGGGGAGGGGGTGGGCAAAGTCTCGGCCCATTCCAAGTCCGGCGGACGAAGTTCGCCCGCCCCACGCCCCAAAGGCTATAGCACACCCCTTTTTTGGGCATTTTTCCGGAGGACGAACTTGGCGCCAAGGGGTTCGTCCGCTCTTTTTTGGGCGCGGCTGCGTCCACGGCCTATTTTTGTCGCGGGGAGGGGGAGGCCAATGTCTCGGCCCATTCCGATTCCGGCGGACGAAGTTCGCCAGCCCCACGCCCCAAGGCTATAGCCCACCCCCTTTTTGGGCATCTTTCCGCTGGACGAACTTGGCGCCAAGGGGTTCGGCTGCTCTTTTTTGGTCGCGGCTGTGCCCGCGGCCTATTTTTATTGCGGGGAGGGGTGGGCAAGGTCTCGGCCCATTCCGAGTCCGGCGGACGAAGTGCGCCCGCCCCACTCCCCAAGGCTATAGCCCAACCCTTTTTTGGCCATTTTTCCGCAATACGAACGTGGCACCAAGGGGTTCGGCAGCTCTTTTTTGGGCGCGGCTGTGCCCGTGGCTTAGTTTTGTCGCGGGGAGGGGGTGGGAAAAGTCTCGGCCCATTCCGAGTCCGGCGGACGTAGTGCGCCGGCACCAGGCCCCAAGGCTATAGGCCACCCCCTTTTTGGGCATTTTTCCGCAGGACGAACTTGGCGCCAAGCGGTTCGGCTGCTCTTTTTTGGGCGCGGCTGTGCCCGCGGCCTATTTTTGTCGCGAGGAGGGGGTAGCCAAAGTCTCAGCCCATTCCGAGGAAGGCGGATGAAGTTCGCCAGCCCCACGCCCCAAGGCTATTGCCCACCCCTTTTTTGGGCATTTTTCCGCTGGACGAACTAGGTGCCAAGGGGTTCGGCTGCTCTTTTTTGGGCGCGGCTTTGCCTGCGGCCTATTTTTATCGCGGGGAGGGGGTGGCCAAAGTCTCGGCTCATTCCGAGGCCGGCGGACGAAGTGCGCCGGCCCCACGCCCCAAGGCTATAGCCCACCCCCTTTTGGGCATTTTTCCGCAGGACGAACTTGGCGCCAAGGGGTTCGGCTGCTCTTTTTTGGACGCGGCTATGCCCGGGGCCTATTTTTATTGCGGGGAGGGGGTGGGCAAAGTCTCGGCCCATTCCAAGTCCGGCGGACGAAGTTCGCCCGCCCCACGCCCCAAGGCTATAGCCCACCCCTTTTTTGGGCATTTTTCCGCTGGACGAACTTGTCGCCAAGGGCTTCGGCTTCTCTTTTTTGGGCGCGGCTGTGCCCGCGGCCTATTTTTGTCGCGGGGAGGGGTAGCCAAAGTCTCAGCCCATTCCGAGGAAGGCGGACAAAGTTCGCCAGCCCCACGCCCAAAGGCTATAGCCCACCCCTTTTTTGGGCATTTTTCCGCTGGACGAACTAGGCGCCAAGGGCTTCGGCTGCTCTTTTTTGGGCGCGGCTGTGCCCGCGGCCTATTTTTGTCGCGGGGAGGGGGTACCCAAAGTCTCCGCCCGTTCCGAGGAAGGCGGACGAAGTTCGCCAGCCCCACGACCCAAGGCTATAGCCCACCCGTTTTTTGGGCATTTTTCCGCGGGACGAACTTGGCGCCAAGGGGTTCAGCTGCTCTTTTTTGGGTACGGCTGTGCCCGCGGCCTATTTTTGTCGCGGGGAGGGGGTACCCAAAGTCTCGGCCCCTTCCGAGTCCGGCGGACGAAGTGCGCCGGCCCCATGCCCCAAGGCTATAGCCCACCCCCTTTTTGGGCATTTTTCTGCAGGACGAACTTGGCGCCAATGGGTTCGGCTGCTCTTTTTTGGGCGCGGCTGTGCCCGCGGCCTATTTTTGTCGCGAGGAGGGGGTAGCCAAAGTCTCGGCCCATTCCGAGTCCGGCGGACAAAGGTCGCCAGCCCCACGCCCCAAGGCTATAGCCCACCCCCTTTTTGGGCATTTTTCCGCAGGATGAACTTGGCGCCAAGGGGTTCGGCCGCTCTTTTTTGGGTGCGGCTGTGCCGGCGGCCTATTTTTGTCGCGGGGAGCGGGTGGCCAAAGTCTTGGCCCATTCCGAGGAAGGCGGACCAAGTTCGCCGGCCCCATGCCCAAAGGCTATAGCACACCCCTGTTTTGGGCATTGTTCCGCAGGACGAACTTGGCGCCAAGGGGTTCGGCAGCTCTTTTTTGGGTGCGGCTGTGCCCGTGGCCTATTTTTGTCGCGGGGAGGGGGTGGGCCACGTCTCGGCCCATTCCGAGTCCGGCGGACGAAGTTCGCCCGCCCCACGCCCCAAGGCTATAGCACACCCCTTTTTGGGCATTTTTCCGCAGGACAAACTTGGCGCCTAGGGGTTCGGCTGCTCCTTTTTGGGCGCGGCCGTGCCCGCGGCCTATTTTTGTCGCGGGGAGGGGGTGGGAAAGGTCTCGTCCCATTCCAAGGAAGGCGGATGAACTTTGCCGGCCGCACACCCAAAGGCTATAGCACACCCCTTTTTTGGGCCTTTTGCCGTTGGACGAACTTGGCGCCAAGGGGTTCGGCACCTCTTTTTTGGGCGCGGCTGTGCCCGCGACTTATTTTTGTCGTGGGGAGGGGGTGGCCAAAGTCTCTGCCCATTCTGATTAAGGCGGACGAAGTGCGCCGGCCCCACGCCCAAAGGCTATAGCACAACCCTTTTTTGGGCATTTTTTCGCAGGACGAACTTGGCGCCAAGGGGTTCGGCTGCTCTTTTTTGGGAGCGGCTATGCCCGTGGCCTATTTTTGTCGTGGGGAGGGGGTGGCCAAAGTCTCTGCCCATTCTGATTAAGGCGGACGAAGTGCGCTGGCCCCACGCCCAAAGGCTATAGCACACCCCTTTTTTGGGCATTTTTCCGCAGGACGAACTTGGCGCCAAGGGGTTCGGCTGCTCTTTTTTGGGTGCAGCTGTGCCCGCGGCCTATTTTTGGTGCGGGGAAGGGGTGGGCAAAGTCTCGGCCCATTCCGAGGAAGGCAGATGAACTTTGCCGGCCCCACGCCCAAAGGCTATAACACACCCCTTTTTTGGACATTTTTCCGCAGGACGAACTTGGCGCCAAGGGGTTCGGCTGCTCTTTTTTGGACGCGGCTGTGCCCCCGGCCTATTTTTGGTGTGGGGAGGAGGTGGGCAAAGTCTCGGCCCATTCCGAGGAAGGCGGATGAACTTTGCCGGCCCCACGCCCAAAGGCTATAGCACACCCCTTTTTTGGGCATTTTTCCGCAGGACAAACTTGGCGCCAAGGGGTTCGGCTGCTCTTTTTTGGGCGCGGCTGTGCCCCCGGACTATTTTTGTCGCGGGGAGGGGGTAGCCAAAGTCTCCGCCCGTTCCGAGGAAGGCGGACGAAGTTCGTCAGCCCCACGACCCAAGGCTATAGCCCACCCCTTTTTTGGGCATTTTTCCGCAGGACAAACTTGGCGCCAAGGGGTTCGGCTGCTCTTTTTTGGGCGCGGCTGTGCCCCCGGCCTATTTTTGTCGCGGGGAGGGGGTAGCCAAAGTCTCCGCCCGTTCCGAGGAAGGCGGACGAAGTTCGTCAGCCCCACGACCCAAGGCTATAGCCCACCCCTTTTTTGGGCATTTTTCCGCGGGACGAACTTGCCGCCAAGGGGTTCGGCTGCTCTTTGTTGGGCGCGGCTGTGCCCGCGGCCTAGTTTTGGTATGGGGAGGGGGTGGGCAAAGTCTCGGCCCATTCCGAGGAAGGCGGATGAACTTTGCCGCCCCACGCCCAAAGGCTATAGCACACCCCTTTTTTGGGCCTTTTGCCGCAGGACGAACTTGGCGCCAAGGGGTTCGGCTGCACTTTTTTGGGCGCGGCTGTGCCCGCAGCCTATTTTTGTCACGGGGAGGGGGTGGCCAAAGTCTCGGCCCATTCCGAGGAAGGCGGACGAAGTTCGCCGGCCCCACGCCCAAAGGCTATAGCACACCGCTTTTTTGGGCATTTTTCCGCAGGACGAACTTGGCGCCAAGGGGTTCGGCAGCTCTTTTTTGGGCGCGGCCGTGCCTGCCGTCTATTCTTGGCACAGGGAGAGGGTGGGCAAAGTCTCGGCCCATTCCGAGGAAGGCGGATGAACTTTGCCGGCCCCACGCCCAACGGCTATAGCACACCCCTTTTTTGGGCCTTTTGCCAAAGGACGAACTTGGCGCCAAGGGGTCCGGCTGCTCTTTTTTGGGCGCGGCTGTGTCCGCGGCCTATTTTTGTCACGAGGAGGGGGTGACCAAAGTCTCGGCCCATTCCGATGAAGGCGGACGAAGTTCGCCGGCCCCACGCCGAAAGGCTATAGCACACCCCTTTTTTGGGCAATTTTCCGCTGGACGAATTGGGCGCCAAGGCGTTCGGCTGCTCTTTTTTGGGCGCGGCCATGGCCGCCGCCTATTTTTGTTGCGGGGAGGGAGTGGGCAAAGTCTCGGCCCATTCCGAGTCCGGAGGACGAAGTTCGGCAGCCCCACGCCCCAAGGCCATAGCCCACCCCTTTTTTGGGCATTTATCCGCAGGATGAACTTGGCGCCAAGGGGCTCGGCTGCTCTTTTTTGGGCGCGGCTGTGCCCGCGGCCTATTTTTGTCGCGGGGAAGGGGTGGGCAAAGTCTCGGCCCATTCCGAGGTAGGCGGACAAAGTTCGCCAGCCCCACATCCCAAGGCTATAGCCCACCCCCTTTTTGGGCATTTTTCCGCAGGACAAACTTGGCGCAAGGGGTTCGCCTGCTTTTTTTTGTGCGCGGCTGTGCCCGCGGCCTATTTTTGTAATGGGGTGGGGGTGGGAAATTTCTCAGCCCATTCCGAGTGCGGCGGACGAAGTGCGCCCGCCCCACGCCCAAAGTGTATAGCACACCCCTTTTCTGGGCATTTTTCCGCAGGACGAACTTGGTGCCAAGGCGTTCGGCTGCTCTTTTTTCGGCGCGGCTGTGCCCGCGGCCTATTTTTGGTGCGGGGAAGGGGTGGGTAAAGTCTCGGCCCATTCCGAGGAAGGCAGATGAACTTTGCCGGCCCCACGCCCAAAGGCTATAACACACCTCTTTTTTGGACATTTTTCCGCAGGACGAACTTGGCGCCAAGGGGTTCGGCTGCTCTTTTTTGGACGCGGCTGTGCCCCCGGCCTATTTTTGTTGCGGGGAGGGGGTGGGCAAAGTCTCGGCCCATTCCGAGGAAGGCGGATGAACTTTGCCGGCCCCACGCCCAAAGGCTATAGCACACCCCTTTTTTGGGCATTTTTCCGCAGGACAAACTTGGCGCCAAGGGGTTCGGCTGCTCTTTTTTGGGCGCGGCTGTGCCCCCGGCCTATTTTTGTCGCGGGGAGGGGGTAGCCAAAGTCTCCGCCCGTTCCGAGGAAGGCGGACGAAGTTCGTCAGCCCCACGACCCAAGGCTATAGCCCACCCCTTTTTTGGGCATTTTTCCGCAGGACAAACTTGGCGCCAAGGGGTTCGGCTGCTCTTTTTTGGGCGCGGCTGTGCCCCCGGCCTATTTTTGTCGCGGGGAGGGGGTAGCCAAAGTCTCCGCCCGTTCCGAGGAAGGCGGACGAAGTTCGTCAGCCCCACGACCCAAGGCTATAGCCCACCCCTTTTTTGGGCATTTTTCCGCGGGACGAACTTGCCGCCAAGGGGTTCGGCTGCTCTTTTTTGGGCGCGGCTGTGCCCGCGGCCTAGTTTTGGTACGGGGAGGGGGTGGGCAAAGTCTCGGCCCATTCCGAGGAAGGCGGATGAACTTTGCCGCCCCACGCCCAAAGGCTATAGCACACCCCTTTTTTGGGCCTTTTGCCGCAGGACGAACTTGGCGCCAAGGGGTTCGGCTGCTCTTTTTTGGGCACGGCTGTGCCCGCAGCCTATTTTTGTCACGGGGAGGGGGTGGCCAAAGTCTCGGCCCATTCCGAGGAAGGCGGACGAAGTTCGCCGGCCCCACGCCCAAAGGCTATAGCACACCGCTTTTTTGGGCATTTTTCCGCAGGACGAACTTGGCGCCAAGGGGTTCGGCAGCTCTTTTCTGGGCGCGGCCGTGCCTGCCGTCTATTCTTGGCACAGGGAGAGGGTGGGCAAAGTCTCGGCCCATTCCGAGGAAGGCGGATGAACTTTGCCGGCCCCACGCCCAACGGCTATAGCACACCCCTTTTTTGGGCCTTTTGCCGCAGGACGAACTTGGCGCCAAGGGGTCCGGCTCCTCTTTTTTGGGCGCGGCTGTGCCCGCGGCCTATTTTTGTCACGAGGAGGGGGTGGCCAAAGTCTCGGCCCATTCCGATGAAGGAGGACGAAGTTCGCCGGCCCCACGCCGAAAGGCTATAGCACACCCCTTTTTTGGGCAATTTTCCGCTGGACGAACTGGGCGCCAAGGCGTTCGGCTGCTCTTTTTTGGGCGCGGCCATGGCCGCCGCCTATTTTTGTTGCGGGGAGGGAGTGGGCAAAGTCTCGGCCCATTCCGAGTCCGGAGGACGAAGTTCGGCAGCCCCACGCCCCAAGGCCATAGCCCACCCCTTTTTTGGGCATTTATCCGCAGGATGAACTTGGCGCCAAGGGGCTCGGCTGCTCTTTTTTGGGCGCGGCTGTGCCCACGGCCTATTTTTGTCGCGGGGAAGGGGTGGGCAAAGTCTCGGCCCATTCCGAGGTAGGCGGACAAAGTTCGCCAGCCCCACATCCCAAGGCTATAGCCCACCCCCTTTTTGGGCATTTTTCCGCAGGACAAACTTGGCGCAAGGGGTTCGCCTGCTTTTTTTTGTGCGCGGCTGTGCCCGCGGCCTATTTTTGTAATGGGGTGGGGGTGGGAAATTTCTCAGCCCATTCCGAGTGCGGCGGACGAAGTGCGCCCGCCCCACGCCCAAAGTGTATAGCACACCCCTTTTTTGGGCATTTTTCCGCAGGACGAACTTGGTGCCAAGGCGTTCGGCTGCTCTTTTTTCGGCGCGGCTGTGCCCGCGGCCTAATTTTGTCGCGGGGAGGGGGTGGTCAATGTCTCGGCCCATTCCGAGTCCGGCGGACGAAGTGCGCCAGCCCCACGCACCAAGGTTATAACCCACCCCCTTTTTGGGCATTTTTTCGCTGGACGAACTTGGCGCCTAGGGGTTCGGCAACTCTTTTTTGGGCGCGGCTGTCCACGCGGCATATTTTTGTCGTGGGGAGGGGGTGGGGAAAGTCTCGGCCCATCCCGAGACCGGCGGACGAAGTTCCCCCGCCCCACGCCCCAAGGCTATAGCCCACCCCCTTTTTGGGCGTTTTTCCGCAGGACGAACTTGGCACCACGGGGTACGGCTGCTCTGGTTTGGGCGCGGCTGTGCCCGCGGCTTATTTTTGCCGTGTGGAGGGGGTGTACGAAGTCTCGGCCCATTCCGAGTCCGGCGGACGAAGTTCGCCCGCCCCACATACCGAGGCTATAGCCCACCCTTTTTTTGGGCATTTATCCGCAGGAGGAACTTGGCGCCAAGGGGTTCGGCTGCTCTATTTTGGGCGTGGCTGTGCCCGCGGCCTATGTTTGTCGCGGGGAGGGGGTGGCCAAAGTCTCGGCCCATTCCGAGTCCGGCGGACGAAGTGCGCCCGCCCCACGCTCCAAGGCTATAGCCCAACACCTTTTTGCACTTTTTGCGCAGGACGAACTGGGCCCCATAGGGCTCGGCTGCTCTTTTTTCGGCGCGACTGTGCCCGCGGCCTATTTTTGTCGCGGGGAGGGGGTGGTCAATGTCTCGGCCCTTTCCGAGTCCGGCGGACGAAGTTCGCCAGCCCCACGCACCAAGGCTATAACCCACCCCCTTTTTGGGCATTTTTTCGCAGGACGAACTTGGCGCCTAGGGGTTCGGCAACTCTTTTTTGGGTGCGGCTGTCCACGCGTCGTATTTTTTTCACGGGGAGGGGGTGGGCAAAATATGGGCACATTCCGAGTCCGGCAGACGAAGTTCGCCCACCCCACGCCCCAAGGCTATAGCCCACCCCCTTTTTTGGCATTTTTCCGCAGGACGAACTTGGCGCCAAGGGGATCGGCTGCTCTGTTTTGGGCGCGGCTGTGCCCGCAGCCTACTTTTGTCGCGGGGAGGGGGTGGGGAAAGTCTCGGCCCATTCCGAGTCCGGCGGACGAAGTTCGCCCTCCCCACGCCCCAAGGCTATAGCCCACCCCTTTTTGGGCATTTTTCCGCAGGACGAAGTTTGCGCCAAGGGGTTTGGCTGCTCTTTTTTGGGCGCGGCTGTGCCCTTGGCCTATTTTGTCGCGAGGAGGGGGTGGGCAAAGTCTCAGCCCATTCCGAGTCCGGCGGACGAAGTTCGCCCGCCCCACGCCCCAAGGCTATAGCCCACCTCCTTTTTGGGCGTTTTTCCGCAGGACGAACATGGCGCCAAGGGGATCGGCTGCTCTGTTTTGGGCGCGGCTGTGCCCGCAGCCTACTTTTGTCGCGGGGAGGGGGTGGGGAAAGTCTCGGCCCATTCCGAGACCGGCGGACGAAGTTCGCCCGCCCCACGCCCCAAGGCTATAGCCCACCCCCTTTTTGGGCGTTTTTCCGCAGGACGAACATGGCACCACGGGGTGCGGCTGCTCTGGTTTGGGCGCGGCTGTGCCCGCGGCTTATTTTTGCCGCGTGGAGGGGGTGGGGAAAGTCTCGGCCCATTCCGAGTCCGGCGGACGAAGTTCGCCCGCCCCACGCCCCAAGGCTATAGCCCACCTCCTATTTGGGCATTTTTGTGCAGGACGAACTTGGCGCCAAGGGTTTCGGCTGCTCTTTTTTGGGCGCGGCTGAGCCCGCGGCCTATTTTTGGCGTGGGGAGGGGGTGGCCAAAGTCTCGGCCCATTCTGAGGAAGGGGGATGAACTTGCCGGCCCCACGCCCAAAGGCTATAGCACACCCCTTTTTTGGGCATTTTTCCGCAGGAGGAACTTGGCGCTAAGGGGTTCGGCTGCTCTTTTTTGGGCGCGGCTGTGCCCGCGGTCTATGTTTATCCCGGGGAGGGGGTGGGCAAAGTGCCGGCCCATTCCAAGTCCGACGGACGATGTTCGCCTGCCCCACGCCCCAAGGCTATAGCCCAGCCCTTTTTTGGGCATTTTTCCGCAGGACGAACTTGGCGCCGAGGGGTTCGGCTGCTCTTTTTTGGGCGCGGCTGTGCTTGCAGCCGACTTTTGTCGCGGGGTGTGGGTGGGGAAAGTCTCGGCCCATTCCGAGTCCGGCGGACGAAGTTCGCCCTCCCCACGCCCCAAGGCTATAGCCCACCCCTTTTTTGGGCATTTTTCCGCAGGACGAAGTTTGCGCCAAGGGGTTCGGCTGCTCTTTTTTGGGCGTCGCTGTGCCCGCGGCCTATTTTTGTCGCGGGGAGGGGGTGGGCAAAGTCTCGGTCCATTCCGAGTCCGGCGGATGAAGTTCGCCCGCCCTGCCCCCCAAGGCTATATCCCACCCCCTATTTGGGCATTTTTCCGTAGGACGAACTTGGCGCAAAGGCGTTCGGTTGCTGTTTTTTGGGCGCGGCTGTGCCCGCGGCCTATATTTGTCGTGGGGAGGGGGTGGGGGAAGTCTCGGCCCATCCCGAGACCGGCGGACGAAGTTCGCCCGCCCCACGCCCCAAGGCTATAGCCCACCCCCTTTTTGGGCGTTTTTCCGCAGGACGAACATGGCACCACGGGGTGCGGCTGCTCTGGTTTGGGCGCGGCTGTGCCCGCGGCTTATTTTTGCCGCGTGGAGGGGGTGTACGAAGTCTCGGCCCATTCCGAGTCCGGCGGACGAAGTTCGCCCGCCCAACGTACCAAGGCTATAGCCCACCCCTTTTTTGGGCATTTTTTCGCAGGACGAACTTGGCGCCAACGGGTTCGGCTGCTCTTTTTTGGGCGCGGCTGAGCCCGCGGCCTATTTTTTGCGTGGGGAGGGGGTGGCCAAAGTCTCGGCCCATTCTGAGGAAGGGGAATTAACTATGCCGGCCCCACGCCCAAAGGCTATAGCACACCCCTTTTTAGGCATTTTTCCGCAGGACGAACTTGGTGCCAAGGGGTTCGGCTGCTCTTTTTTGGGCGCGGCTGTGCCCGCGGCCTATTTTTATCGTGGGGAGGGGGTGGGCAAAGTGCGGGCCCATTCCAAGTCCGGCGGACGATGTTCGCCAGCCCCACGCCCCAAGGCTATAGCCCACCCCTTTTTTGGACATTTTTCCGCAGGACGAACTTGGCGCCAAGGGGTTCGGCTACACTTTTTTGGGCGCGGCTGTGTCCGCGGCCTATTTTTGTCGCGAGGAGGGGGTGGCCAAAGTCTCGGTCCATTCCGAGTCCGGCGGACGAAGTTCGCCAGCCCCACGCCCCAAGGCTATAGCACACCGCTCTTTTGGGCATTTTTTCCCAGGAAGAACTTGGCGCCAAGGGGTTCGGCTGCTCTTTTTTGGGCGCGGCTGCGCCCGTGGCATATTTTTGTGGCGGGAAGGGGTAGGAAAAGTCTCGGCCCATTCCGAGTCCGGCAGACGAACTTTGCCGGCACCACGCCCAAAGGCTATAGCACACCCCTGTTTTGCGCATTTTTCTGCAGGACGAACTTAGCGCCAGGGGGTTCGGCTGCTCGTTTTTGGGCGCGGCTGTGCCCGTGCCCTATTTTTGTCACGGAGAGGGGGTGGGCAAAGTCTTCGCCCATTCCGAGTTAGGCGGACGAAGTTCGCCAGCCCCACGACCCAAGGCCATAGCCCACCCCTTTTTTGGGTATTTTTCCGCCAGACGAACTTGGCGCCAAGGGGTTCGGCTGCTCTTTTATGGGTGCGGCTGTGCCCGCGGCCTATTTTTGGCGCGGGGAGGGGGTGACCAAAGTCTCGGCCCATTCCGAGTCCGGCGGACGAAGTTCGCCAGCCCCACGCCCCAAGGCTATAGCCCACCCCCTTTTTGGGCATTTTTCCGCAGGACGAACTTGGCGCCAAGGGGATCGGCTGCTTTTTCTTGGGTGCGGCTGTGCCCGCGGCCTATTCTTGTCAGGGGGTGGGGGTGGGCAAAGTCTCGACCCATTCCGAGGAAGGCGGATGAACTTTGCCGTCCCCACGCCCAAAGGCTATACCACACCCCCTTTTTGGGCATTTTTCCCCAGGACGAACTTGGCGCCAAGGGGTTCGGCTGCGCTTTTTTGGGCGCGGCTGTGCCCACGGCCAATTTTTGTCGTCGGGAGGGGGTGGGCATAGTGTCGGCCCAGTCCGAGTCCGGCGGACGAAGTGCGCCAGCCCCACGCCCCAAGGCTACAGCCCACCCCCCTTTTGGGCATTTTTTCGCAGGACGAACTTGGCGCCAAGGGGTTCGGCTGATCTTTTTTGGGCGCGGCTGGGCCGTGGACTATTTTTGTCGTGGGGAGGGGGTGACCAAAGTCTTGGCCCAATCCGAGGAAGGCGGATGAACTTTGCCGGCCCCACGCCCAAAGGCTATAGCACACCCCTTTTTTGGGCATATTTCCGCAGGACAAACTTGGTGCCAAGGCGTTCGGCTGCTGTTTTTTGGGCGCGGCTGTGCCCGCAGCCTATTTTTGTCGCAGGGAGGCGGTGGGCAAAGTCTCGGCCCACTCCTAGTCCGGCGGACGAAGTGCGCCAGCCCCACGCCCCAAAGCTATAGCCCACCCCACTTTTGGGCATTTTTTCGCAGGACGAACTTGGCGCCAAGGGGTTCGGCTGATCTTTTTTGGGCGCGGCTGTGCTGTGGACTATTTTTGTCGCGGGGAGGGGGTGACCAAAGTCTCGGCCCAATCCGAGGAAGGCGGATGAACTTTGCCGGCCCCACGCCCAAAGGCTATAGCACACCCCTTTTTTGGGCATTTTTCCGCAGGACGAACTTGGTGCCAAGGCGTTCGGCTGCTCTTTTTTTGGCGCGGCTGTGCCCGTGCCCTATTTTTGTCACGGGGAGGGGGTGGGCAAAGTCTCCGCCCATTCCGAGTTAGGCGGACGAAGTTCGCCAGCCCCACGACCCAAGGCTATAGCCCACCCCTTTTTTGGGCATTTTTCCGCCAGACGAACTTGGCGCCAAGGGGTTCGGCTGCTCTTTTTTAGGCGCGGCTGTGCCTGCGGCCTATTTTTGACGCGGGGAGGGGGTGGCCAAAGTCTCTGCCCATTCCTAGGAAGGCGGATGAGCTTTACCAGCCCCACGCCCCAAGGCTATAGCACACCCCTTTTTTGGGCATTTTTCCGCAGGACGAACTTGGTGCCAAGGCGTTCGGCTGCTCTTTTTTTGGCGCGGCTGTGCCCGTGCCCTATTTTTGTCACGGGGAGGGGGTGGGCAAAGTCTCCGCCCATTCCGAGTTAGGCGGACGAAGTTCGCCAGCCCCACGACCCAAGGCTATAGCCCACCCCTTTTTTGGGCATTTTTCCGCCAGACGAACTTGGCGCCAAGGGGTTCGGCTGCTCTTTTTTAGGCGCGGCTGTGCCTGCGGCCTATTTTTGACGCGGGGAGGGGGTGGCCAAAGTCTCTGCCCATTCCTAGGAAGGCGGATGAGCTTTACCAGCCCCACGCCCCAAGGCTATAGCACACCCCTTTTTTGGGCATTTTTCTGCAGGACGAACTTGGCGCCAAGGGGTTCGGCTGCTCCTTTTTGGGCGCGGCCATGCCCGCGGCCTATTTTTGTCGCGGGGAGGGGGTGGCCAAAGTCTCGGCCCATTCTGAGTCCGGCGGACGAAGTTCGCCAGCCCCACGACCCAAGGCTATAGCCCACCCCTTTTTTGGGTATTTTTCCGCAGGACGAACTTGGCGCAAAGGGGCTCGGCTGCTCTTTTTTGGGCGCGGCTGTGCCTGCGGCCTATTTTTGGCGCGGGGAGGGGGTGGCCAAAGTCTCGGCCCATTCCGAGGAAGGCGGATGAACTTTGCCGGGCCCACGCCCCAATGCTATAGCACACCCCTTTTTTGGGCATTTTTCCGCAGGACGAACTTGGCGCCAAGGGGTCGGCCGCTCTTTTTTGGGTGCGGCTGTGCCCGCGGCCTATTTTTGTCGCGGGGAGGGGGTGGGAAATGTCTCGGCCCATTCCGAGTCCGGCGGACGATCTTCGCCGGCCCCACGCCCCAAGGATATAGCCCACCCCCTTTTTGGGCATTTTTCAGCACGACGAACTTGGCGCCAAGGGGTTCGGCTGCTCTTTTTTGCGTGCGGCTGTGCTCGCGGCCTATTTTTGTCGTGGGGAGGGGGTGGGCAAAGTCTCGGCACATTCCGAGTCCGGCGGACGAAGTTCGCCCGCCCCACGCCCCTAGGCTATGGCCCACCCCATTTTTGGGTATTTTTCCGCAGGATGATCTTGGCGCCAAGGGGTTCGGCTGCTCTTTTTTGGGCGCGGCTGTGCCCGCAGCCTATTGTTGTCGCAGGGAGGGGGTGAGAAAAGTCTCGGCCCGTTCTGAGTCCGGCGGACGAACTTCGGCAGCCCCACGCCCCAAGGCTATAGCACACCCCTTTTTTGGGCATTTTTCCGCAGGACGAACTTGGCGCCACGGGGTTCGGCTGATCTTTTTTGGGCGCGGCTGAGCCCGCGGCCTATTTTTTGCGTGGAGAGGGGGTGGCCAAAGTCTCGGCCCATTCCGAGTCCGGCGGATGAACTTTGCTGGCCCCACGCCCAAAGGCTATAGCACAGCCCTTTTTTGGGCACTTTTCCGCACGACGAACTTGGCGCCAAGGGGTTCGGCTGCTCTTTTTTGGGTGCGGCTGTGCCCGGGGCCTATTTTTGTCGCGGGGAGGCGGTGGGCAAAGTCTTGGCGCATTGCGAGTCTGGCGGACGAACTTCGTCAGCCCCACGCCCCAAAGCTATAGCCCACCCCCTTTTTGGGCATTTTTCCGCACAACGAACTTGGTGCCAAGGGGTTCGGCTGCTCCTTTTTGGGTGCGGCTGTGCCCGCGGCCAATTTTTGTTGCGGGGAGGGGCTGGGCAAAGTCTCGGCCCATTCCGAGTCCGGCGGACGAACTTTGACAGCCCCACGCCCCAAGGCTATAGCCCACCCCTTTTTTGGGCATTTTTCCGCTGGACGAACTAGGCGCCCAGGGGTTCGGCTGCTCTTTTTTGGGTGCGGCTGATCCCGCGGCCTATTTTTGTCACGGGGAGGGGGTGGGCAAAGTCACGGCCCATTCGGAGTCCGGCGGACGAAGTTCGCCAGCCCCACGCCCCAAGGCTATAGCCCACCCCCTATTTGGGCATTTTTCCGCAGGACGAATTTGGCGCCAAGGGGTTCGGCTGCTCTTTTTTGGGCGCGGTTGTGCCCGCAGCATATTTTTAGTGGAGGGAGGGGGTGGGCAAAGTCTCGGCCCATTCCGAGGAAGGCGGATGAACTTTGCCGGCCCCACGCCCAAAGGCTATAGCACACCCTATTTTTAGGCATTTTTTCGCAGGATGAACTTGGCACCAAGGGGTTCGGCTGCTCTTTTTTGGTCGCGGCTGTACCCGCAGCCTATTTTTGTCGCGGGGAGAGGGTGGGCAAAGTCTCGGACCATTCCGAGTTCGGCGGACGAACTTGGCGCCAAGGGGTTCGGCTGCTCTTTTTTGGGCGCGGCTGTGCCCGCGGCCTATCATTGTTGCGGGGAGGGGGTGCGCAAAGTCTCGGCCGATTCCGGGGATGGCGGACAAAGTGCGCCAGCCCCACACCCCAAGGCTATAGCCCACCCCTTTTTTGGACATTTTTCCCCAGGACGAACTTGGCGCCAAGGGTTTCGGCAGCTCTTTTTTGGGCACGGCTCTGCCCGTGGCCTATTTATGGAGCGGGGAGCAGGTGGCCAAAGTCTCGGCCCATTCTGAGGATGGCGGATGAACTTTGCTGGCCCCACGCCCCAAGGCTATAGCACACCCCTTTTTTGGGCATTTTTCTACAGGACGAACTTGGCGCCAAGGGGTTCGGCTGCTCTTTTTTGGGCGCGGCTGTGCCCGCAGCCTATTTTTGCCGCGGGGAGGGGGTGGGCTAAGTTTCGGCCCATTCTGAGTCCGGCGGACGAAGTTCGCCCGCCCCACGCCCCAAGGCTATAGCCCACCCCTTTTTTTGACATTTTTCCCCAGGACGGACATGGCGCCACGGGGTTCGGCTGCTCTTTTTTGGACGCGGCTGTGCTCGCGGCCTATTTTTGTCGCGGGGAGGGGGTGGGGAAAGTCTCGGCCCATTCCAAGTCCGGCGGACGAAGTTCGCCAGCCCCACGCCCCAAGGCTATAGCCCACCCCTTTTTTGGGCATTTTTCCGCAGGACGAACTAGGCGCCAAGGGGTTCGGCTGCTCTTTTTTGGGTGCGGCTGTACCCGCGTCCTATTTTAGTCGCGGGGAGGAGGTGGGCAAATTCTCGGCCCATTCCGAGGAAGGTGGACGAAGTTCGCCAGCCCCACGCCCCAAGGCTATAGCCCACCCTTTTTTTGGGGATTTTTCCGCAGGACGAACTTGGCGCCAAGGGGTTCGCCTGCTCTTTTTTGGGCGCGGCTGGGCCCGCGGCCTATTTTTGTTGCGGGAGGGGGTGGGAAAAGTCTCGGCCCATTCCGAGTCCGGCGTATGAACTTCGGCAGCCCCACGCCGCAAGGCTATAGCACACCCCTTTTTTGGGCATTTTTCCGCAGGACGAACTTGGCGCAATGGGGTTCGGCTGCTCTTTTTTTGGAAGCGGCTGTGCCCGCAGCCAATTTTTGTCGCGGGGAGGGGGTGGGCAAAGTCTCGGCCCGTTCCGAGTCCAGCGGACGAAGTTCGCCAGCCCCACGCGCCAAGGCTATACCCCACCCTTTTTTGGGCATTTTTCCACAGGACGAACATGGTGCCATGGGGTTCGGCTGCTCTTTTTTGGGCCCGGTTGTGCCCGCGGCCTATTTTTGTCATGGGGAGGGGGTGGGAAAAGTCTCGGCCCATTCCAAGTCCGGCGGACGAAGTTCGCCCGCCCCACGCCCCAAGGCTATAGCCCACCCCCTTTTTGAGCATTTTTCCGCAGGACGAACTTCGCGCCAAGGGGTTCGGCTGCTCTTTTTTGGGCACGGCTGTGCCCGCAGCTTATTTTTAGTGCGGGGAGGGGGTGGGCAAAGTCTCGGCCCATTCCGAGGATGGCGGATGAACTTTGCCGGCCCCACGCCCAAACTCTATGGCACACCCCTTTTTTGGGCATTTTTCCGCAAGACGAACTTGGCGCCAAGGGGTTCGGCTGCTCTTTTTTGGGCGCGGCTGTGCCCGCGGCCTATTTTTGTCGCGGGGAGGGGGTGGGAAAAGTCTCGGCCCGTTCTGAGGCCGGCGGACGAACTTCGGCAGCCCCACGCACCAAGGCTATAGCACACCCCTTTTTTGGGCATTTTTCCGCAGGACGAACTTGGCGCCAAGGGGTTCGGCTGCTCTTTTTCGGGCGCGGCTGTGCCCGCGGCCTATTTTTGTCGTGTGGAGGGGGTGGGAAAAGTCTCGGCCCATTCCGAGTCCGGCGGACAAAGTGCGCCGGCCCCATGCCCCAAGGCCAGCCCCACGCCCCAAGGCTATTGCCCACCCGCTTTTTGGGCATTTTTCCGCAGGACGAAGTTTGTGCCACGGGGTTTGGCAGCTCTTTTTTCGGTGCGGCTGTGCCCATGGCCTATTTTTGTCGCGGGGAGGGGGTGGGGTAATTCTCGTCCCATTCCCAGTCCGGCGGACGAAGTTCGCCCGCCCCACGCGCCATGGCTATAGCCCACCCCCTTTTTGGGCATTTTTCCGCAGGACGAACATGGCGCCAAGGGGTTCGGCTGCCCTTTTTTGGGCGCAGCTCAGCCCGCGGCCTATTTTTGTCGCCGGGAAGGGGTGGGAAAAGTCTCAGCCCATTCGGAGTCCGGCGGACGAAGTTCGCCCGCCCCACGCCCCAAGGCTATACCCCACCCTTTTTTGGGCATTTTTCCACAGGACGAACATGGCGCCAAGGGGTTCTGCTGCTCTTTTTTGGGCGCGGTTTGCCCGCGGCCTATTTTTTTCATGGGGAGGGGGTGGGAAAAGTCTCGGCCCATTCCAAGTCCGGTGGACGAAGTTCGCCCGCCCCACGCCCCAAGGCTATTGCCCACCCCCTTTTTGAGCATTTTTCCGCAGGACGAACTTCGCGCCAAGGGGTTCGGCTGCTCTTTTTTTGGCACGGCTGTGCCCGCAGCTTATTTTTAGTGCGGGGAGGGGGTGGGCAAAGTCTCGGCCCATTCCGAGGATGGCGGATGAACTTTCCTGGCCCCACGCCCAAAGGCTATGGCACACCCCTTTTTTGGGCATTTTTCCGCAGGACGAACTTGGCGCCAAAGGGTTCGGCTGCTCTTTTTTGGGCGCGGCTGTGCCCAGGGCCTATTTTTGTCGCGGGGAGGTTGTGGGAAAAGTCTCGGCCCGTTCTGAGGCCGGCGGACGAACTTCGGCAGCCCCGCGCCCCAAGGCTATAGCACACCCCTTTTTTGGGCATTTTTGCGCAAGACGAATTTGGCGCCAAGGGGTTCGGCTGCTCTTTTTTGGACGCGGCTGAGCCCGCGGCCTATTTTTGTCGTGTGGAGGGGGTGGGAAAAGTCTCGGCCCTTTCCGAGTCCGGCGGACGAAGTGCGCCGGCCCCACGCCCCAAGGCCAGCCCCACGCCCCAAGGCTATAGCCCACCCGCTTTTTGGGCATTTTTCCGCAGGGTGAAGTTTGCGCCACGGGGTTTGGCAGCTCTTTTTTCGGTGCGGCTGTGCCCATGGCCTATTTTTGTCGCGGGGAGGGCGTGGGGTAATTCTCGTCCCATTCCCAGTCCGGCGGACGAAGTTCGCCTGCCCCACGCGCCATGGCTATAGCCCACCCCCTTTTTGGGCATTTTTCCGCAGGACGAACTTGGCGCCAAGGGGTTCGGCTGCCCTTTTTTGGGCGCGGCTCTGCCCGCGGCCTATTTTTATCGCCGGGAAGGGGTGGGAAAAGTCTCAGCCCATTCGGAGTCCGGCGGACGAAGTTCGCCCGCCCCACACCCCAGGGCTATAGCCCACCCCCTTTTTGGTCATTTTTCCGCAGGACGAACTTTGCGCCAAGGGGTTTGACTGCTCTTTTTTGGGCGCAGCTGTGCCCGCGGCCTATCTTTGTCATGGGGAGGGGGTGGGGAATGTCTCGGCCCATTCCGAGTCCGGTGGACGAAGTTCGCCAGCCCCACGCCCCAAGGCTATTGCCCACCCATTTTTTGGGCATTTTTCCGCAGGACGAACTTGGCGCCAAGGGGTTCGGCTGCTCTTTTTTGGGTGCGGCTGTGCCCGCGGCCTATTTTTGTCGTGGGGAGGGGGTGGGCAAATTCTTGGCCCATTCCAAGGAAGGCGGACGAAGTTCGCCAGCCCCACGCCCCAAGGCTATAGCCCACCCTTTTTTTGGGGATTTTTCCGCAGGACGAACTTGGCGCCAAGGGGTTCGCCTGCTCTCTTTTGGGCGCGGCTGGGCCCGCGGCCTATTTTTGTCGCAGGGAGGGGGTGGGAAATGTCTCGGCCCATTCCGAGTCCGGCGTACGAAGTTCGCCAGCCCCACGCCCCAAGGCTATTGCCCACCCCTGTTTTGGGCATTTTTCCGCAGGACGAACTTGGCGCCAAGGGGTTCGGCTGCTCTTTTTTGGGTGCGGCTGTGCCCGCGGCCTATTGTTGTCGTGGAGAGGGGGTGGGCAAAGTCTCGGCCCATTCCGAGGAAGCGGACGAAGTTCGCCGGCCCCACGCCCAAAGGCTATAGCACACCCCTTTTTTGGGCATTTTTCCGCAGGACGAACTTGGCGCCAACGGGTTCGGCTGCTCTTTTTTGGGCGAGGCTGTGCCCGCGGCCTATTTTTGTCGCGGGAAGGGGGTGGGCAAAGTCTCGGCCCATTCCGAGTCCAGTCGACGATGTTCGCCAGCCCCACGACCCAAGGCTATAGCCCACCCTTTTTTGGGCATTTTTCCACAGGATGAACATGGCGCCAAGGGGTTCGGTTGCTCTTTTTTGGGCGCGGTTGTGCCCGCGGCCTATTGTTGTCGTGGGGAGGGGGTTGGAAAAGTCTCGGCCCATTCCGAGTCCGGCGGACAAAGTTCGCCCGCCCCACGCCCCAAGGCTATAGCCCACCCCCTTTTTGAGCATTTTTCCGCAGCACGAACGTGGCACCAAGGGGTTCGGCTGCTCTTTTTTGGGCGCGGCTGTGCCCGCAGCTTATTTTTAGTGCAGGGAGGGGGTGGGCAAAGTCTCGGCCCATTCCGAGGAAGCGGACGAAGTGCGCCGGCCCCACGCCCAAAGGCTATAGCACACCCCTTTTTTGGGCATTTTTCCGCAGGACGAACTTGGCGCCAAGGGGTTCGGCTGCTCTTTTTTGTACGAGGCTGTGCCCGCGGCCTATTTTTGTCGCGGGGAAGGGGTGGCCAAAGTCTCGGCCCATTCCAAGGAAGGCGGACGAAGTGCACCGGCCCCATGCCCAAAGGCTATAGCACACCCCTTTTTGGGCATTTTTCCTCAGGACGAACTTGGCGCCATGGGGTTTGGCTGCTCTTTTTTGGATGCGGCTGTGCCCGCAGCCTGTTTTTGTCGTCAGGAGGGGGTGGCCAAAGTCTCGGCCCATTCCGAGTCTGGCGGACGAACTTTGCCGGCCCCATGCCCAAAGGCTATAGCACACCCCTTTTTTGCGCATTTTTCCGCAGGACGAACTTCGCGCCAAGGGGTTCGGCTGCTCTTTTTTGGGTACGGCTTTTCCCGCGGCCTATTTTTGCCATGGGGAGGGGGTGGGAAAAGTCTCAGCCCATTCCTAGTCCGGCGGACGAAGTTCGCCGGCCCCACGCCCCAAGGCTATAACCCACCCAGTTTTTGGGCATTTTTCCGCAGGACGAACTAGGCGCCAAGGGCTTCGGCTGCTCTTTTTTGGGCGCGGCTGTGCTCGCGGCCTATTTTTGTCACGGGGAGGGGGTGGTGGATGTCTCGGCCCATTCCGAATCCGGCGTACGAAGTTCGCCAGCCCCACGCCCCAAGGCTATAGCCCACCTCTTTTTTGGGCATTTTTCCGCAGGACGAACTTGGCGCCAAGGGGTTCGGCTGCTTTTTTTTGGGCGCGGCGGTGCCCGCGGCCTATTTTTGGCGCGGGGAGGGGGTGGCCAAAGTGTCGGCCCATTCCGAGGAAGGCGGATGAACTTTGCCGGCCCCACGTCCCAAGGCTATAGCACACCCCTTTTTTGGGCATTTTTCCGCAGGATGACCATGGCGCCAAGGGTTTCGGCTGCTCTTTTTTGGGCGCGACTGCACCCTCGGCCTATTTTAGGCGCGGGGAGGGGGTTGCCAAGGTCTCGGCCAATGCCGAGGAAGGCGGATGAACTTTGCCGGTCCCACGCCCCAAGGCTATAGCACACCCCTTTTTTGGGCATTTCTCCGCAGGACGAACTTGGTGCCAAGGGGTTCGGCTGCTCTTTTTTGGGTGCGCCTGAGCCCGCGGCCTATTTTTGGTACGGGGAGGGGGTGGCCGATGTCTCGGCCCATTCCGAGGCAGGCGGATGAACTTTGCCGGCCCCACGCCCAAAGGCTATAGCACACCCCTTTTTTGCGCATTTTTCCGCAGGACGAACTTGGCGCCAAGGGGTTCGGCTGCTTTTTTTTGGGCGCGACTGCACCCGCGGCCTATTTTTGGCGCGGGGAGGGGGTTGCCAAGGTCTCGGCCAATGCTGAGGAAGGCGGATGAACTTTGCCGGCCCCACGCCCAAAGGCTATACCACACCCCTTTTTTGGGCATTTTTCTGCAGGACGAACTTGGCGCCAAGGGGTTCGGCTGCTCTTTTTTGGGCGCGGCAGAGTCCGCGGCCTATTTTTGTCTCGGGGAGTGGGTGGACAAAGTCTCTGCCCATTCCGAGTCCGGCTGGCGAACTTCGCCAGTCCCACGCCCCAAGGCTATAGCCCACGCCTTTTTTGGGCATTTTTCCGCCGGGCGAACTTGGCGCCAAGGGGTTCAGTTGCTCTTTTTTGGGCGCGGCTGTGCCCGCGGCCTATTTTTGTCACGGGGAGGGGGTGGCCATAGTCTCGGCCCATTCCGAGTCCGGCGGACGAACTTTGCCGGCCCCACGCCCCAAGGCTATAGCCCACCCCTTTTTTGGGCATTTTTCCGCCGGGCGAACTTGGCGCCAAGGGGTTCAGCTGCTCTTTTTTGGGCGCGGCTGTGCCCGCGGCCTATTTTTGTCACGGGGAGGGGGTGGCCAACGTCTTGGCCCATTTCGAGTCCGGCGGACGAAGTTCGCTAGCCCCACGCCCCAAGGCTATAGCCCACCTCTTTTTTGGGCAATTTTCCGCAGGACGAACTTGGCACAAAGGGGTTCGGCTGCTCTTTTTTGGGCGCGGCTGTGCCTGCGGCCTATTTTTGGCGTGGGGAGGGGGTGGCCAAAGTCTCGGCCCATTCCGAGGAAGGCGGATGAACTTTGCCGGCCCCACGCCCAAAGGCTATCGCACAGCCCTTTTTTGGGCACTTTTCCGCAGGACGAACTTGGCGCCAAGGGGTTCGGCTGCTCTTTTTTGGGCGCGGCTTTGCCCGTGGCATATTTTTTTCACGGGGAGGGTATGGGCAAAGTCTCGGCCCATTCCGAGTCCGGCGGACGAAGTTCGCTAGCCCCACGCCCCTAGGCTATAGCCCACCTCTTTTTTGGGTCTTTTTCCGCAGGACGAACTTGGCGCCAACGGGTTCGGCTGCCCTTTTTTGGGCGCGGCTGTGCCCGCGGCCTATTTTTGTCGTGGGGAGGGGGTGAGAAAAGTCTTGGCCCATTCCGAGTCCGGCGGACGAACTTTGCCGGCCGCACGCCCCAAGGCTATAGCACACCACTACTTTGGTCATTTCTCCGCAGGACGAACTTGGCGCCAGGGGGTTCGGCTGTTTTTTTTTCGGCGCGGCCTATTTTTGTCAAGGGGAGAGCGTGGGCAAAGTCTCGGCCCATTCCGAGACCGGCGGATAAAGTTCGCCAGCCCCACGCCCCAAGGATATAGCCCACCCATTTTTTGGGCATTTTTCCGCAGGACGAACTTGGCGCCGAGGGGTTCGGCTGATCTCTTTTGGGCAAGGCTGTGCCCGCGCGCTACTTTTGTGGCGGAGAGGGGGTGGGCAAAGTCTCGGCACATTCCGAGTCCGGCGGACGAAGTTCGCCAGCCCCACGCCCCAAGGCTATAGCCCACCTCTTTTTTGGGCATTTTTCCGCAGGACGAACTTGGCGCCAACGGGTTCGGCTGCTCTTTTTTGGGCGCGGCTGTGCCCGCGGCCTATTTTTGTCGTGGGGAGGGGGTGAGAAAAGTCTTGGCTCATTCCGAGTCCGGCGGACGAACTTTGCCGCCCGCACGCCCCAAGGCTATAGCACACCACTACTTTGGTCATTTCTCCGCAGGACGAACTTGGCGCCAGGGGGTTCGGCTGTTTTTTTTTCGGCGCGGCTGTGCCCGCGGCCTATTTTTGACACGGGGAGAGCGTGGACAAAGTCTCGGCCCATTCCGAGAGCGGCGGATAAAGTTCGCCAGCCCCACGCCCCAAGGTTATAGCCCACCCATTTTTTGGGTATTTTTCCACGGGACGAACTTGGCGCCAAGGGGTTCGGCTGCTCTTTTTTGGGCGCGGCTGTGCCCGCGGCTTATTTTTGTCGTGGGGAGGGGGTGAGAAAAGTCTTGGCCCATTCCGAGTCCGGCGGACGAACTTTTCCGGCCGCACGCCCCAAGGCTATAGCACACCACTACTTTGCTCATTTCTCCGCAGGACGAACTTGGCGCCAGGGGGTTCGGCTGTTTTTTTATTGGCGCAGCTGTGCCCGCGGCCTATTTTTGTCGCGGGGAGGGGGTGGGAAAAGTCTCGGCCTGTTCTGAGTCCGGCGGACGAACTTCGGCAGCCCCACGCCCCAAGGCTATAGCACACCCCTTTTCTGGGCTTTTTTCCGCAGGACGAACTTGGTGCAAAGGGTTCGGCTGCTCTTTTTTGGGCGCGGCTGCGTCCGCGGCCTATTTTTGGTGCGGGGAGCGGGTGGGCAAAGTCTCGGCCCATTCTGAGGAAGGCGGATGAACTTTGCCGGCCCCACGCCCCAAGGCTATAGCACACCCCTTTTTTGGGCATTTTACCGGAGGACGAACTTGGCGCCAAGGGGTTCGGCTGCTCTTTTTCGGGCGCGGCTGTGCCCGCAGCTTATTTTTAGCGCGGGGAGGGGGTGGGCAAAGTCTCGGCCCATTCCGAGGAAGGCCGATGAACTGTGCCGGCCCCACACCCAAAGGCTATACCACACCCCTTTTTTGGGTATTTTTCCGCAGGACGAACTTGGCGCCAAGGGGTTCGGCTGCTCTTTTTTGGGCGCGGCAGGGCCCGCGGCCTATTTTTGTCGCGGGGAGGGGGTGGACTAAGTCTCGGCCCATTCCGAGGAAGGCAGACAAACTTTGCCGGCCCCACTCCCCAGGGCTATAGCACAGCCCTTTTTTGGGCATTTTTCCGCAGGACGAACTTTTTGCCAAGGGGTTCGGCTGCACTTTTTTGGGCGCGGCGGTGCCCGCAGCCTATTTTTGTCGCGGGGAGGGGGTGGCCAAAGTCTCGGCCCATTCCGAGGAAGGAGGACGAAGTTCGCCAGCCCCATGCCCCAAGGCTACAGCCCACCCCTTTTTTGGGCATTTTTCCACAGGACGAACTTGGCGCCAAGGGATTCCGCTGCTCTTTTTTGGGCGCGGCTGTTTCCGCAGCCGATTTTTGGAGCGGGGAGCGGCTGGGCAATGTCTCGGCCCATTCTGAGGAAGGCGGATGAACTTTGCCGGCCCCACGCCCCAATGCTATAGCTCACCCCTTTTTTGGGCATTTTTCCGTAGGACGAACTTGGTGCCTAGGGGTTCGGCCAGTCTTTTTTGGGCGCGGCTGTGTCCGCGGCCTATTTTTGGAGCGGGGAGCGGGTGGGCAAAGTCTCGGCCCATTCCGAGGAAGGCAGATGAACTGTGCCGGCCCCACGCCCAAAGGCTATAGCACACCCCTTTTTTGGGTATTTTTCCGCAGGATGAACTTTGCGCCAAGGGGTTCGGCTGCTCTTTTTTGGGCGCGGCAGGGCCCGCGGCCTATTTTTGTCGCGGGGAGGGGGTGGACTAAGTCTCGGCCCATTCCGAGGAAGGCAGACGAACTTTGCCGGCCCCACTCCCCAGGGCTATAGCACAGCCCTTTTTTGGGCATTTTTCCGCAGGACGAACTTTTTGCCAAGGGGTTCGGCTGCACTTTTTTGGGGTGCGGCTGTGCCCGCGGCCTATTTTTGTCACGGGGAGGGGGTGCGCAAAGTCTCGGCCCATTCCGAATCCGGCGGACGAAGCTCGCCAGCCCCACGCCCCAAGGCTATAGCCCACCCCTTTTTTGGGCATTTTTCCGCAGGACGAACTTGGCGCCAAGGGGTTCGGCTGCTCTTTTTTGGGCGCGGGCCTATTTTTGGTGCGGGGAGCGGGTGGACAAAGTCTCGGCCCATTCCGAGGAAGGCGGATGAACTTTGCCGGCCCCACGCCCCAAGGCTATAGCACACCCCTTTTTTGGGCATTTTTCCGCCGGACGAACTTTGTGCCAAGGGGTTCGGCTGCTCTTTTTGGGGTGCGGCTGTGCCCGCGGCCTATTTTTGTCGTGGCGAGGGGGTGGGCAAAGTCTCGGCCCATCCCGAGTTCGGCGGACATAGTTCGCCCGCCCCACGCCCCAAGTCTATAGCCCACCACCTTTTTGGGCAATTTTCCGCAGGACGAACTTGGCGCCAAGGGGTTTGGCTACTCTTTTTTGGGCACGGCTGTGCCCGCGGCCTATTTTTGTCACGGGGAAGGGGTGGGCAAAGTCTCGGCCCATTCCGAGGAAGGCGGATGCACTATGCCGGCCCCACGCCCAAAGGCTATAGCACACCCCTTTTTTGGGCATTTTTACGCAGGACGAATATGGCGCGAAGGGGTTCGGCTTCTCTTTTTTGGGCGCGGCTGTGCACGCGGCCTATGTTTGTCGCAGGGAGCGGGTGGGAAAAGTCTCGGCCCATTCTGAGTCCGGCGGACAAAGTTCGCCAGCCCCACGCCCCAAGGCTATAGCCCACCCCTTTTTTGGGCATTTTTCCGCAGGACGATCTTGGCGCCAAGGGGTTCGGCTGCTCTTTTTTAGGCGCGGCTGTGCCCGCTGCCTATTTTTATCGCGGGGAGGGGGTGGGAAAAGTCTCGGCCCATTCCGAGTCCGGCCGACGAAGTTCGCCAGCCCCACGCCCCAAGGTTATAGCCCACCCCCTTTTTGGGCATTTTTCCGCAGGACGAAATTGGCGCCACGGGGTTTGGCTGCTCTTTTTTGGGCGCGGCTATGCCCGCGGCCTATTTTTGTAGCGGCGAGGGGGTGGGCAAAGTCTCGGCCCATTCCGAGTCCGGCGGACGAAGCTCGCCCGCCCCACGTCCAAAGGCTATAGCCCACCGCATTTCTGGGCATTTTTCCCCAGGACGAACTTGGCGCCAAGGGGTTCGGCTGCTCTTTTTTGGGCGCGGCTGTGCCCGCGGCCTATTTTTGTCGCGGGGAGGGGGTGGGAAAAGTCTCGGCCCATTCCGAGTCCGGCGGACGAACTTCGGCAGCCCCACGCCCCAAGGCTATAGACCACCCCCTTTTTGGGCATTTTTCCGCAGGACGAACTTGGCGCCAAGGGGTTCGGCTGCACTTTTTTGGGTGCGGCTGTGCCGGCGGCCCATTTTTGTCGCGGGGAGGGGGTGGCCAAAGTCTCGGCCCATTCCGAGGATGGCGGATGGAGTTCGCCAGCCCCACGCCCCAAGGCTATAGCCCACCCCCTTTTTGGGCATTTTTCCGCAGGACGAACTTGGCGCTAGGGGGTTTGGCTGCTCTTTTTTGGGTGCGGCTGTGCCAATGCTCTATTTTTGGTGCGGGGAGGGGGTGGCCAAAGTCTCGGCCCATTCCGAGTCCGGCGGACGAAGTTCGGCAGCCCCACGCCCCAAGGCTATAGCACACCCGTTTTTGTCACGGGGAGGGGGTGGGCAAAGTCTCGGCCCATTCGGAGTCCGGCAGACGAAGTTCGCCTGCCCCACGCCCCAGGGCTATAGCCCACCCCCTTTTTAGGCATTTTTCCGCAGGACGAACTTGACGCCAAGAGGTTCGGCTGCTCTTTTTTGGGCGCGGCTGTGCCCGCGGCCTATTTTTGGCGCGGGGAGGGGGTGGGCAAAGTCTCGGCCCATTCTGAGGAAGGCAGATGAACTATGCCGGCCCCACGCCCAAAGGCTATAGCACACCCATTTTTTGGGCATTTTGCCGCAGGACGAACTTGGCACCAAGGGGTTCGGCTGCTCTTTTTTGGGCGCGGCTGTGCCCGCGGCCTATTTTTGGCGCGGGGAGGGGGTGGGAAAAGTCTCGGCCCATTCCGTGGAAGGCGGATGAATTTTGCCGGCCCCACGCACAAAGGCTATAGCCCACCCCTTTTTTGGGCATTTTTCCGCAAGATGAACTTGGCGCCAAGGGGTTCGGCTGCTCTTTTTTGGGCGCGGCTGTGCCCGCGGCCTATTTTTGGCGCGGGGAGGGGGTGGGCAAAGTCTCGGCCCATTCCGAGGAAGGCGGATGATCTATGCCGGCCCCACGCCCAAAGGCTATAGCACACCCATTTTTTGGGCATTTTGCCGCTGGACGAACTTGGCGCCAATGGGTTCGGCTCCTCTTTTTTGGGCGCGGCTGTGCCCGCGGCCTATTTTTGTCACGGGGAGGGGGTGGGCAAAGTCTCGGTCCATTCTGAGTCCGGCGGACGAAGTTCGCCAGCCCCACGCCCAAAGGCTGTAGCACACCCGTTTTTTGGGCATTTTGCCGCTGGACGAACATGGAGCCAAGGGGTTCGGCTGCTCTTTTTTGGGCGCGGCTGTGCCCGCGGCCTATTTTTGGAACGGGGAGGGGGTGGGCAAAGTCTCGGCCCATTCCGAGGAAGGCAGATAAACTTTGCCGGCCCCACGCCCAAAGGCTATAGCGCACCCATTTTTTCGGCATTTTGCCGCAGGACGAACTTGGCGCCAAGGGGTTCGGCTGCTCTTTTTTGGGCGCGGCTGTGTCCGTGGCCTATTTTTGTCGTGGGGAGCGGGTGGCCAAAGTCTCGGCCCATTCCGAGGAAGGCGGACGAAGTGCGCCGGCTCCACGCCCCAAGGCTATAGCCTACCCCCTTTTTGGGCATTTTTCCACAGGACGAATTTCGCCCCAAGGGGTTCGGCTGCTCTTTTTCGGGTGCGGCTGTGCCCGCGGCCTATTTTTGGCGCGGGGAGGGGGTGGGCAAAGTCTCGGCCCATTCCGAGGAAGGGGGATGAACTTTGCCAGCCCCACGCCCAAAGGCTATAACACACCCCTTTTTTGGGCATTTTGCCGCAGGGCGAACTTGGCGCCAAGGGGCTTGGCTGCTCTTTTTTGGGCGCTGCTGTGCCCGCGGCCTATTTTTAGAGCGGGGAGGGGGTGGGCAAAGTCTCAGCCCATTCCGAGGAAGGCGGATGAACTTTGCCGGGCCACGCCCAAGGGCTATAGCACACCCCTTTTTTGGGCATTTTTCCGCAGGACGAACTTGGCGCCATGGGGTTCGGCTGCTCTTTTTTGGGCGCGGCTGTGCCCGCGGCCTATTTTTGTCGTGGGGAGGGGGTGGGAAAAGTCTCAGCCCAATCTGAGACCGGCGGACGAAGTTCGCTAGCCCCACGCCCAAAGGCTATATAGGACACCCCTTTTTTGGGCATTTTGCCGCAGGAGGAACTTGGCGCCAAGGGGTTCAGCGGCTCTTTTTTGGGCGCGGCTGTGTCCGTGGCCTATTTTTGTCATGGGGAGCGGGTAGCCAAAGTCTCGGCCCATTCCGAGGAAGGCGGACGAAGTGCGCCGGCTCCACGCCCCAAGGCTATAGCCTACCCCCTTTTTGGGCATTTTTCCACAGGACGAATTTCGCCCCAAGGGGTTCGGCTGCTCTTTTTCGGGTGCGGCTGTGCCCGCGGCCTATTTTTGGCGCGGGGAGGGGGTGGGCAAAGTCTCGGCCCATTCCGAGGAAGGGGGATGAACTTTGCCAGCCCCACGCCCAAAGGCTATAACACACCCCTTTTTTGGGCATTTTGCCGCAGGGCGAACTTGGCGCCAAGGGGCTTGGCTGCTCTTTTTTGGGCGTGGCTGTGCCCGCGGCCTATTTTTAGAGCGGGGAGGGGGTGGGCAAAGTCTCGGCCCATTCCGAGGAAGGCGGATGAACTTTGCCGGGCCACGCCCAAGGGCTATAGCACACCCCTTTTTTGGGCATTTTTCCGCAGGACGAACTTGGCGCCATGGGGTTCGGCTGCTCTTTTTTGGGCGCGGCTGTGCCCGCGGCCTATTTTTGTCGTGGGGAGGGGGTGGGAAAAGTCTCAGCCCAATCTGAGTCCGGCGGACGAAGTTCGCCAGCCCCACGCCCAAAGGCTATATAGCACACCCCTTTTTTGGGCATTTTGCCGCAGGAGGAACTTGGCGCCAAGGGGTTCGGCTGCTCTTTTTTGGGCGTGGCTGTGCCCACGGCCTATTTTTGTCGCGGGGAGGGGTCGGCAAAGTCTCGGCCCATTCCGAGGAAGGTGGAAGATCTTTGCCGGCCCCACGCCCAAAGGCTATAGCCCACCCGTTTTTTGAGCATTTTTTCGCAGGACGAACTTGGCGCCAAGGGGTTCGGCTGCTCTTTTTTGGGCGCAGCTGTGCCCGCGGCCTATTTTTTGCGCGGGGAGGGGGTGGGCAAAGTCTCGGCCCATTCCGAGGAAGGCGGATGAACTATGCCGGCCCCACGCCCAAAGGCTACAGCACACCCATTTTTTGGGCATTTTGCCGCTGGACGAACTTGGCGCCAATGGGTTCGGCTGCTCTTTTTTGGGCGCGGTTGTGCCCGCGGCCTATTTTTGTCGCGGGGAGGGGGTGGGCAAAGTCTCGGTCCATTTTGAGTCCGGCGGATGAACTATGCCGGCCCCACGCCCAGGGGCTATAGCACACCCATTTTTTGGGCATTTTGCCGCAGGATGAAATTGGCGCCAAGGGGTTCGGCTGCTCTTTTTTCGGCGCGGCTGTGGCCGAGGCCTATTTTTGTCGCGGGGAGGGGGTGGGCGAAGTCTCGGCGCCTTCCGAGGAAGGCGGACGAAGTTCGCCAGCCCCACACCCAAGGGCTATAGCCCACCCCTTTTTTGAGCATTTTTTCGCAAGACGAACTTGGCGCCAAGGGGTTCGGCTGCTCTTTTTTGGGCGCGGCTGTGCCCGCGGCCTATTTTTGGCATGATGAGGGGGTGGGCAAAGTCTCGGCCCATTCCGTGGAAGGCGGATGAACTTTGCCGGCCCCACGCCCAAAGGCTATAGCCCACCCCTTTTTTGGGCATTTTTCCGCAGGACGAACTTAGCGCCAAGGGATTCGGCAGCTCTTTTTTGGGTGCGGCTGTGCCCGCGGCCTATATTTGTCACGGGGAGGGGGTGGGCAAAGTCTCGGTCCATTCTGAGTCCGGTGGACGAAGTTCGCCAGCCCCACGCCCAAAGGCTATAGCACACCCGTTTTTTGGGCATTTTGCCGCAGGACGAACTTGGCGCCAAGGGGTTCGGCTGCTCTTTTTTGGGCGCGGCTGTGTCCGCGGCCTATCTTTGTCGCGGGGAGGGGGTGGGCAAAGTCTCGGCCCATTCCGAGGAAGGCGGATGAACTATGCCGGCCCCATGCCCAAAGGCTATAGCACACCCATTTTTTGGGCATTTTGCCGCTGGACGAACGTGGTGCCAATGGGTTCGGCTGCTCTTTTTTGGGCGCGGCTGTGCCCGCGGCCTATTTTTGTCGCGGGGAGGGGGTGGGCAAACTCTCGGCCCATTCCGAGTCCGGCAGACGCAGTTCGCCAGCCCCACGCCGCAAGGCCATAGCCCACCCCCTTTTTGGGCATTTTTCTGCTGGACGAACCTGGCGCCAAGGGGTTCGGCTGCTCTTTTTTGGGCGCGGCTGTGCCCGTGGCCTATTTTTGTCGTGGGGAGCGGGTGACGAAAGTCTCGGCCCATTCCGATGAAGGCAGACGTAGTGCGCCGGCTCCACGCCCCAAGGCTATAGCCCTCCCCCTTTTTGGGCATTTTTCCGCAGGACGAACTTGGCGTCGAGGGGTTCGGCTGCTCTTTTTTGGGTGCGGCTGTGCCCGCGGCCTATTTTTGGCGCGGGGAGGGGGTGGGAAAAGTCTCGGCCCATTCCGTGGAAGGCGGATGAACTTTGCCGGCCCCACGCCCAAAGGCTATAGCCCACCCCTTTTTTGGACATTTTTCCGCAGGACGAACTTGGCGCCAAGGGATTCGGCAGCTCTTTTTTAGGTACGGCTGTGCCCGCGGCCTATATTTGTCGCGGGGAGGGGGTGGGCAAAGTCTCGCTCCATTCTGAGTCCGGCGGACGAAGTTTGCCAGCCCCACGCCCAAAGGCTATAGCACACCCGTTTTTTGGGCATTTTGCCGCAGGACGAACATGGCGCCAAGGGGTTCGGCTGCTCTTTTTTGGGCGCGGCTGTGCCCGCGGCCTATCTTTGTCGCGGGGAGGGGGTGGGCAAAGTCTCGGCCCATTCCGAGGAAGGAGGATGAACTATGCCGGCCCCACGCCCAAAGGCTATAGCACACCCATTTTTTGGGCATTTTGCCGCTGGACAAACTTGGCGCCAATGGGTTCGGCTGCTCTTTTTTGGGCGCGGCTGTGCCCGCGGCCTATTTTTTTCGCGGGGAGGGGGTGGGCAAACGCTCGGCCCATTCCGAGTCCGGCAGACGCAGTTCGCCAGCCCCACGGCCAAAGGCTATAGCCCAACCCTTTTTTGGGCATTTTTCCGCAGGACGAACTTGGCGCCAAGGGGTTCGGCTGCTCTTTTTTTGGCGCGGCTGTGCCCGCGGCCGATTTTGTCGCGGGGAGGGGGTGGGCTAAGTCTCGGCCCATTCCGATTTCGGCGGACGAAGTGCGCCAGCCCCACGCCGCAAGGCCATAGCCCACCCCCTTTTTGGGCATTTTTCTGCTGGACGAACTTGGCGCCAAGGGGTTCGGCTGCTCTTTTTTGGGCGCCGCTGTGCCCGTGGCCTATTTTTGTCGTGGGGAGCGGGGTGACGAAAGTCTCGGCCCATTCCTATGAAGGCGGACGAAGTGCGCCGACTCCACGCCCCAAGGCTATAGCCCACCCCCTTTTTGGGCATTTTTCCGCAGGACGAACTTGGCGTCAAGGGGTTCGGCTGCTCTTTTTTGGGCGCGGCTGTGCCCGCGGCCTATTGTTATTGCGGGGAGGGGGGTGGGCAGAGTCTCGGCCCATTCCGAGTCCGGCGGACGAAGTTCGCCCGCCCCACGCCCAAAGGCTATAGCCCACCCCTTTTTTGGGCATTTTTCCGCAGGACGACCTTGGCGCCAAGGGAGTCGGCAGCTCTTTCTTGGGCGCGGCTGTGCCCGCGGCCTATATTTGTCACGGGGAGGGGGTGGGCAAAGTCTCGGTCCATTCTGAGTCCGGCGGACGAAGTTCGCCAGCCCCACGCCCAAAGGCTATAGCACACCCGTTTTTTGGGCATTTTGCCGCAGGACGAACTAGGCGCCAAGGGGTTCGGCTGCTCTTTTTTGGGCGCGGCTGTGCCCGGGGCCTATCTTTGTCGCGGGGAGGGGGGTGGGCAAAGTCTCGGCCCATTCGGAGGAAGGCGGATGAACTATGCCGGCCCCACGCCCAAAGGCTATAGCACACCCATTTTTTGGGCATTTTGCCGCTGGACGAACTTGGCGCCAATGGGTTCGGCTGCTCTTTTTTGGACGCGGCTGTGCCCGCGGCCTATTTTTGTCGCGGGGAGCGGGTGGGCAAACTCTCGGCCCATTCCGAGTCCGGCAGACGCAGTTCGCCAGCCCCACGCCCAAAGGCTATAGCCCACCCCTTTTTTGGGCATTTTTCCGCAGGACGAACTTGGCGCCAAGGGGTTCGGCTGCTCTTTTTTGGGCGCTGCTGTGCCCGCGGCCCACTTTTGTCGCGGGGAGGGGGTGGGCAAAGTCTCGGCCCATTCCGATTTCGGCGGACGAAGTTCGCCAGCCCCACGCCGCAAGGCCATAGCCCACCCCCTTTTTGGGCAATTTTCTGCTGGACGAACTTGGCGCCAAGGGGTTCGGCTGCTCTTTTTTGGGCGCGGCTGTGCCCGTGGCCTATTTTTGTTGTGGGGAGCGGGTGACGAAAGTCTCGGCCCATTCCGATGAAGGCGGACGAAGTGCGCCGGCTCCACGCCCCAAGGCTATAGCCCACCCCCTTTTTGGGCATTTTTCCGCAGGACGAACTTGGCGCCAAGGGGTTCGGCTGCTCTTTTTTGGGCGCGGCTGTGCCCGCGGCCTATTTTTGACGTGGGGAGGGGGTGGACAAGGTCTCGGCCCATTCCGATTTCGGCGGACGAAGTTCGCCTGCCCCACGCCGCAAGGCCATAGCCCACCCCCTTTTTGGGCATTTTTCTGCTGGACGAACTTGGTGCCAAGGGGTTCGGCTGCTCTTTTTTGGGCGCGGCTGTGCCCGTGGCCCATTTTTGTCGTGGGGAGCGGGTGGCCAAATTCTCGGCCCATTTCGAGGAAGGCGGACGAAGTGCGCCGGCTCCACGCCCCAAGGCTATAGCCCCCCTCCCTTTTTTGGCATTTTTCTGCTGGACGAAGTTGGCGCCAAGGGGTTCGGCTGCTCTTTTTTGGACCCGGCTGTGCCCGCGGCCGATTGTTATTGCGGGGAGGGGGTGGGCAGAGTCTCGGCCCATTCCGAGTCCGGCGGACGAAGTTCGCCCGCCCCACGCCCCAAGGCTATAGCCCAACCCTTTTTTGGCCATTTTTCTGCAAGGCGAACTTGGCGCCAAGGGGTTCGGCTGCTCTTTTTTGGGCGCCGCTGTGCCCGCGGGCTATTTTTGTCACGAGGAGGCGGTGGGCAATGTCTCGGCCCATTCCGAGGAAGGCGGAAGAAGTGCGCCGGCCCCACGCCCAAAGGCTATAGCACACCCCTTTTTTGGGCATTTTTTCCGCAGGAAGAACTTGGCGCCAAGGGGTTCGGCTGCTCTTTTTATGGGCGCGGCTGTGCCCGCGGCCTATTTTTGTCGCGGGGAGGGGGTGGGCCAGGTCTCGGCCCATTCCGATTTCGGCGGACGAAGTTCGCCAGCCCCACGCCGCAAGGCCATAGCCCACCCCCTTTTTGGGCATTTTTCTGCTGGACGAACTTGGCGCCAAGGGGTTCGGCTGCCCTTTTTTGGGCGCGGCTGTGCCCGTGGCCTATTTTTGTCGTGGGGAGCGGGTGGCCAAAGTCTCGGCCCAATCCGAGGAAGGCGGACGAAGTGCGCCGGCTCCACGCCCCAAGGCTATAGCCCACCCCCTTTTTGGACATTTTTCTGCTGGAGGAACTTGGCGCCACGGGGTTCGGCTGCTCGTTTTTGGACCCGGCTGTGCCCGCGGCCTATTGTTATTACGGGGAGGGGGTGGGCAGAGTCTCGGCCCATTCCGAGTCCGGCGGACGAAGTGCGCCGGCTCCACGCCCCAAGGCTATAGCCCACCCCCTTTTTGGGCATTTTTCCGCAGGACGAACTTGGCGCCAAGGGGTTCGGCTGCTCTTTTTTGGGCGCGGCTGTGCCCGCGGCCTATTTTTGACGTGGGGAGGGGGTGGGCAAGGTCTCGGCCCATTCCGATTTCGGCGGACGAAGTTCGCCTGCCCCACGCCGCAAGGCCATAGCCCACCCCCTTTTTGGGCATTTTTCTGCTGGACGAACTTGGTGCCAAGGGGTTCGGCTGCTCTTTTTTGGGCGCGGCTGTGCCCGTGGCCCATTTTTGTCGTGGGGAGCGGGTGGCCAAATTCTCGGCCCATTTCGAGGAAGGCGGACGAAGTGCGCCGGCTCCACGCCCCAAGGCTATAGCCCACCCCCTTTTTTGGCATTTTTCCGCAGGACGAACTTGGCGTCGAGAGGTTCGGCTGCTCTTTTTTGGGCACGGCTGTGGCCACGGCTTATTTTTGGCGCGGGGAGGGGGTGGGCAAAGTCTCGGCCAATTCCGAGGAAGGGGGATGAACTTTGCCGGCCCCACGCCCCAAGGCTATAGCCCAACCCCTTTTTGGGCATTTTTCCGCAGGACGAACTTGGCGCCAAGGGGTTCGGCTGCTCTTTTTTGGGCGCGGCTGTGCCCGCGGCCTATTTTTGACGTGGGGAGGGGGTGGGCAAGGTCTCAGCCCATTCCGATTTCGGCGGACGAAGTTCGCCTGCCCCACGCCGCAAGGCCATAGCCCACCCCCTTTTTGGGCATTTTTCTGCTGGACGAACTTGGTGCCAAGGGGTTCGGCTGCTCTTTTTTGGGCGCGGCTGTGCCCGTGGCCCATTTTTGTCGTGGGGAGCGGGTGGCCAAATTCTCGGCCCATTTCGAGGAAGGCGGACGAAGTGCGCCGGCTCCACGCCCCAAGGCTATAGCCCACCCCCTTTTTTGGCATTTTTCCGCAGGACGAACTTGGCGTCGAGAGGTTCGGCTGCTCTTTTTTGGGCACGGCTGTGGCCACGGCTTATTTTTGGCGCGGGGAGGGGGTGGGCAAAGTCTCGGCCCATTCCGAGGAAGGCGGATGAACTATGCCGGCCCCACGCCCAAAGGCTATAGCACACCCATTTGTTTGGCATTTTGCCGCTGGACGAACTTGGTGCCAAGAGGTTCGGCTGCTCTTTTTTGGGCTCGGCTCTGCCCGCGGCCTATTTTTGTCGCGGGGAGGGGGTGGGCAAAGTCTCGGTCCATTCTGAGTCCGGCGGACGAACGTCGCCAGCCCCACGGCCAAAGGCTATAGCACACCCGTTTTTTGGGCATTTTGCCGTAGGCCGAACTTGGCGCCAAGGGGTTCGGCTGCTCTTTTTTGGGCGCCGCTGTGCCCGCGGCCTATTTTTGGCGCGGGGAGGGGGTGGGCAAAGTCTCGGCCCATTCCAAGGAAGGCGGATGAACTTTGCTGGCCCCACGCCCAAAGGCTACAGCGCACCCATTTTTTCGGCATTTTGCCGCAGGACGAACTTTGCGCCAAGGGGTTCGGCTGCTCTTTTTTGGGTGCGGCTGTGCCCGTGGCCTATTTTTGTCGCGGGGAGCCGGTGGCGAAAGTCTCGGCCCATTCTGAGGAAGGCGAACGAAGTGCGCCGGCTCCACGCCCCAAGGCTATAGCCCACCCCCTTTTTTGGCATTTTTCCGCAGGACGAACTTGGCGTCGAGAGGTTCGGCTGCTCTTTTTTGGGCACGGCTGTGGCCACGGCTTATTTTTGGCGCGGGGAGGGGGTGGGCAAAGTCTCGGCCAATTCCGAGGAAGGGGGATGAACTTTGCCGGCCCCACGCCCCAAGGCTATAGCCCAACCCCTTTTTGGGCATTTTTCCGCAGGACGAACTTGGCGCCAAGGGGTTCGGCTGCTCTTTTTTGGGCACGGCTGTGCCCGCGGCCTATTTTTGTCGCGGGAAGGGGGTGGGCAAAGTCTCGGTCCATTCTGAGTCCGGCGGAAGAAGTTCGCCAGCCCCACGCCCAAAGGCTATAGCACACCCGTTTTTTGGGTATTTTGCCGCAGGACGAACTTGGCGCCAAGGGGTTCGGCTGCTCTTTTTTGGGCGCGGCTGTGCCCGCAGCCTATTTTTGTCACGGGGAGGGGGTGGGCAAAGTCTCGGCCCATTCCGAGGAAGGCGGATGAACTATGCCGGCCCCACGCCCAAAGGCTATAGCACACCCATTTTTTGGGCATTTTGCCGCTGGACGAACTTGGCGCCAAGGGGTTCGGCTGCTCGTTTTTGGGCGCGGCTGTGCCCGCGGCCTATTTTTGACGCGGGGAGGGGGTGGGCAAAGTCTCGGTCCATTCTGAGTCTGGCGGACGAACGTCGCCAGCCCCACGGCCAAAGGCTATAGCACACCAATTTTTTGGGCATTTTGCCGCAGGACGAACTTGGCGCCAAGGGGTTCGGCTGCTCTTTTTTGGGCGCGGCTGTGCCCGCGGCCTATTTTTGGTACGGGGAGGGGGTGGGAAAAGTCTAGGCCCTTTCCGAGGAAGGCAGATGAACTTTGCCGGCCCCACGCCCAAAGGCTATAGCCCACCCCTTTTTTGGGCGCGGCTGTGCCCGTGGCCTATTTTTGTCATGGGGAGCGGGTGGCCAAAGTCTCGGCCCATTCCGAGGAAGGCGGGCGCAGTGCGCCGGCTCCACGCCCCAAGGCTATAGCCAGCCCCCTTTTTGGGTATTTTTCCACGGGACGAACTTGGCGCCAAGGGGTTCGTCGGCTCTTTTTTGGGTGCGGCGGTGCCCGCGGCCTATTTTTGGCGCGGGGAGTGGGTGGGCAAAGTCTCGGCCCATTCCGAGGAAGGGGGATGAACTTTGCCGGCCCCACGCCCAAAGGCTATAGCACACCCATTTTTTGGGCATTTTGCCGCAGGACGAACTTGGCGCCAAGGGGTTCGGCTGCGCTTTTTTGGGCGAGGCTGTGCCCGCGGCCTATTTTTGTCGCGGGGAGGGGGTGGGGAAAGTCTCGGCCCATTCCGAGGAGGCGGATGAAGTTCACCAGCCCGACGCCCCAAGGCTATAGCCCACCCTTTTTTTGGGCATTTTTCCGCAGGACGAACTTGACGCCAAGGGGTTCGGCTGCTATTTTTTGGGCGCGGCTGTGCCCGCGGCCTATTTTTGTCGCGGGGAGGGGGTGGACAAAGTCTCGGTCCAATCTGACTCCGGCGGACGAAGTTCTCCATTCCCACGCCCAAAGCCTATAGCACACCCATTTTTTGGGCATTTTGCCGCAGGACGAACTTGGCGCCAAGGGGTTCGGCTGCTCTTTTTTGGGCGAGGCTGTGCCCACGGCTTATTTTTTCCGCGCGGAGGGGGTGGGCAAAGTCTCGGCCCTTTCCGAGGAAGGCGGATGAAGTTCGCCGGCCCCACGCCCAAAGGCTATAGCACACCCCTTTTTTGGGCATTTTTCCGCAGGAGGAACTTGGCGCCAAGGGGTTCGGCTGCTCTTTTTTGGGCGCGGCTGTGCCCGCGGCCTATTTTTGTCGCGGGGAGGGGGTGGGCAAAGTCTCGGCCTATTCCGAGGAAGGCGGACGAACTTCGCCAGCCCCACGCCCCAAGGCTATAGCCCACCCCTTTTTTGGGCATTTTTCCGCAGGACGAACTTGGCGCCAAGGGGTTCGGCTGCTCTTTTTTGGGCGCGGCTGTGCCCGCGGCCTATTTTTGTCGCGGGGAGGCGGTGGGCAATGTCTCGGCAAATTCCGAGGAAGGCGAACGATGTGCGCCGGCCCCACGCCCAAAGGCTATAGCACACCCCTTTTTTGGGCATTTTTCCGCAGGACGAACTAGGCGCCAAGGGGTTCGGCTACTCTTTTTTGGGCGCGGCTGTGCCCACGGCCTATTTTTGTTGCGGGGAGGGGGGGGCAAGCTCTCGGCCCATTCCGAGTCCGGCAGACGCAGTTCGCCAGCCCCACGCCCCAAGGCTATAGAGCACCCCTTTTTTGGGCATTTTTCCGTAGGACGAACTTGGCGCCAAGGGGTTCGTCTGCTATTTTTTGGGCGCGGCTGTGCCCGCGGCCTATTTTTGTCACGGGGAGGGGGTGGGCAAAGTCTCGGCCCATTCCGAGGAAGGGGGATGAACTTTGCCGGCCCCACGCCCCAAGGCTATAGCCCACCCCCTTTTTGGGCATTTTTCCGCAGGACAAGCTTGGCGCCAAGGGGTTCGGCTGCTCTTTTTTGGGTAAGGCTGTGCCCGCGGCCTATTTTTGTCGCGGGGAGGGGGTGGGCAAAGTCTCGGCCCATTCCGAGTCCGGCGGACGAAGTGCGCCCGCCCCACGCCGCAAGGTTATAGCCCACCCCCTTTTTGGGCATTTTTCTGCCGGACGAACTTGGTGCCAAGGGGTTCGGCTGCTCTTTTTTTGATGCGGCTGTGCCCGCGGCCTATTGTTATTGCGGGGAGGGTGTGGGCAAAGTCTCGGCCCATTCCGAGTGCGGCGGATGAACTTTGCCGGCCCCACGCCCAAAGGCTATAGCCCAACCCTTTTTTGGGCATTTTTCCGCAAGACGAACTTGGCGCCAAGGGGGTCGGCTGCTCTTTTTTGGGCGCGGCTGTGCCTGCGGCCTATTTCTGTCACGGGGAGGGGGTGGGAAAGTCTCGGTCAATTCTGTGTCCGGCGGACGAAGTTCGCCAGCCCCACGCCGAAAGGCTATAGCACACCCGTTTTTTGGGCATTTTGCCGCAGGACGAACTTGGCGCCAAGGGGTTCGGCTGCTCTTTTTTGGGCGCGGCTGTGCCCGCGGCCTATTTTTTTCGCGGGGAGAGGTGGGCAAAGTCTCGGCCCATTCCGAGTCCGGCGGACGAAGTTCACCAGCCCCACGCCGCAAGGCTATAGCCCACCCCCTTTTTGGGCATTCTTCCGCCGGACCAACTTGGCGCCAAGGGGTTCGGCTGCTCTTTTTCGGACGCGGCTGCGTCCGCGGCCTATTTTTGTAGCGGGGAGGGGGGTGACCAAAGTCTCGGCCCATTCCGATGAAGGCGGACGAAGTGCGCCGGCCCCACGCCCAAAGGCTATAGCATACCCCTTTTTTGGGCATTTTTCCGCAGGACGAACTTGGCGGCAAGGGGTTCGGCTGCTCTTTGATGGGCGCGGCTGTGCCTGCGGCCTATTTTTGTCACGGGGAGGGGGTGGGCAAATTCTCGGCCCATTCCGAGGAAGGCGGATGAAGTTCGCCAGCCCCACGCCCCAAGGCTATAACCCACCCCCTTTTTGGGCATTTTTCCGCCGGACGAACTTGGCTTTAAGGGGTTTGGCAGCTCTTCGTTGGGCGCGGCTGTGCCCTCGTCCTGTTTTTGTCATGGGGAGGGGGTGGCCAAAGTCTCGGCCCATTCCGAGTCCGGCGGACGAAGTTCGCCACCCCCACGCCCGAAGGCTATGGCACACCCCTTTTTTGGGCATTTTTCCGCAGGACGAACTTGGCGCCAAGGGGTTCGGCTGCTCTTTGTTGGGCGCGGCTGTGCCCGCAGCCTACTTTTGTCGTGGGGAGGGGGTGGGCAAAGTCTCGGCCCATTCCGTGGAAGGCGGATGAAGTTCGTCAGCCCCACGCCCCAAGGCTATAGCCCACCCCCTTTTTGGGCATTTTTCCGCAGGACGAACTAGGCTTTAAGGGGTTCGGCTGCTCTTCTTTGGACGCGGTTGTGCCCGCAGCCTATTTTTGTCGCGGGGAGGTGGTGGCCAAAGTCTCGGCCCATTCCGAGGAAGGCGGACGAAGTGCGCCGGCCCCACGCCCAAAGGCTATAGCACACCCGCTTTTTGGGCATTTTTCCGCAGGACGAACTTGGCGCGAAGGGGTTCGGCTGTTATTTTTTGGGCGCGGCTGTGCCCGCAGCCAATTTTTGTCGCGGGGAGGGGGCGGGCAAAGCCTCGGCCCATTCCGACTCCGGCGGACGAAGTTTGCCTGCCCCACGCCCCAGGGATATAGCCAATCTCCTTTTTATGCATTTTTCCGCAGGACGAACTTGGCGCGGGGAGGGGGTGGGCAAAGTATCGGCCCATTCCGAGTCCAGCGGACGAAGTACGCCGGCCCCATGCCCAATGGCTATAGCCCACCCCTTTTTTGGGCATTTTTCCCTAGGACGAACATGGCGCCAAGGGGTTCGGCCGCTCTTTTTGAGGCGCAGGTGTGCTCGTGGCCTATTTTTGTCATGGGGAGGGGGTTGGCAAAGTCCCGGCCCATTCCGAGTCCAGCGGTCGAAGTTCGCCCTCCCCACACCCCAAGGCCATAGCCCACCCCTTTTTTGGGCATTTTTCCGCAGGACGAACATGGCGCCTTGGGGTTCGGCTGCTCTTTTTTGGGCGCGGCTGTCCCCGCGGCCTATTTTTGTTACGGGGAGGGGGTGGGAAAAGTCTCTGCCCATTCCGAGTCCGGCGGACGAACTTCGGCAGCCCCACGCCCCGAGGCTATAGCACACCCGTTTTTCAGGCATTTTTCCACAGGACGAACTTGGCGCCAAGGGGTTCGGCTGTTATTTTTTGGGTACGGCCGTGCCCGCGGCCTATTTTTGTCACGGGGAGGGGGTGGCCAAAGTCTCGGCCTATTCCGAGGAAGGCGGATGAACATTGCAGGCCCCACGCCCCAAGGCTATAGCCCACCCCCTTTTTGGGTATTTTTCCGCAGGGCGAACTTGGCGCCAAGGGGTTCGGCTGCTCTTTTTTGGGCGCGGCTGCTCCCGCGGCCTATTTTTGTCGTGGGGAGGGGGTGTTCAAAGTCTCGGCCCCTTCCGAGCCCGGCGGACGAAGTTCGCCATCCCTACGCCCCAAGGCTATAGCCCACCCCTTTTTTGGGCATTTTTCCACAGGACGAACTTGGCGCCAAGGGGTTCGGCTGCTCTTTTCTGGGCGCGGCTGTGCCCGCGGCCTATTTTTGTCATGGGGAGGGGGTGGCCAAAGTCTCGGCCCATTCCGAGTACCGCGGACGAAGTTCGCCAGCCCAACGCCGCAAGGCTATAGCCCACCCCTTTTTTGGGTATTTTTCCGCAGGGCGAACTTGGCGCCAAGGGGTTCGGCTGGTCATTTTTGGGCGCGGCTGCTCCCGCGGCCTATTTTTGTCACGGGGAGGGGGTGTACAAAGTCTCGGCCCATTCCGAGCCCGGCGGACGAAGTTCGCCATCCCTACGCCCCAAGGCTATAGCCCACCCCTTTTTTGGGCATTTTTCCGCAGGACGAACTTGGCGCCAAGGGGTTCGGCTGCTCCTTTATGGGTGCGGCTGCTCCCGTGGCCTATTTTTGTCGTGGGGAGGGGGTTTGCAAAGTCTCGGCCCATTCCGAGCCCGGCGGACGAAATTCGCCATCCCTACGCCCCAAGGCTATAGCACACCCCTTTTTTGAGCATTTTTCCGCAGGACGAACTTGGCACCAAGCGGCTCGGCTGCTCCTTTTTGGGCGCGGCTGTGCCCGTGGCCTATTTTTGTGGCGGGGAGGGGGTGGAAAAAGTCTCGGCCCATACCGAGTACCGCGGATGAAGTTCGCCAGCCCAACGCCGCAAGGCTATAGCCCACCCCTTTTTTGGGCATTTTTCCGCAGGGCGAACTTGGCGCCAAGGGGTTCGGCTGCTCTTTTTTGGGCGCGGCTGCTCCCGTGGCCTATTTTTGTCGTGGGGAGGGGGTTTGCAAAGTCTCGGCCCATTCCGAGCCCGGCGGACGAAGTTCGCCATCCCTACGCCACAAGGCTATAGCACACCCCTTTTTTGAGCATTTTTCCGCAGGACGAACTTGGCGCCAAGGGGCTCGGCTGCTCCTTTTTGGGCGCGGCTGTGCCCGTGGCCTATTTTTGTCGCGGGGAGGGGGTTGGCAAAGTCTCGGCCCATTCCGAGTCCGGCGGACGATGTTCGCCCGCCCCACGCCCCAAGGCTATAGCACACCCCTTTTTTGGGCATTTTTCCGCAGGACGAACTTGGTGCCAAGGGGTTCGGCTGCTCTTTTTTGGGCGTGGCTGTGCCCGCGGCCTATTTTTGGCACGGGGAGGGGGTGGCCGAAGTCTCGACCCATTCCGAGCCCAGCGGACGAAGTTCGCCATCCCTACGCCCCAAGGCTATAGCCCACCCCTTTTTTGGGCATTTTTCCGCAGGACGAACTTGGTGCCAAGGGGTTCGGCTGCTCTTTTTTGGGCGTGGCTGTGCCCGCGGCCTATTTTTGGCACGGGGAGGGGGTGGCCAAAGTCTCGACCCATTCCGAGTCCGGCGGACGAAGTTCGCCAGCCCCACGCCCCAAGGCTATAGCCCACCACTTTTTCGGGCATTTTTCCGCAGGACGAACTTTGCGCCAAGGGGTTCGGCTGCTCTTTTCTGGGCGCGGCTGTGGCCACGGTCTATTTTTGGCGCGGGGAGGGGGTGGCCAAAGTCTCGGCCCATTCCGAGGAAGGCGGACGAAGTTCGTCAGGCCCACGCCCCAAGGCTATAGCTCACCCCCTTTTTGGGCATTTTTCCGCAGGACGAACTTGGCGGCAAGGGGTTCGGCTGCTCTCTTTTCGGCGCGGCTATGCCCGCGGCCTATTTTTGTCACGGGGAGGGGGTGGGCAAAGTCTCGCCCCATTCCTAGGAAGGCGGACGAAGTTCGCCAGCCCCACGCCCCAAGGCTATAGACCACCCCCTTTTTGGGCAATTTTCCGCAGGACGAACTTGGCACCAAGGGGCTCGGCTGCTCTTTTTTGGGCGTGGCTGTGCCTACGGCCTATTTTTGTCGCGGGGAGGGGGTGGGCAAAGCCTCGGCCCATTCTGAGTCCGGCGGACGGATTTCGGCAGCCCCACGCCCCAAGGCTATAGCAAACCCCTTTTTTGGGCATTTTTCCACAGGACGAACTTGGTGCCAAGGGGTTCGGCTGCTCTTTTTTGGGTGCGGCCGTGCCCGCACCCTATTTTTGTCGCGGGGATGGGTTGGGCAAAGTCTCGGCCCATTCCGAGCCCGTGGACGAAGTTCGCCATCCCTACGCCGCAAGGCTATAGCCCACCCCATTTTCGGGCATTTTTCCGCAGGACGAGCTTTGCGCCAAGGGGTTCGGCTACTCTTTTTTGGGCGCGGCTGCTGCCGCGTTCTATTTTTGTCACGGGGAGGGGGTGTGCAAAGTCTCGGCCCATTCCGAGCCAGGCGGACGAAGTTCGCCATCCTTACGCCCCAAGGCTGTAGCCCACCCCTTTTTTGGGCATTTTTCCGCAGGACGAACTTGGCCCCAAGGGGTTCGGCTGCTCCTTTTTGGACGCGGCTGTGCCCGTGGCCTATTTTTGGCTCGGGGAGCGGGTGGTAAAAGTCTTGGCCCATTCTGAGTCCAGCGGACGAAGTTCGTCAGCCCCACGCCCCAAGGCTATAGCCCACCCCCTTTTTGGGCATTTTTCCGCAGGACGAACTTGGTGCCAAGGGGTTCGGCTGCTCTTTTTTGGGTGCGGCCGTGCCCGCACCCTATTTTTGTCGCGGGGATGGGTTGGGCAAAGTCTCGGCCCATTCCGAGCCCGTGGACGAAGTTCGCCATCCCTACGCCGCAAGGCTATAGCCCACCCCATTTTCGGGCATTTTTCCGCAGGACGAGCTTTGCGCCAAGGGGTTCGGCTACTCTTTTTTGGGCGCGGCTGCTGCCGCGGCCTATTTTTGTCGCGGGGAGGGGGTGGGCAATGTCTCGGCCCAATCCGAGTCTGGCGGACGAAGTTCGCCAGCCCCACACCCCTAGGCTATAGCCCACCCTTGTTTTGGGCATTTTTCTACTGGACGAACTTGGCGCCCAGGGGTTCGGCTGCTCTTTTTTGGGTGCGGCTGTGCCTGCGGCCTATTTTTGGCGCGGGGAGGGGGTGGCCAAAGTCTCGGCCCATTCCGAGAAAGGCGGATGAACTTTGCCGGCCCCACGCCCAAACGCTATAGGACACCCCTTTTTTGGGCATTTTTCAGCAGGACGATCTTGGCGCCAAGCGGTTCGGCTGCTCTTTTTAGGGCGCAGCTGTACCCGCGGACTATTTTTTTCGTGGGGAGGGGGTGGCAACGTCTCGGCCCTTTCCGAGTCTGGCGGACGAAGTGCGCCGGCCCCACGCCCGAAGGCTACAGCCCACCCCTTTTTTTGGCATTTTTCCGCAGGACGATTTTGGCGCCAAGGGGTTCGGCTGCTCTTTTTTGGGCGCGGCTGTGCCCGCGGCCTATTTTTTTCGCGGCGAGGGGGTGGGGAAAGTCTCGGCCCATTCCGAGTCCGGCAGACGAACTTTGCCGGCCCCACGCCCCAAGGCTATAGCACACCCCTTTTTTGGGCATTTTTCCGCAGGACGAACTTGGCACCAAGGGGTTCAGCTGCTCTTTTTTGGGCGCGGCTGTGACCGCGGCCTATTTTTGGTGCGGGGAGGGGGTGGCTAAAGTCTCGGCCCATTCCGAGGAAGGCGGATGAACTTTGCCGGCCCCACGCCCAAAGGCTATAGCACACTCCGTTTTTGGGCATTTTTCCGCAGGACGATCTTCGCGACAAGGGGTTCGGCCGCTCTTTTTTGGGCGCGCCTGTGCCCGCGGCCCATTTTTTTCGCGAGGAGGAGGTGGGGAAAGTCTCAGCCCATTCCGAGTCCGGCGGAGGAAGTTCGCCAGCCCCACACCCCTACGCTATAGCCCACCACCTTTTTGGGCATTTTTCTGCAGGAATAACTTGGCGCCCAGGGGTTCGGCTGCTCTTTTTTGGGCGTGGCTGCGCCTGCGGCCTATTTTTGGCACGGGGAGGGGGTGGCCAAACTCTTGGCCCATTCCGAGGAAGGCGGATCAAGTTCGCCAGCCCCACGCCCCAAGGCTATGGCCCACCCCTTTTTTTGGGCATTTTTCCGCAGGACGAACTTGGCGCCAAGGGATTCGGCTGCTCTTTTCTGGGCGCGGCTGTGCCCCCGGCCTATTTTTGTCGTGGGGAGGGGGTGGGCAATTTCTCGGCCCAATCCGAGCCCGGCGGACGAAGTTCGCCAGCCCCACGCCCCTAGACTATAGCCCACCCCCGTTTTGGGCATTTTTCTGCAGGACAAACTTGGCGCCCAGGGGTTCGGCCGCTCTTTTTTGGGCGCGGCTGTGACCGCGGCCTATTTTTGGCACGGGGAGGGGGTGGCTAAAGTCTCGGCCCATTCCGAGGAAGGCGGATGAACTTTGCCGGCCCCACGCCCAAAGGCTATAGCACACTCCTTTTTTGGGCATTTTTCCGCAGGACGAACTTCGCGCCAAGGGGTTCAGCCGCTCTTTTTTGGGCGTGGCTGTGCCCGCGGCCCATTTTTTTTCACGAGGAGGAGGTGGGGAAAGTCTCAGCCCATTCCGAGTCCGGCGGAGGAAGTTCGCCAGCCCCACGGCCCTACGCTATAGCCCACCACCTTTTTGGGCATTTTTCTGCAGGAATAACTTGGCGCCCAGGGGTTCGGCGGCTCTTTTTTGGGCGTGGCTGCGCCTGCGGCCTATTTTTGGCACGGGGAGGGGGTGGCCAAACTCTTGGCCCATTCCGAGGAAGGCGGATGAAGTTCGCCAGCCCCACGCCCCAAGGCAATGGCCCACCCCTTTTTTTGGGCATTTTTTCGCAGGACGAGCTTGGCGCCAAGGGGTTCGGCTGCTCTTTTTTGGGCACGGATGAGCCCGTGGCCTATTTTTGTCACGGGGAGGGGGTGGCCAAAGTCTCGGCCCATTCCGAGTGCGGCGGACGAACTTCGCCGGCCCCACGCCCCAAGGCTATAGCACACCCCTTTTTTGGGCATTTTTCCGCAGGACGAACTTGGCGCCAAGGGGTTCAGTTGCTCGTTTTTGGGTACGGCTGTCCATGTGGCCTATTTTTGTCGCGGGGAGGGGGTGGGCAAAGTCTCGGCCCGTTCCGGGGAAGAGGGACGAACTTTGCCGGCCCCACGCCGCATGGCTATAGCACACCCCTTTTTTAGGCATTTTTCTGTAGGACGAACTTGGCGCCAAGGGGTTCGGCTGCTCTTTTTATGGCGCGGCTTTCCTGCAGCCTATTTTTGTCGCGGGGAGGGGGTGGGAATAGTCTCGGCCCATTCCGAGGAAGGCGGACGAAGTTCGCCAGCCCCACACCCCAAGGCTATAGCCCATCCCTTTTTTGGGCATTTTTCCGCAGGACGAAGTTGGCGCCAAGGGGTTCGGCTGCTCTTTTTAGGGCACGGCTGAGCCCGCGGCCTGTTTTTGTCGCGGAGAGGGGGTGGGAAAAGTCTCGGTCCATTCCGAGTCCGGCGGACGAACTTTGCTGGCCCCACGCCACAAGGCCATAGCACACCCCTTTTTTGGGCATTTTTGCGCAGGACGAACTTGGCGCCAAGGGGTTCGGCTGCTCTTTTTATGGCGCGGCTTTCCTGCGGCCTATTTTTGTCACGGGGATGGGGTGGGAATAGTCTCGGCCCATTCAGAGGAAGGCGGACGAAGTTCGCCAGCCCCACGCCCCAAGGCTATAGCCCATCCCTTTTTTGGGCATTTTTCCGCAGGAGGAAGTTGGCGCCAAGGGGTTCGGCTGCTCTTTTTCGGGCGCGGCTGTGCCCGCGGCCTATTTTTGTCACGGGGAGGGGGTGGGAAAAGTATCGGTCCATTCCGAGTCTGGCGGACGAACTGTGCTGGCCCCACGCCACAAGGCCATAGCACACCCCTTTTTTGGGCATTTTTCCGCAGGACGAACTTGGCGCCAAGGGGTTCGGCTGCTCTTTTTTGGGCGCGGCTGTGGCTGCGGCCTATTTTTGTCATGGGGAGGGGGTGGGAAAAGTCTCGGCCCATTCTGAGTCCGGCGGACGAAGTTCTCCAGCCCCACGCCCCAAGGCTGTAGCCCACCCCTTTTGTCGGCATTTTTCCGCAGGACGAACTTGGCGCCAAGGGGTTCAGTTGCTCGTTTTTGGACGTGGCTGTGCCCGCGGCCTATTTTTGTCGCGGGGAGGGGGTGGGCAAAGTCTCGCCCATTCTGAGGAAGGCGGACGAACTTTGCCGGCCCGACGCCCCATGGCTATAGCACACCCCTTTTTTAGGCATTTTTCCGCAGGACGAACTTGGCGCCAAAGGATTCGGCTGCTTTTTGTTGGGCGCGGCTGTGCCCGCTGCCTATTTTTGTCACGGGGTGGCGGTGGGCAAAGTCTCGGCCCATTCCAAGTCCGGCGGACAAAGTTCGCCCGCCCCACGTCCCAAGGCAATAGCCCACCCCTCTTTTGGGCATTTTTCTGCGGGACGAACTCGGCGCCAAGGGGTTCGGCTGCTCGTTTTTGGGCGCGGCTGTGCCCGTGGCCTATTTTTGTTGCGGTGAGGGGGTGGGAAAAGTCTCGGCCCATTCCGAGTCCGGCGGACGAACTTTACCGGCCCCACGCCCCAAGGCTGTAGCGCACCCCTTTTTTGGGAATTTTTCCACAGGACGAACTTGGCGCCAAGGGGTTCGGCTGCTCTTTTTTGGGCGCGGCTGCACCCACGGCCTATTTTTGGTGCGGGGAGGGGTTGCGAAAGTCTCGGCGAATTCCGAGGAAGGCGGATGAACTTTGCTGGCCCCACACCCAAAGGCTATAGCACACCCCTTTTTTGGGCATTTTTCTGCAGGACGAACCTGGCGCCAAGGGGTTCGGCTGCTCTTTTTTGGGCGCGGCTGTGCCCGCGGCCAATTTTTGTCGTGCGGAGGGGGTGGACAAAGTCTCAGCCCATTTCGAGTCCGGCTGACGAACTTCGCGAGTCCCACGCCCCAAGGCTATGGCACACCGCTCTTTCGGGCATATTTCCCCGGGAAGAACTTGGCGCCAAGGGGTTCGGCTGCTCTTTTTTGGGCGCGGCTGTGCCCGTGGCCTATTCTTGTCACGAGGAGGGGGTGGGAAAAGTCTTGTCCCATTCCGAGTCCGGCGGACGAACTTTGCCGGCCCCACGCCCAAAGGCTATAGTTCATCCCTTTTTTGGGCATTTTTCCGCAGGACGATCTTGGCGCCAAGGGGTTCGGCTGCTCTTTTTTAGGCGCGGCTGTGCCCGCGGCTTATTTTTGGCACGGGGAGGGGGTGGCCAAAGTCTCGGCCCATTCCGAGGAAGGCGGATGAACTATGCCGGCCCTACACCCAAAGTCTGTAGCTAACCTGTTTTTTGGGCATTTTTCCGCAAGACGAACTTGGTGCCAAGGGGTTGGGCTGCTCTTTTTTGGGTGCGGCTGTGCCCGCGGCCTATTTTTGTCCCGGGGAGGGGGTGGGAAAGGTCTCGGCCTGTTTTGAGTCCGGCGGACGAACTTCGGCATCCCCATGCCCCAAGGCTATAGCCCACCCCTTTTTTGGGCATTTTTCCACAAGACGGACTTGACGCCAACGAGTTCGGATGCTCTTTTGAGGGCGCGGCTGTGCCCGCGGCCTATTTTTGTCGTGGGAACGGGGTGGGAAAAGTCTCGGCCCATTCCGAGTCCGGCGGACGAACTTTCCCGGCCGCACTCCCCAAGGCTATATCACACCACTACTTTGGTCATTTCTCCGCAGGACGAACTTGGTGCCAAGGGGTTCGGCTGCACTTTTTTGGGCGCGGCTGTGCCCGCGGCCTATTTTTGTCGCGGGGAGGGGGTTGGGCAAAGTCTCGGCCCATTCCGAGGAAGGCGGACGAAGTTCGCCAGCCCCACGCCCCAAGGCTATAGCCCACCCCTTTTTTGGGCATTTTTCCGCAGGACGAACTTGGCGCCAAGGGGTTCGCCTACTCTTTTTTGGGCGCGGCTGTGCCCGCGGCTTATTTTTGGCACGGGGAGGGAGTGGCCAAAGTCTCGGCCCATTCCGAGGAAGGCGGATGAACTATGCCGGCCCCACGCCCAAAGTCTATCGCTAACCCGTTTTTTGGGCATTTTTCCGCAAGACGAACTTGGTGCCAAGGGGTTGGGCTGCTCTTTTTTGGGTGCGGCTGTGCCCGCGGCCTATTTTTGTAACGGGGAGGGGGTGGGAAAGGTCTCGGCCTGTCCTGAGTCCGGCGGACGAACTTCGGCAGCCCCATACCCCAAGGCTATAGCCCACCCCTTTTTTGGGCATTTTTCCACAGGACGAACTTGGCGCCAACGAGTTCGGCTGCTCTTTTGAGGGCGCGGCTGTGCCCGCGGCCTATTTTTGTCATGGGAACGGGGTGGGAAAAGTCTCGGACCATTCCGAGTCCGGCTGACGAACTTCGCGAGTCCCACGCTCCAAGGCTATAGCACACCGCTCTTTTGGGCATTCTTCCCCAGGAAGAACTTGGCACCAAGGGTTTCGGCTGCTCTTTTTTGGGCGCGGCTGTGCCCGCGGCCTATATTTGTCGCGGGGAGGGGGTTGGGCAAAGTCTCGACCCAGTCCGAGGGAGGCGGACGAAGTTCGCCAGCCCCTATAGCCCACCCCCTTTTTGGGCATTTTTCCGCACGACGAACTTGGTGCCAAGGGGTTCGGCTGCCCTGTTTTGGGCGAGGCTGTGCCTGTGGCCTATTTTTGTTGCGGGGAGGGGGTGGGAAAATTCTCGGCCCATTCCGAGTTCGGCGGACGAAGTTCGCCAGCCCCATGCCCCAATGCCATAGCCCACCCCCTTTTTGGGCATTTTTCCGCAGGACGAACTTGGCGCCAAGGGGTTCGGCTGCTCTTTTTTGGGCGCGGCTGTGCCCGCGGCCTATTTTTGTTGCGGGGAGGGGGTGGGCAAAGTCTCGGCCCATTCCGAGTCCGGCGGAAAACTTTGCCGGCCGCACGTCCCAAGGCTATAGCACACCCCTTTTTGGGGCATTTTTCCGCAGGACCAACTTGCCGCCAAGGGGTTCGGCTGCTCTTTTTTGGATGTGGCTGTGCCCGCGGCCTATTTTTGGCGAGGGAAGGGGGTGGCCTAAGTCTCGGCCCATTCCGAGGAAGGCGGTTGAATTTTGCCGGCCCCACGCCCCAAGGCTATAGCCCACCCCGTTTTTGGGCATATTCCCGCAGGACGAACTTGGCGCCAAGGGGTTCGGTTGCTCTTTTCTGGGCGCGGCTGTGCCCACAGCCTATTTTTGGCGTGGGGAGGGGGTGGCCAAAGTCCCCGCCCATTCCGAGTCAGGTGGACGAAGTTCGCCAGCCCCACGACCCAAGGCTATAGCCCACCCCTTTTTTGGGCATTTTTCCGCAGGACGAACTTGGCGCCAAGGGGTTTGGCTGCTCTTTTTTGGGCACGGCTGTGCCCGTGGCCTATTTTTGTCACGGGGAGAGGGTGGGAAAATTCTCGGCCCATTCCTAGTTCGGCGGACGAAGTTCGCCAGCCCCACGCCCCAAGGCCATAGCCCACCCCCTTTTGGGGCATTTTTCCGCAGGACGAACTTGGCGCCAAGGGGTTCGGCTGCTCTTTTTTGAACCGGCTGTGCCCGCGGCCTATTTTTGTTGCGGGGAGGGGGTGGGCAAAGTCTCGGCCCATTCCGGGTCCGGCGGACGAACTTTGCCGGCCGCACGCCCCAAGGCTATAGCACACCCCTTTTTGGGGCATTTTTCCGCAGGACCAACTTGGCACCAAGTGGTTCGGGTGCTCTTTTTTGGGCGCGGCGAGGAGGTGGCCAAAGTCTCGGCCCATTCCGAGGAAGGCGGTTGAATTTTTCCGGCCCCACGCCCGAAGGCTATAGCCCACCCCTTTTTTGGGCATATTTCCGAAGGACGAACTTGGCCCCAAGGGGTTCGGTTGCTCTTTTTTTCGCGCGGCTGCACCCGCGGACGAACATCGGAAGCCCCACGGCCCAAGGCTATAGCCCACCCCCTTTTTGGGCATTTTTCCGCAGGACGAAATTGCCGCCAAGGGGTTCGGCTGCTCTTATTTCGGCGCGGCTGTGCCCGCGGCCTATTTTTGGCGCGGGGAGGGGGTGGCCAAAGTCTCGGCCCGTTCCGAGAAAGGCGGATGAACTTTGCCGGCCCCATGACCAAAGGCTATAGCACACCCCTTTTTTGGGCATTTTTCCGGAGGACGAACTTGGCGCCAAGGGGTTCGGCTGCTCTTTTTTTGGCGCGGCTGTGCCCGCGGCCTATTTTTGTCGTAGGGAGGGGGTGGGCAAACTCTCGATGCATTCCGATGAAGGCGGACGAAATGCGCCGGCCCCACGCCCAAAGGCTATTGCACACCCCTTTTTTGGGCATTTTTCCGCCGGACGAACTTGGCGCCAAGGGGTTCGGCTACTCTTTTTTGGGCGCGGCTGTGCCCGCAGCCTATTTTTGTCACGGGGAAGGGTGGGCAAAGTCTCGGCCCATTCCTAGTCCGGCGGACGATGTTCGGCAGCCCCACGCCCCAAGGCTATAGCACACCCCTTTTTTGGGCATTTTTCCGTATGACGAACTTGGTGCCAAGGGGTTCGGCTGCTTTTTTTTGGGCGCGGCTGTGCCCGCGGCCTATTTTTGTCGCGGGGAGGGGCTGAGGAAAGTCTCGGCCCATTCCGAGGAAGGTGGACGAAGGTCGCCTGCCCCACACCCCAAGGCTATAGCACACCCCTTTTTTGGGCATTTTTCCGCATGACGAACTTGGTGCCAAGGGGTTCGGCTGCTTTTTTTTGGGCGCGGCTGTGCCCGCGGCCTATTTTTGTCGCGGGGAGGGGGTGAGGAAAGTCTCGGCCCATTCCGAGGAAGGTGGACGAAGGTCGCCTGCCCCACACCCCAAGGCTATAGCCCACCCGTTTTTGGGCATTTTTCCCCAGGACAAACTTGGCGCCAAGGGGTTCGGCGGCTCTTTATTGAGCGCGACTGTGCCCGTGGCCTTTTTTTGTTGCGGGGAGGGGTGGGCAAAGTCTCGGCACATTCCGAGTCCCGCGGACGAAGTTCGCCAGCCCAAGGCCAAAAGGCTATAGCCCACCCCCTTTTTGGGCATTCTTCCGAAGGACGAACTTGGCGCCAAGGGGTTCGGCTGCTCTTTTTCGGGCGTGGCTGTGCCCGCAGCCTATTTTTGTCGAGGGGAGGGGGTCGGAAAAGTCTCGGCCCATTCCGAGTCCGGCGGACGAACTTCGGCAGCGCCACGCCCCAAGGCTATAGCACACCCCTTTTTTGGGCATTTTTCCGCAGGACGAACTTGGAGCCAAGGGGCTCGACTGCTCTTTCTTGGGCGCGGCTGTGGCCGCGGGCTATTTTTTGTGCGGGGAGGGGGTGGGCAAAGTCTCGGCCCATTCCGAGGAAGGCGGACGAAGTTCGCCAGCCCCACGCCCCAAGGCTATAGCACACCCCTTTTTTGGGCATTTTTCCGCAGGACGAACTTGGCGCCAAGAGGTTCGGCTGCACTTTTTTGGGCGCGGCTGTGCTCGCGGCCTATTTTTGGCGTGGCGAGGGGGTGGCCAAAGTCTCGATGCATTCCGACGAAGGCGGATGAACTTTGCCGGCCCCACGCCCAAAGGCTATTGCACACCCCTTTTTTGGGCATTTTTCCGCCGGACGAACTTGGCGCCAAGGGGTTCGGCTACTCTTTTTTGGGCGTGGCTGTGCCCACGGCCTATTTTTGTCGAGGGGAGGGGGTCGGAAAAGTCTCGGCCCATTCCGAGTCCGGCGGACGAACTTCGGCAGCGCCACGCCCCAAGGCTATAGCACACCCCTTTTTTGGGCATTTTTCCGCAGGACGAACTTGGAGCCAAGGGGCTCGACTGCTCTTTCTTGGGCGCGGCTGTGGCCGCGGGCTATTTTTTGTGCGGGGAGGGGGTGGGCAAAGTCTTGGCCCATTCCGAGGATGGCGGATGAACTTTGCCGGCCCCACGCCCAAAGGCTATAGCACACCCCTTTTTTGGGCATTTTTCCGCAGGACGGACTTGGCGCCAAGGGGTTTGGCTGCTCTTTTTTTGGCGCGGCTTTGCCCGCGGCCTATTTTTGTCATGGGGAGGGGGTGGGCAAAGTCTCGATGCATTCCGATGAAGGCGGACGAAGTGCGCCGGCCCCACGCCCAAAGGCTATTGCACACCCCTTTTTTGGGCATTTTTTCCGCCGGACGAACATGGCGCCAAGGGGTTCGGCTACTCTTTTTTGGGCGCGGCTGTGCCAGCGGCCTATTTTTGTCATGGGGAGGGGGTGGGCAAAGCCTCGGCACATTCCGAGTCCGGCGGACGAAGTTCACCAGCCCCACGCCCCAAGGCTATAGCCCACCCCCTTTTTGGGCATTTTTCCGCAGGACGAACTTGGCGCCAAGGGGTTCGGCGGCTCTTTTTTGGGCGCGGCTGTGCCATCGGCCTATTTTTGTCGTGGGGATGGGGTGGGCAAAGTCTCGGCCCATTCCGAGTCCGGCGGACGATTTTCGCCAGCCCGGCGCCCCAAGGCTATAGCCCACCCTTTTTTGGGCATTTTTCCGCCGGACGAACTTGGCGCCACGGGGTTTGGCTGCTCTTTTTTGGGCGCGGCTGTGCCCGCGGCCTATTTTTGTTGCGGGGAGGGGGTGGGCAAAGTCTCGATCCATTCCGATGAAGGCGGACGAAGTGCGCCGGCCCCACGCCCAAAGGCTATTGCACACCCCTTTTTTGGGCATTTTTCCGCCGGACGAACATGGCGCCAAGGGGTTCGGCTGCTCTTTTTTGGGCGCGGCTGTGCCCGCGGTGTATTTTTGTCGCGGGGAGGGGGTGGTTAAAGTCTCGGCCCATTCCGAGGATTGCGGACAAAGTTCGCCGGCCCCACGCCCAAAGGCTATTGCACACCCCCTTTTTGGGCATTTTCCCGCTGGACGAACATGGCGCCAAGGGGTTCGGCTGCTCTTTTTTGGGCGCGGCTGTGCCCGCGTTCTCTTTTTGTCGTGGGGAGGGGGTGGGCAAAGTCTCGGCCCATTTCGAATCCGGCGGACGATGTTCGCCCGCCCCACGCCCCAAGGCTATAGCCCACCCGTTTTTTGGGCATTTTTCCGCCGGACGAACTTGGCGCCAAGGGGTTCGGCTGCTCTTTTTTGGCTACGGCGGTGCCCGCGGCCTATTTTTGTCGTGGGGAGGGGGTGGGTAAAGTCTTCGCCCATTCCGAGGATGGCGGATGAACTTTACCGGCCCCACGCCCAAAGGCTATAGCACACCCCTTTTTTGGGAATTTTTCCGCAAGACGAACTTGGCGCCAAGGGGTTCGGCTGCACTTTTTTGGGCACGGCGGTGCCCGCGGCATATTTTTGTCGTGGGGAGGGGGTGGGTAAAGTCTCGGCCCATTTGGAGCCCGTCGGACGAAGTTCGCCAGCCCCACGGCCCAAGGCTATAGCCCACCCACTTTTTGGGCATTTTTCCGCAGGACGAACTTGGTGCCAAGGGGTTCGGCTGCACTTTTTTGGGCGCTGCTGTGCCCGCGGACTATTTTTGGTGCGTGGAGGGGGTGGGCAAAGTCTCGGCCCATTCCGAGGAAGGCGGATGATCTTCGCCAACCGCACGCCCCAAGGCTATAGCCCACCCGCTTTTTGGGCATTTTTCCGCAGGAGGAACTTGGCGCCAAGGGGTTCGGCTGTGCCCGCGGCCTATTTTTGTCGTGGGGAGGGGGTGGGCAAAGTCTCGGCCCATTCCGAGGAAGGCGGATGAACTTTGCCGGCCCCACGCCTAAAGGCTATAGCACACCCCTTTTTTGGGCATTTTTCCGCAGGACGAACTTCGCGCCAAGGGGTCGGCCGCTGTTTTTTGGGCGCGGCTGTGCCCGCGGCCTATTTTCTTCGCGGGGAGGGGGTGGGCAAAGTCTCGGCCCATTCCGAGTCCGGCGGACGAAGTTCGCCAGCCCCACGCCCCAAGGCTATAGCCCACCTCTTTTTTGGGCATTTTTCCGCCGGACGAACTTGGTGCCAAGGGGTTCGGCTGCACTTTTTTGGGCGCGGCTGTGCCCGCGGCCTATTTTTGTCGTGGGGAGGGGGTGGGAAAAGTCTCGGCCCATTCGGAGCCCGGCGGATGAAGTTCGCCAGCCCCACGCCGCAAGGCTATAGCCCACCCACTTTTAGGGCATTTTTCCGCAGGACGAACTTGGCGCCAAGGGGTTCGGCTGCTCTTTTTTGGGCGTGCCTGTGCCCGCTTCCTATTTTTGTCACGGGGATGGGGTGGGATAAGTCTCGGCCCTTTCCGAGTCCGGCGGACGAACTGCGGCAGCCCCACGCCCCAAGGCTATAGCCCACCCCCTTTTTGGGCATTTTTCCGCAGGACGAACTTGGCGCCAAGGGGTTCGGCTGCTCTTTTTTGGGCACGGCTGTTCCCGCTGCCTATTTTTTTCATGGGGAGGGGGTGGGTAAAGTCTCGGCCCATTCCGTGCCCGGGGGACGAAGTTCGCCAGCCCCACGCCCCAAGGCTATAGCCCACCCCTTTTTTCGACTGTTTTCCACAGGACGAACTTGGCGCCAAGGGGTTCGGCTGCTCTTTTTTGGGCTCGGCTTTGCCCGCGGCCTATTTTTGTCGAGGGGAGGGGGTGGGAAAAGTCTCGGACATTCCGAGTCCGGCGGACGAAGTTTGCCAGCCCCACGCCCCAAGGCCATAGCACACCCCTTTTTTGGGCATTTTTCCGCAGGACGAACTTGGCGCCAAGGGGTTCGGCCGCTCTTTTTTGGGCGCGGCAGTGCCCGCGGCCTATTTTTGGTGCAGGGAGGGGGTGGGCAAAGGCCCGGCCCATTCCGAGGAGGGCAGACGAAGTACGCCGGCCCCACGCCCAACGGCTATAGCACACACCTTTTTCGGGCATTTTTCCGCAGGACGAACTTGGCGCCAACGGGTTCGGCTGCACGTTTTTCGGCGCGGCTGTGCCCGCGGCCTATTTTTGTCTTGTGGAAGGGTTGGGTAAAGTCTCGGCCCATTCCGTATCCGGCGGACGAAGTTCGGCAGCCCCACGCCCCAAGGCTATAGCCCACCCCTTTTTTCGGCATTTTTCCGCAGGACGAAGTTGGCGCCAAGGGGTTCGGCTGCTCTTTTTTGGGCGCGGCTGAGCCCGTGGCCTATTTTTGTTGCGGGGAGGGGGTGGGAAAAGTCTCAGCCCATTTCGAGCCCGGCATACGAAGTTCGCCAGCCCAACGCCCCAAGGATATAGCCCACCCCCTTTTTCGGCATTTTTCCGCAGGACGAAGTTGGCGCCAAGGGGGTCGGCTGCTCTTTTTTGGGCGCTGCTGTGCCCGCGGCCTATTTTTGTTGCGGGGAGGGGGTGGGCAAAGCCTTGGCCCATTCCGAGTCCGGCGGACGAAGTTCGCCAGCCCCACGCCCCAAGGCTGTAGCCCGCCCCCTTTTTCGGCATTTTTCCGTAGGACGAACTTGGCGCCAAGGGGTTCGGCCGCTCTTTTTTTGGCGCGGCAGTGCCCGCGGTCTATTTTTGGTGCGGGGAGGGGGTGGGCAAAGGCCCGGCCCATTCCGAGGAGGGCAGACGAAGTACGCCGGCCCCACGCCCAACGGCTATAGCACAAACCTTTTTCGGGCATTTTTCCGTAGGACGAACTTGGCGCCAAGGGGTTCGGCCGCTCTTTTGTGGGTGCGGCTGTGCAGCGACCTATTTTTTTCGCGGGGATGGGGTGGGTAAAGTCTCAGCCCATTCCGAGTCCGGCGGACGAAGTTCCCCAGCCCCACGCCCCAAGGCTATAGCCGACCCCCTTTTTGGGCATATTTCCGCAGGACGAAATTGGCGCCAAGGGGTTCGGCTGCTCTTTTTTGGGCGCGGCTGTGCCCGCGGCCTAGTTTTGGTGAAGGGAGGGGGTGGCCAAAGTCTCGGCCCATTCCGAGGAAGGCGGTTGAACTTTGCCGGCCCCACGCCCAAAGGATATAGCACACCCCTTTTTTGGGCATTTTTCCGCAGGACGAGCTTGGCGCCATGGGGTTCGGCTGCTCTTTTTTGGGCGCCGCTGTGCCCGCGGCCAATTTTTGTCGCGGGGATGGGGTGGGCATAGTCTCGGCCCATTCCGAGTCCGGCGGACAAAGTTCGCCAGCCCCACGCCCCAAGGCCATAGCACACCCCTTTTTTGGGCATTTTTCCGCAGGACGAACTTGGCGCCAAGGGGTTCGGCCGCTCTTTTTTGGGCGCGGCAGTGCCCGCGGTCTATTTTTGGTGCGGGGAGGGGGTGGGCAAAGGCCCGGCCCATTCCGAGGAGGGCAGACGAAGTACGCCGGCCCCACGCCCAACGGCTATAGCACACACCTTTTTCGGGCATTTTTCCGCAGGACGAACTTGGCGCCAACGGGTTCGGCTGCACGTTTTTCGGCGCGGCTGTGCCCGCGGCCTATTTTTGTCTTGTGGAAGGGGTGGGCAAAGTCTCGGCCCATTCCGTATCCGGCGGACGAAGTTCGGCAGCCCCACGCCCCAAGGCTATAGCCCACCCCTTTTTTCGGCATTTTTCCGCAGGACGAAGTTGGCGCCCATTCCGAGGAAGGCGGTTGAACTTTGCCGGCCCCACGCCCAAAGGATATAGCACACCCCTTTTTTGGGCATTTTTCCACAGGACGAACTTGATGCCAAGGGATTCGGCTGCCCTTTTTTGGGTGCTGCTGTGCCCGCGGCCTATTTTTGTCGCGGGGAGGGGGTGGGTAAAGTCTCGGTCCATTCCGAGTCCGGCGGACGAAGTGCGCCAGCCCCACTCCCCAGGCTATTGCCCACCCCCTTTTTGGGCATTTTTCCGCAGGACGAACTTGGCGCCAAGGGGTTCGGCTGCTCTTTTTTGGGCGCGGCTGAGCCCACGGCCTATTTTTGGTGCGGGGAGGTGGTGGCCAAAGTCTCGGCCCATTCCGAGGAAGGCGGTTGAACTTTGCCGGCCCCACGCCCAAAGGATATAGCACACCCCTTTTTTGGGCATTTTTCCGCAGGACGAACTTCGCGCCAAGGGGTTCGGCTCCTCTTTTTTGGGCGCTGCTGTGCCCGCGGCCTATTTTTGTCACCGGGTGGGGGTGGGCAAAGTCTCGGCCCATTCCGAGGAAGGCGGATGAACTTTGCCTGCCCCATGCCCCAAGGATATAGCACACCCCTTTTTTACGCATTTTTCCGCAGGACGAGCTTGGCGCCGAGGGGTTCGGCCGCTCGTTTGTAGGCGCGGCTGTGCCACGGCGTATTTTTGTCGCGGGGCGGGGGTGGGTAATGTCTCAGCCCATTCCGAGTCCGGCGGACGAAGTTCGCCAACCCCACGCCCCAAGGCTATAGCCCACCCCCTTTTTGGGCATTTTTCCGCAGGATGAACTTGGCGCGAAGGGGTTCGGCTGCTCTTTTTTGGGCGCGGCTGTGCCCGCGGCCTATTTTTGGTGCAGGGAGGGGATGGCCAAAGTCTCGGCCCATTCCGAGGAAGGCGGTTGAACTTTGCCGGCCCCACGCCCAAAGGATATAGCACACCCCATTTTTGGGCATTTTTCTGCAGGACGAACTTTGCGCCAAGGGGTTCGGCTGCTCTTTTTTGGGCGCTGCTGTGCCCGCGGCCTATTTTTGTTGCGGGGAGGGGGTGGGCAAAGTCTCGGCCCATTCTGAGTCCGGCGGACGAAGTTCGCCAGCCCCACGCCCCACGCCCCAAGGCTATAGCACACCCCTTTTTTGGGCATTTTTCTGCAGGACGAACTTGATGCCAAGGGATTCGGCTGCTCTTTTTTGGACGCGGCTGTGCCCGCGGGCTATTTTTGTCGCGGGGAGGGGGTGGGAAAAGTCTCGGCCCATTCCGAGTCCGGCGGACGAAGTTCGCCAGCCCCACGCCCCAAGGCTATTGCCCACGCCCTTTTTGGGCATATTTCCGCAGCACGAACTTGGCGCCAAGGGGTTCGGTTGCTCTTTTTTGGGTACGGCTGTGCCCACGGCCTATTTTTGGTGCGGGGAGGTGGTGGCCAAAGTCTCGGCCCATTCCGAGGAAGGCGGTTGAACTTTGCCGGCCCCACGCTCAAAGGATATAGCACACCCCATTTTTGGGCATTTTTCCGCAGGACGAGCTTGGCGCCAAAGGGTTCGGCTGCTCTTTTTTGGGTGCGGCTGTGCCCGCGGCCTATTTTTGTCGCGGGGAGTGGGTGGGCATAGTCTCGGCCCATTCCGAGTCCGGCAGACGAAGTTCGCCAGCCCCACGCCCCAAGGCTATAGCCCCCCCTTTTTGGGCATTTTTCCGCAGGACGAACTTGGCGGCAAGGGGTTCTGCTGCTCTTTTTTGGATACGGCTGTGCCCGTGGCCTGTTTTTGTCGCGGGGAGGGGGTGGGAAAAGTCTCGGTCCATTCCGAGTCCGGCGGACGAACTTTGCCGGCCCCACGCCACAAGGCCATAGCACACCCCTTTTTTGGGCATTTTTCCGCAGGACGAACTTGGCGCCAAGGGGTTCGGCTGCTCTTTTTATGGCGCGGCTTTCCTGCGGCCTATTTTTGTCGCGGGGAGGGGGTGGGAATAGTCTCGGCCCATTCTGAGGAAGGCGGACGAAGTTCGCCAGCCCCACGCCCCAAGGCTATAGCCCATCCCTTTTTTGGGCATTTTTCCGCAGGACGAAGTTGGCGCCAAGGGGTTCGGCTGCTCTTTTTAGGGCGCGGCTGTGCCCGCGGCCTATTTTTGTCACGGGGAGGGGGTGGGAAAAGTATCGGTCCATTCCGAGTCTGGCGGACGAACTTTGCTGGCCCCACGCCACAAGGCCATAGCAAACCCCTTTTTTGGGCATTTTTCCGCAGGACGAACTTGGCGCCAAGGGGTTCGGCTGCTCTTTTTTGGGCGCGGCTGTGGCTACGGCCTATTTTTGTCATGGGGAGGGGGTGGGAAAAGTCTCGGCCCATTCTGAGTCCGGCGGACGAAGTTCTCCAGCCCCACGCCCCAAGGCTGTAGCCCACCCCTTTTTTCGGCATTTTTCCGCAGGACGAACTTGGCGCCAAGGGATTCGGCTGCTCTTTTTTGGGCGCGGCTGTGTTCGCGGCCTATTTTTGTCGCGGGGAGGGGGTGGGCAATGTCTCGGCCCAATCCGAGTCCGGCGGACGAAGTTCGCCAGCCCCACGCCCCTAAGCTATAGCCCACCCCCGTTTTGGGCATTTTTCTGCAGGACGAACTTGACACCCATGGGTTCAGCTGCTCTTTTATGGGTGCGGCTGTTCCTGCGGCCTATTTTTGGCGCGGGGAGGGTGTGGGCAAAGTCTCGGCCCATTCCGAGAAAGGCGGATGAAATTTGCCGGCCCCATGCCCAAACGCTATAGGACACCCCTTTTTTGGGCATTTTTGCACAGGACGATCTTGGCGCCAAGGGGTTCGGCTGCTGTTTTTAGGGCGCGGCTGTACCCGTGGACTATTTTTGTCGTGGGGAGGGGGTGGCAAAGTCTCGGCCCTTTCCGAGTCGGGCGGACGAAGTGCGCCGGCCCCACGCCCCAAGGCCATAGCCCACCCCTTTTTTCGGCATTTTTCCGCAGGAGGAACCTGGCGCCATGGGAATCGGCTGCTCTTTTTTGGGCGCGGCTGTGCCCGCGGCGTATTTTTTTCGCGGGGAGGGGGTGGGGAAAGTCTCGGCCCATTCCGAGTCCGGCGGACGAACTTTGCCGGCCCCACGCCCCAAGGCTGTAGCCGACCCTTTTTTGGCCATTTTTCCGCAGGACGAACTTGGCGCCAAGGGGTTCGGCTGCTCTTTTTTGGGCGCGGCTGTGCCTGCGGCCTATTTTTGTCATGGGGAGGGGGTGGGAAAAGTCTCGGCCCATTCTGAGTCCGGCGGACGAAGTTTGCTGGCCCCACGCCACAAGGCCATAGCACACCCCTTTTTTGGGCATTTTTCCGCAGGACGAACTTGGCGCCAATGGGTTCGGCTGCTCTTTTTTGGGCGCGGTTGTGGCTGCGGACTATTTTTGTCGTGGGGAGGGGGTGGCAAAGTCTCGGCCCTTTCCGAGTCGGGTGGACGAAGTGCGCCGGCCCCACGCCCCAAGGCTATAGCACACCCCTTTTTTGGGCATTTTTCCGCAGGACGAACTTGGCGCCAAGGGGTTCAGTTGCTCGTTTTTGGGCACGGCTGTCCACGTGGCCTATTTTTGTCGCGGGGAGGGGGTGGGCAAAGTCTCGGCCCGTTCCGGGGAAGGCGGACGAACTTTGCCGGCCCCACGCCGCATGGCTATAGCACACCCCTTTTTTAGGCATTTTTCTGTAGGACGAACTTGGCGCCAAGGGGTTCGGCTGCTCTTTTTATGGCGCGGCTTTCCTGCAGCCTATTTTTGTCGCGGGGAGGGGGTGGGAATAGTCTCGGCCCATTCCGAGGAAGGCGGACGAAGTTCGCCAGCCCGACGCCCCAAGGCTATAGCCCATCCCTTTTTTGGGCATTTTTCCGCAGGACGAAGTTGGCGCCAAGGGGTTCGGCTGCTCTTTTTAGGGCACGGCTGTGCCCGCGGCCTATTTTGTCGCGGGGAGGGGGTGGGAAAAGTCTCGGTCCATTCCGAGTCCGGCGGACGAACTTTGCTGGCCCCACGCCACAAGGCCATAGCACACCCCTTTTTTGGACATTTTTCCGCAGGACGAACTTGGCGCCAAGGGGTTCGGCTGCTCTTTTTATGGCACGGCTTTCCTGCGGCCTATTTTTGTCGCGGGGAGGGGGTGGGAATAGTCTCGGCCCATTCTGAGGAAGGCGGACGAAGTTCGCCAGCCCCACGCCCCAAGGCTATAGCCCATCCCTTTTTTGGGCATTTTTCCGCAGGACGAAGTTGGCGCCAAGGGGTTTGGCTGCTCTTTTTAGGGCACGGCTGTGCCCGCGGCCTATTTTGTCGCGGGGAGGGGGTGGGAAAAGTCTTGGTCCATTCCGAGTCCGGCGGACGAACTTTGCTGGCCCCACGCCACAAGGCCATAGCACACCCCTTTTTTGGACATTTTTCCGCAGGACGAACTTGGCGCCAAGGGGTTCGGCTGCTCTTTTAATGGCACGGCTTTCCTGCGGCCTATTTTTGTCGCGGGGAGGGGGTGGGAATAGTCTCGGCCCATTCTGAGGAAGGCGGACGAAGTTCGCCAGCCCCACGCCCCAAGGCTATAGCCCATCCCTTTTTTGGGCATTTTTCCGCAGGACGAAGTTGGCGCCAAGGGGTTCGGCTGCTCTTTTTAGGGCACGGCTGTGCCCGCGGCCTATTTTGTCGCGGGGAGGGGGTGGGAAAAGTCTCGGTCCATTCCGAGTCCGGCGGACGAACTTTGCTGGCCCCACGCCACAAGGCCATAGCACACCCCTTTTTTGGGCATTTTTCCGCTAGACGAACTTGGCGCCAAGGGGTTCGGCTGCTCTTTTTTGGGCGCGGCTGTGGCTGCGGCCTATTTTTGTCATGGGGAGGGGGTGGGAAAAGTCTCGGCCCATTCTGAGTCCGGCGGACGAAGTTCGCCAGCCCCACGCCCCTAGGCTATAGCCCACCCCCGTTTTGGGCATTTTTCTGCAGGACGAACTTGACGCCCAGGGGTTCAGCTGCTCTTTTTTTGGCGCGGCTGTGCCTGCGGCCTATTTTTGTCATGGGGAGGGGGTGGGCAAAGTCTCGGCCCTTTCCGAGTCGGGCAGACGAAGTGCGCCGGCCCCACGCCCCAAGGCCATAGCCCACCCCTTTTTTCGGCATTTTTCCGCAGGATGAACCTGGCGCCATGGGAATCGGCTGCTCTTTTTTGGGCGCGGCTGTGCCCGCGGCGTATTTTTTTCGCGGGGAGGGGGTGGGGAAAGTCTCGGCCCATTCCGAGTCCGGCGGACGAACTTTGCCGGCCCCACGCCCCAAGGCTGTAGCCGACCCTTTTTTGGCCATTTTTCCGCAGGACGAACTTGGCGCCAAGGGGTTCGGCTGTTCTTTTTTGGGCGCGGCTGTGCCTGCGGCCTATTTTTGTCATGGGGAGGGGGTGGGAAAAGTCTCGGCCCATTCCGAGTCCGGCGGAGGAAGTTCTCCAGCCCCACGCCCCAAGGCTGTAGCCCACGCCTATTTTGGGCATTTTTCCGCAGGACGAACTTGGCGCCAAGGGGTTCGGCTGCTCTTTTTTGGGCGCGGCTGTGGCTGCGGCCTATTTTTGTCATGGGGAGGGGGTGGGAAAAGTCTCGGCCCATTCTGAGTCCGGCGGACGAAGTTCTCCAGCCCCACGCCCCAAGGCTGTAGCCCACCCCTTGTTTCGGCATTTTTCCGCAGGACGAACTTGGCGCCAAGGGGTTCAGTTGCTCGTTTTTGGGCGTGGCTGTGCCCGCGGCCTATTTTTGTCGCGGGGAGGGGGTGGGCAAAGTCTCGCCCATTCTGAGGAAGGCGGACGAACTTTGCCGGCCAGACGCCCCATGGCTATAGCACACCCCTTTTTTAGGCATTTTTCCGCAGGACGAACTTGGCGCCAAAGGATTCGGCTGCTTTTTGCTGGGCGCGGCTGTGCCCGCTGCCTATTTTTGTCACGGGGTGGCGGTGGGCAAAGTCTCGGCCGATTCCAAGTCCGGCGGACAAAGTTCGCCCGCCCCACGCCCCAAGGCAATAGCCCACCCCTCTTTTGGGCATTTTTCTGCGGGACGAACTCGGCGCCAAGGGGTTCGGCTGCTCGTTTTTGGGCGCGGCTGTGCCCGCGGCCTATTTTTGTTGCAGTGAGGGGGTGGGAAAAGTCTCGGCCCATTCCGAGTCCGGCGGACGAACTTTGCCGGCCCCACGCCCCAAGGCTGTAGCACAGCCCTTTTTTGGGAATTTTTCCACAGGACGAACTTGGCGCCAAGGGGTTCGGCTGCTCTTTTTTGGGCGCGGCTGCACCCACGGCCTATTTTTGGTGCGGGGAGGGGTTGCCAAAGTCTCGGCGAATTCCGAGGAAGGCGGATGAACTTTGCTGGCCCCACACCCAAAGGCTATAGCACACCCCTTTTTTGGGCATTTTTCTGCAGGACGAACCTGGCGCCAAGGGGTTCGGCTGCTCTTTTTTGGGCGCGGCTGTGCCCGCGGCCTATTTTTGTTGCGGGGAGGGTGTGGGCAAACTCTCGGCCCATTCCGAGTCCGGCGGACGAACTTCGGCAGCCGCACTCCCCAAGGCTATAGCACACCCCTTTTTTGGGCATTTTTCCGCAGGACGAACTTGGTGCCAAGGGGTTTGACTGCTCTTTTTTTGTCGCGGCTGTGTCCACGGCCTATTTTTGTCACGGACAGGGGGTGGGCAAAGTCTGGGCCCATTCCGAGTCCGGCGGACGAAGTTCGCCCGCCCCACGCCCCAAGGCTATAGCCCACCCCCTTTTTGGGCATTCTTCCGCTGGTCGAACTTGGCGCCAAGGGGTTCGGCTATTCTGTTTTGGGCGTGGCTGCGCCCGCGGCCTATTTCTGTCGCGGGGTGGGGGTGGTCAATGTCTCGGCCCATTCCAAGTCCGGCGGACGAAAGTCGCCCGCCCCACGCCCTAAGGCTATAGCCCACCCCCTTTTTGGGCATTTTTCCGTTGGACGAACATGGCGCCAAGGGATTTGGCTGCTCTTTTTTGGACGCGGCTGCGCCCGCGGCCTATTTTTATCGCGGGGAGAGGGTGGGGAAAGTCTCGGCCCATTCTGAGTCCGGCGGACTAAGTTCGCCCGCCCCACGCCCCAAGGCTATAGCCCACCCCTTTCTTGGGCATTTTTCCGCAGGACGAAGTTTGCGCCAAGGGGGTTGGCTGCTGTTTTTTGGGCGCGGCTGTGCATGCGGCCTTTTTTTGTCGCAGGGAGGGGGTGGTCAATGTCTCGGCCCATTCCGAGTCCGGCGGACGAAGTTTGCCAGCCCAACGCACCAAGGCTATAGCCCACTCCCTTTTTTGGCATTTTTGCGTAGGACGAACTTGGCGCCAAGGGGTTCGGCTGCTCTTTTTTGGGCGCGGCTGTGCCCGCGGCTTATTTTTTTCGCGGGGAGGGGGCGGGCAAAGTCTCGGCCCAATCCGAGTCCGGCGGACGAAGTTCGCCCGCCCCACACTCCAAGGCTATAGCCCACCCCTTTTTTGGGCATTTTTCCGCAGGACGAATTTGGCGCCAAGCGGTTTGTCTGCTCTCTTTAGGGCGCGGCTGTGCCCGCGGCCTATTTTTGTCGCGGGGAGGGGGTGGGAAAAGTCTCGGCCCATTCTGAATCCGGCGGACGAAGTTCACCCACCCCACGCCCCAACGCTATAACCCACTTCCTTTTTTGGGGATTTTTCCGTCGGACGAACTTGGCGCCAAGGGGTTCGGCTGCTCTTTTTTGGGCGCGGCTGTGCCTGCGGCCTATCTTTCTCACGAGGAGGGGGTGGTCAAAGTCTCGGCCCATTTCGAGTCCGGCGGACGAAGTTCGCCTGCCCCACGCCCCAAGGCTATAGCCCACCCCCTTTTTGGGCATTTTTACGCAGGACGAACTTGGCGCCAAGGGGTTCGGCTGCTCTTTTTGGGCGCGGCTCTGCCCGCGGCCTATTTTTTCGCAGGGTGGGGGTGGGAAAAGTCTCGGCCCATTCCAAGTCTGGCGGACGAAGTTCGCCAGCCCCACGCCCCAAGGCTATAGCCCACCCCCTTTTTGGGCAATTTTCCGCAGGACGAATTTGGCGACAAGGGGTTCGTCTGCTCTTTTTCGGGCGCGGCTGCTCCCGTGGCCTATTTTTGTCGCGGGGAGGGGGTGGGTAACGCCTCGGCCCATTCCGAGTTCGGCGGACGAAGTTCGCCAGCCCCACGCCCCAAGGCTATAGCCCACTCCCTTTTTGGGCATTCTTCAGCAGGACGAACTTGGCGCCAAGGGGTTCGGCCGCTCTTTTTGGGGCGCGGCTGTGCCCGTGGCCTATTTTTGTCATGGGGAGGGGGTGGACAAAGTCTCGGCATATTCCGAGACCGGCGGACGAAGTTCGCATGCCCCATGCCCCAAGGCTATAGCCCTCCCCCTAATAGGGCATTTTTCCGAAGGACGAAGTTTGCGCCAAGGGGTTCGGCTGCTCTTTTTTGGGCGCGGCTATGCCCGCGGCTGTTCCCGTGGCCTATTTTTGTCGCGGGGAGGGGGTGGGTAAAGTCTCGGCCCATTCCGAGAAAGGCGGACGAAGTTCGCCGGCCCCACGCCCAAAGGCTATAGCACACCGTTTTTTTCGACATTTTTCCGCAGGACGAACTTGGTGCCAAGGGGTTCGTCTGCTCTTTTTTGGGCGAGCTGTGCCCGTGGCCTATTTTTGTCGTGGGGAGCGGGTGGGAAAAGTCTAGGTCCATTCTGACTCCGGCGGACGAACTTCGGCAGCCCCACGCCCCAAGGTATAGCACACCCCTTTTTTGGGCATTTTTCCGCAGGACGAACGTGGCGCCAAGGGGTTCGGCTGCTCATTTTTGGGCGCGGCTGTGCCCGCGGCCTATTTTGGTCGCGGGGAGGGGTTTGGAAAAGTCTCGGCCCATTCCGAGTCCGGCGGAAGAAGTTCGCCCGCCCCACACCACAAGGCTATAGCCCACCTCCTTTTTGGGCATTTTTCCGCAGGACGAACTTGGCGCCAAGGGGTTCGGCTTGTCTTTTTTGGGCGCAGCTGTGCCCGTGGCCTATTTTTGTCGCGGGGAGGGGGTGGGAAAAGTTTTGGCCCATTCTGAGTCCGGCAGACGAAGTTCGCCAGCCCCAAGCCCCTATGCTATAGCCCACCCCTTTTTTGGGCATTTTTCCGCAGGACGAACTTGGCGCCAACTGGTTCGGCTGCTGTTTTCTGGGCGCGGCTGTGCCCGCGGCCTATTTTTGTCCCAGGGAGGGGGTGGTCAAAGTCTCGGCCCATTCCGAGGAAGGCGGACAAAGTTCGCCAGCCCCACACCCCAAGGCTATAGCCCACCCCCTTTTTGGGCATTTTTCCGCAGGACGAACTTGGCGCCAAGGGGTTCGGCAGCTCTTTTTTGGGCGCGGCCGTGCCCGCGGCCTATTTTTGTCGCAGGGAGGGGGTGGCAAAAGTTTTGGCCCATTCTGAGTCCGGCAGACGAAGTTCGCCAGCCCCACGCCCGTACGCTATAGCCCACCCCTTTTTTGGGCATTTTTCCGCAGAACGAACTTGGCGCCAAGTGGTTCGGCTGCTCTTTTCTGGGCGCGGCTATGCCCGCGGCCTATTATTGTCCCAGGGAGGGGGTGGTCAAAGTCTCGGCCCATTCCGAGGAAGGCGGACAAAGTTCGCCAGCCCCACACCCCAAGGCTATAGCCCACCCCCTTTTTGGGCATTTTTCCGCAGGACGAACTTCTCGCCAAGGGGTTCGGCAGCTCTTTTTTGGGCGCGGCCGTGCCCGCGGCCTATTTTTGTCGCAGGGAGGGGGTGGCAAAAGTTTTGGCCCATTCTGAGTCCGGCGGACGAAGTTCGCCCGCCCCACGCCCCAAGGCTATAGCCCACCCCTTTTTTGGGCATTTTTCCGCTGGACGAACTTGGCGCCAAGTGGTTCAGCTGCTCTTTTCTGGGCGCGGCTGCGCCCACAGCCTATTTTTGTCGCGGGGAGGGGGTGGGAAACGTCTCGGCACATTCCGAGTCCGGCAGGAGATGTTCGCCAGCCCCACGCCCCAAGGCTTTGGCCTACCCCTTTTTTGGGCATTTTACCGCAGGACGAACTTGGCGCCAAGGGGTTCGGCTGCTCTTTTTTGGACGCGGCTGTGCCCGCGGCCTATTTTTGTGCCAGGGAGGGGGTGGTCAAAGTCTCGGCCCATTCCCAGGAAGGCGGACAAAGTTCGCCAGCCCCACACCCCAAGGCTATAGCCCACCCCCTTTTTGGGCATTTTTCCACAGGACGAACTTCTCGCCAAGGGGTTCGGCCGCTCGTTTTTGGGCGCGGCTCTGCCCGCGGGCTATTTTTGCCGCGGGGAGGGGTTCGGAAAAGTCTCGGCCCATTCCGAGTCCGGCGGATGAAGTTCGCCAGCCCCACGCCCCAAGGCTATAGCCCACCCCTTTTTTGGGCATTTTTCCGCTGGACGAACTTGGCGCCAAGGGGTTGGCTGCTCTTTTTTGGGTGCGGCTGGGCCCGCGGGCTATTTTTGTCTTGGGGAGGTGGTGGGAAAAGTCTCGGCACATTCCGAGTCCGGCGGACAAAGTTCGCCCGCCCCACACCCCAAGGCCATAGCCCACCCCCTTTTTGGGCATTTTTCTGCAGGACGAACTTCTCGCCAAGGGGTTCGGCTGCTCTTTTTTGGGCGCGGCTGTGCCCGCGGCCTATTTTTGTCGCGGGGGGAGGGGGGGTGGACAAAATCTCGGCCCATTCCGAGGAAGGCGGACGAGGTTCGCCAGCCCCACGCCCCATGGCTATAGCCCACCCCCTTTTTGCCCATTTTTCCGCAGGACGAACTTGGCGCCAAGGGGTTCGGCTGCTCTTTTTTGGGCGCGGCTGTGCCCGTGGCCTATTTTTGTCGCGGGGAGGGGCTGGGAAACGTCTCGGCACATTCCGAGTTCGGCAGGAGATGTTCGCCAGCCCCACGCCCCAAGGCTTTGGCCCACCCCTTTTTTGGGCATTTTACCGCAGGACGAACTTGGCGCCAAGGGGTTCGGCTGCTCTTTTTTGGGCGCGGCTGTGCCCGCGGCTTATTTTTCTCGCGGGGAGGGGGCAGCCAAAGTCTCGGCCCATTCTGAGTTCGGCGGACGAAGTCCGCCCGCCCCACGCCGCAAGGCTATAGCACACCCCTTTTTTGGGCAATTTTTCCGCAGGACGAACTTGGCGCCAAGGGCTTCGGCTGCTCTTTTTTTGGCGCGGCTGAGCCCGTGCTCTATTTTGGCACGGGGAGGGGGTGGGTAAAGTCTCTGCCGATTCCAAGGTAGGCGGACGAAGTGCGCCGGCCCCACGCCCAAAGGCTATAGCACACCCCTTTTTTGGGCCTTTTTCCGTAGGACGAACTTGGCGCCAAGGGTTCGGCTGCTCTTTTTTGGGCGCGGCTGTGTCCGCGGCCTATTTTTGTTGTGGGGAGGGGGTGGGAAAAGTCTCGGCCCATTCCGAGTCCGGCAGACGAACTTCGGCAGCCCCACACCCCAAGGCTATGGCACACCCCTTTTTTGGGCATTTATCCGCAGCACGAACTTGGCGCCAAGAGGTTCGACTGCTCTTTTTTTGGCGCGGCTGTGCCCGCGGCCTATTTTGGTCGCGGGGAGAGGGCAGGCAAAGTCTCGGCCCATTCTGAGTCCGGCGGACGAAGTTCGCCCGCCCCACGCCCCAAGGCTATAGCCCACTCCCTTTTTGGGCATTTTTCCGCAGGACGAACTTGGTGCGAAGGGGTTCGGCTGCTCTTTTTTGGACGCGGCTGTGCCCGTGGGCTATATTTGTCGCGGGGAGGGGGTGGGAAAAGTCTCGGCCCATTCCGAGTCCGACGGACGAAGTTCGCCGGCCCCTCGCCCAAAGGCTATAGCACACCTCTTTTTTGGGCATTTTTCCGCAGGACGAACTTGGCGCCAAGGGGTTCTGCTGCTCTTTTTTGGGCGCGGCTGTGCCAGCGGCCTATTTTTGTTGCGGGGAGGGGTTGGGAAAAGTCTCGACCCATTCCGAGTCCGCCGGACGAAGTTCGCCCGCCCCACACCACAAGGCTATAGCCCACCTCCTTTTTGGGCATTTTTCCGCAGGACGAACTTGGCGCCAAGGGGTTCGGCTGCTCTTTTTTGGGCGCTGCTGTGCCCGCGGCCTATTTTTGTCGTGGGGAGGGGGCGGGCAAAGTGTCGGCCCATTCCGAGTCCGGCGGACGAAGTTCGCCAGCCCCACACCACAAGGCTATAGCCCACCTCCTTTTTGGGCATTTTTCCGCAGGACGAACTTGGCGCCAAGGGGTTCGGCTGCTCTTTTTTGGGCGTGGCTGTGCCAGCGGCCTATTTTTGTTGCGGAGAGGGGGTGGGCAAAGTCTCGGCCCATTCCGAGGCAGGCGGACAAAGTTCGCCGGCCCCTCGCCCAAAGGCTATAGCACACCCCGTTTTTGGGCATTTTTCCGCAAGACGAACTTGGCGCCAAGGGGTTCTGCTGCTCTTTTTTGGGCGCGGCTGTGCCCGTGGTTTATTTTTGTCTCGGGGTGGGGGCGGACAATGTCTCCGTCCATTCCGAGTCCGGCGGACGAAGTTCGCCAGCCGCACGCCCCAAGGCTATAGCCCACTCCCTTTTTGGGCATTTTTGCGCAGGACGAACTTGGCGCCAAGGGGTTCGGCTGCTCTTTTTTGGGCGCGGCTGTGCCCGCTGCTTTTTTTTGTCACGGGGTGGGGGCGGGCAAAGTCTCGGCCCAATCCGAGTCCGGCGGACGAAGTTCGCTGGCCCCACGCCCCAAGGCTATAGCGCACTCCCTTTTTGGGCATTTTTCCGCAGGAGGAACTTGGCGCCAAGGGGTTCGGCTGCTCTTTTTTGGGTGCGGCTGCGCCCGCGGCCTATTTTTGTCGCGGGGAGGGGGCGGGCAAAGGCTCGGACATATCTGCGTCCGGCGGACGAAGTACGCCAGCCCCACGCCCCAAGGCTATAGCCCACACCCTTTTTGGGCATTTTTCCGCAGGAGGAACTTGGGGAGAAGGGGTTCGCCTGCTCTTTTTATGGCGCTGCTGTGCCCGCGGCCTATTTTTGTCGTGGGGAGGGGGCGGGCAAAGTCTCGGCCCATTCCGAGTCCGGCGGACAAAGTTCGCCAGCCCCACACCACAAGGCTATAGCCCACCTCCTTTTGGGCATTTTTCCGCAGGACGAACTTGGCGCCAAGCGGTTCGGCTGCTCTTTTTTGGGCGCGGCTGTGCCCGCGGCCTATTTTTGTTGCGGAGAGGGGGTGGGCAAAGTCTCGGCCCATTCCGAGGAAGGCGGACGAAGTTCGCCGGCCCCTCGCCCAAAGGCTATAGCACACCCCTTTTTTGGGCATTTTTCCGCAGGACGAACTTGGCGCCAAGGGGTTCTGCTGCTCTTTTTGGGCGCGGCTGTGCCCGCGGTTTATTTTTGTCTCGGGGAGGGGACGGACAATGTCTCGGCCCATTCCGAGTCCGGCGGACGAAGTTCGCCAGCCCCACGCCCCAAGGCTATAGCCCACTCCCTTTTTGGGCATTTTTGCGCAGGACGAACTTGGCGCCAAGGGGTTCTGCTGCTCTTTTTTGGGCGCGGCTGTGCCCGCGGTTTATTTTTGTCTCGGGGAGGGGGCGGGCAATGTCTCGGCCCATTCCGAGTCCGGCGGACGAAGTTCGCCAGCCGCACGCCCCAAGGCTATAGCCCACTCCCTTTTTGGGCATTTTTGCGCAGGACGAACTTGGCGCCAAGGGGTTCGGCTGCTCTTTTTTGGGCGCGGCTGTGCCCGTTGCTTTTTTTTGTCGCGGGGTGGGGGCGGGCAAAGTCTCGGCCCAATCCGAGTCCGGCGGACGAAGTTCGCTGGCCCCACGCCCCAAGGCTATAGCGCACTCCCTTTTTGGCATTTTTCCGCAGGAGGAACTTGGCGCCAAGGGGTTCGGCTGCTCTTTTTTGGGTGCGGCTGAGCCCGCGGCCTATTTTTGTCGCGGGGAGGGGGCGGGCAAAGGCTCGGCCAAATCTGAATCTGGCGGACGAAGTACGCCAGCCCCACGCCCCAAGGCTATAGCCCACACCCTTTTTCGGCATTTTTCCGCAGGAGGAACTTGGGGCAAAGGGGTTCGGCTGCTCTTTTTTGGGCGCTGCTGTGCCCGCGGCCTATTTTTGTCGCGGGGAGGGGGCGGGCAAATTCTCGGCCCATTCCGAGTCCGGCGGACGAAGTTCGCCAGCCCCACACCACAAGGCTATAGCCCACCTCCTTTTTGGGCATTTTTCCGCAGGACGAACTTGGCGCCAAGCGGTTCGGCTGCTCTTTTTTGGGCGCGGCTGTGCCCGCGGCCTATTTTTGTTGCGGAGAGGGGGTGGGCATAGTCTCGGCCCATTCCGAGGAAGGCGGACGAAGTTCGCCGGCCCCTCGCCCAAAGGCTATAGCACACCCCTTTTTTGGGCATTTTTGCGCAGGACGAACTTGGCGCCAAGCGGTTCGGCTGCTCTTTTTTCGGCGCGGCTGTGCCCGCGGCCTATTTTTGTTGCGGAGAGGGGGTGGGCAAAGTCTCGGCCCATTCCGAGGAAAGCGGACGAAGTTCGCCGGCCCCTCGCCTTTTTTGGGCATTTTTCCGCAGGACGAACTTGGCGCCAAGGGGTTCTGCTGCTCTTTTTTGGGCGCGGCTGTGCCCGCGGACTATTTTTGTTGCGGGGAGGGGGTGGGAGAAGTCTCGGCCCATTCTGAGTCCGGCGGACGAAGTTCGGCTGCCCCACACCACAAGGCTATAGCCCACCTCCTTTTTGGGCATTTTTCCGCAGGACGAACATGGCGCCAAGGGGTTCGGCTGCTCTTTTTTGGGCGTGGCTGTGCCAGCGGCCTATTTTTGTTGCGGAGAGGGGGTGGGCAAAGTCTCGGCCCATTCCGAGGCAGGCGGACAAAGTTCGCCGGCCCCTTGCCCAAAGGCTATAGCACACCCCGTTTTTGGGCATTTTTCCGCAGGACGAACTTGGCGCCAAGGGGTTCTGCTGCTCTTTTTTGGGCGCGGCTGTGCCCGTGGTTTATTTTTGTCTCGGGGTGGGGGCGGACAATGTCTCGGCCCATTCCGAGTCCGGCGGACGAAGTTCGCCAGCCGCACGCCCCTAGGCTATAGCCCACTCCCTTTTTGGGCATTTTTCCGCAGGACGAACTTGGCGCCAAGGGGTTCGGCTGCTCTTTTTTGGGCGCGGCTGTGCCCGCTGCTTTTTTTTGTCACGGGGTGGGGGCGGGCAAAGTGTCGGCCCATTCCGAGTCCGGCGGACGAAGTTCGCTGGCCCCACGCCCCAAGGCTATAGCGCACTCCCTTTTTGGGCATTTTTCCGCAGGAGGAACTTGGCGCCAAGGGGTTCGGCTGCTCTTTTTTGGGTACGGCTGCTCCCGCAGCCTATTTTTGTCGCGGGGAGGGGGCGGGCAAAGGCTCGGCCATATCTGAGTCCGGCGGACGAAGTACGCCAGCCCCACGCCCCAAGGCTATAGCCCACACCCTTTTTGGGCATTTTTCCGCAGGAGGAACTTGGGGTGAAGGGGTTCGCCTGCTCTTTTTTGGGCGCTGATGTGCCCGCGGCCTATTTTTGTCGTGGGGAGGGGGCGGGCAAAGTGTCGGCCCATTCCGAGTCCGGCGGACAAAGTTCGCCAGCCCCACACCACAAGGCTATAGCCCACCTCCTTTTTGGGCATTTTTCCGCAGGACGAACTTGGCGCCAAGCGGTTCGGCTGCTCTTTTTTGGGAGCGGCTGTGCCCGCGGCCTATTTTTGTTGCGGAGAGGGGGTGGGCAAAGTCTCGCCCCATTCCGAGGAAGGCGGACGAAGTTCGCCGGCCCCTCGCCCAAAGGCTATAGCACACCCCTTTTTTGGGCATTTTTCCGCAGGTCGAACTTGGCGCCAAGGGGTTCTGCTGCTCTTTTTTGGGCGCGGCTGTGCCAGCGGCCTATTTTTGTTGCGGGGAGGGGGTGGGAAAAGTCTCGGCCCATTCCGAGTCCGCCAGACGAAGTTCGCCCGCCCCACACCACAAGGCTATAGCCCACCTCCTTTTTGGGCATTTTTCCGCTGGACGAACTTGGCGCCAAGGGGTTCGGCTGCTCTTTTTTGGGCGTGGCTGTGCCCGCGGCCTATTTTTGTTGCGGAGAGGGGGTGGGCAAAGTCTCGGCCCATTCCGAGGCAGGCGGACAAAGTTCGCCGGCCCCTCGCCCAAAGGCTATAGCACACCCCGTTTTTGGGCATTTTTCCGCAGGACGAACTTGGCGCCAAGGGTTCTGCTGCTCTTTTTGGGCGCGGCTGTGCCCGCGGTTTATTTTTGTCCCGGGGAGGGGACGGACAATGTCTCGGCCCATTCCGAGTCCGGCGGACGAAGTTCGCCAGCCCCACGCCCCAAGGCTATAGCCCACTCCCTTTTTGGGCATTTTTGCGCAGGACGAACTTGGCGCCAAGGGGTTCTGCTGCTCTTTTTCGGGCGCGGCTGTGCCCGCGGTTTATTTTTGTCTCGGGGAGGGGGCGGGCAATGTCTCGGCCCATTCCGAGTCCGGCGGACGAAGTTCGCCAGCCGCACGCCCCAAGGCTATAGCCCACTCCCTTTTTGGGCATTTTTGCGCAGGACGAACTTGGCGCCAAGGGGTTCGGCTGCTCTTTTTTGGGCGCGGCTGTGCCCGTTGCTTTTTATTGTCGCGGGGTGGGGGCGGGCAAAGTCTCGGCCCAATCTGAGTCCGGCGGACGAAGTTCGCTGGCCCCACGCCCCAAGGCTATAGCGCACTCCCTTTTTTGGCATTTTTCCGCAGGAGGAACTTGGCGCCAAGGGGTTTGGCTACTCTTTTTTGGGTGCGGCTGTGCCCGCGGCCTATTTTTGTCGCGGGGAGGGGGCGGGCAAAGGCTCGGCCAAATCTGAGTCCGGCGGACGAAGTACGCCAGCCCCACGCCCCAAGGCTATAGCCCACACCCTTTTTCGGCATTTTTACGCAGGAGGAACTTGGGGCAAAGGGGTTCGGCTGCTCTTTTTTGGGCGCTGCTGTGCCCGCGGCCTATTTTTGTCGCGGGGAGGGGGCGGGCAAAGTCTCGGCCCATTCCGAGTCCGGCGGACGAAGTTCGCCAGCCCCACACCACAAGGCTATAGCCCACCTCCTTTTTGGGCATTTTTCCGCAGGACGAACTTGGCGCCAAGCGGTTCGGCTGCTCTTTTTTGGGCGCGGCTGTGCCCGCGGCCTATTTTTGTTGCGGAGAGGGGGTGGGCAAAGTCTCGGCCCATTCCGAGGAAGGCGGACGAAGTTCGCCGGCCCCTCGCCCAAAGGCTATAGCACACCCCTTTTTTGGGCATTTTTCCGCAGGACGAACTTGGCGCCAAGCGGTTCGGCTGCTGTTTTTTGGGCGCGGCTGTGCCCGCGGCCTATTTTTGTTGCGGAGAGGGGGTGGGCAAAGTCTCGGCCCATTCCGAGGAAGGCGGACGAAGTTCGCCGGCCCCTCGCCCAAAGGCTATAGCACACCCCTTTTTTGGGCATTTTTCCGCAGGACGAACTTGGCGCCAAGGGGTTCTGCTGCTCTTATTTGGGCGCGGCTGTGCCCGCGGCCTATTTTTGTTGCGGGGAGGGGGTGGGAAAAGTCTCGGCCCATTCCGAGTCCGGCGGACGAAGTTCGCCAGCCCCACACCACAAGGCTATAGCCCACCTCCTTTTTGGGCATTTTTCCGCAGGACGAACTTGGCGCCAAGGGGTTCGGCTGCTCTTTTTTGGGCGTGGCTGTGCCAGCGGCCTATTTTTGTTGCGGAGTGGGGGTGGGCAAAGTCTCGGCCCATTCCGAGGCAGGCGGACAAAGTTCGCCGGCCCCTCGCCCAAAGGCTATAGCACACCCCGTTTTTGGGCATTTTTCCGCAGGACGAACTTGGCGCCAAGGGGTTCTGTTGCTCTTTTTTGGGCGCGGCTGTGCCCGCGGTTTATTTTTGTCTCTGGGTGGGGGCGGACAATGTCTCGGCCCATTCCGAGTCCGGCGGACGAAGTTCGCCAGCTGCACGCCCCAAGGCTATAGCCCACTCCCTTTTTGGGCTTTTTTGCGCAGGACGAACTTGGCGCCAAGGGGTTTGGCTGCTCTTTTTTGGGCGCGGCTGTGCCCGCTGCTTTTTTTTGTCACGGGGTGGGGGCGGGCAAAGTCTCGGCCCAATCTGAGTCCGGCGGACGAAGTTCGCTGGCCCCACGCCCCAAGGCTATAGCGCACTCCCTTTTTGGGAATTTTTCCGCAGGAGGAACTTGGCGCCAAGGGGTTCGGCTGCTCTTTTTTGGGTGCGGCTGCGTCCGCGGCCTATTTTTGTCGCGGGGAGGGGGCGGGCAAAGGCTCGGCCATATCTGAGTCCGGCGGACGAAGTACGCCAGCCCCACGCCCCAAGGCTATAGCCCACACCCTTTTTGGGCATTTTTCCGCAGGAGGAACTTGGGGTGAAGGGGTTCGCCTGCTCTTTTTTGGGCGCTGCTGTGCCCGCGGCCTATTTTTATCGTGGGGAGGGGGCGGGCAAAGTCTCGGCCCATTCCGAGTCCGGCGGACAAAGTTCGCCAGCCCCACACCACAAGGCTATAGCCCACCTCCTTTTTGGGCATTTTTCCGCAGGACGAACTTGGCGCCAAGCGGTTCGGCTGCTCTTTTTTGGGCGCGGCTGTGCCCGCGGCCTATTTTTGTTGCGGAGAGGGGGTGGGCAAAGTCTCGGCCCATTCCGAGGAAGGCGGACGAAGTTCGCCTGCCCCTCGCCCAAAGGCTATAGCACACCCCTTTTTTGGGCATTTTTCCACTGGACGAACTTGGCGCCAAGGGGCTCGGCTGCTCTTTTTTGGGTGCGGCTCTGCCCGCGGCCTATTTTTGTCGTGGGGAAGGGGTGGGAAAAGTCTCGGCCCATTCCGAGTCCGGCGGACAAAGTTCGCCAGCCCCACACCACAAGGCTATAGCCCACCTCCTTTTTGGGCATTTTTCCGCAGGACGAACTTGGCGCCAAGCGGTTCGGCTGCTCTTTTTTTGGCGCGGCTGTGCCCGCGGCCTATTTTTGTTGCGGAGAGGGGGTGGGCAAAGTCTCGGCCCATTCCGAGGAAGGCGGACGAAGTTCGCCGGCCACTCGCCCACAGGCTATAGCACACCCCTTTTTTGGGCATTTTTCCACTGGACGAAGTTGGCGCCAAGGGGCTCGGCTGCTATTTTTTGGGTACGGCTCTGCCCGCGGCCTATTTTTGTCATGGGGAAGGGGTGGGAAAAGTCTCGGCCCATCCCGAGTCCGGCGGACGAAGTTCGCCAGCCCCACACCACAAGGCTATAGCCCACCTCCTTTTTGGGCATTTTTCCGCAGGACGAACTTGGCAACAAGGGGTTCGGCTGCTCTTTTTTGGGCGCGGCTGTGCCCGCGGCCTATTTTTGTTGCGGAGAGGGGGTGGGCAAAGTCTCGGCCCATTCGAAGGAAGGCGGACGAAGTGCGCCGGCCCCTCGCCCAAAGGCTATAGCACACCCCTTTTTTGGGCATTTTTTCGCAGGACGAACTTGGCGCCAACGGGTTCTGCAGCTCTTTTTTGGGCGCGGCTGTGCCCGCGGTTTATTTTTGTCGTGGGGAGGGGGCGGACAATGTCTCAGCCCATTCCGAGTCCGGCGGACGAAGTTCGCCAGCCCCACGCCCCAAGGCTATAGCCCACTCCCTTTTTGGGCATTTTTGCGCAGGACGAACTTGGCGCCAAGGGGTTCGGCTGCTCTTTTTTGGGCGCGGCAGTGCCCGCGGCCTATGTTTATAGTGGGGTGAGGGTGGGAAAAGTCCCGGCCCATTCCGAGTCCGGCGGACGAACTTCGGCAGCCCCACGCCCCAAGGCTGTAGCACACCCCTTCTTTGGGCATTTTTCCGCAGGATGAACTTGGGCCAAGTGGTTCGGCTGCTCTTTTCTGGGCGCGGCTGCGCCCACGGCCTATTTTTGTCATGGGGAGGGGGTGGGAAACGGCTCGGCACATTCCGAGTCCGGCAGGAGATGTTCGCCAGCCCCACGCCCCAAGGCTTTGGCCCACCCCTTTTTTGGGCATTTTACCACAGGACGAACTTGGCGGCAAGGGGTTCGGCAGCTCTTTTTTGGGCGCGGCTGTGGCCGCGGCCTATTTTTTTCATGGGGAGGGGGTGGGCAAAGTCTCGGCCCATTCCGAGGAAGGCGGACGAAGTTCGCCAGCCCCACGCCCCCAAGCTATAGCCCACCCCCTTTTTGGGCATTTTTCCGCAGGACGAACTTGGCGCCAAGGGGTTCTGGTTCCTCTTTTTTGGGAGTGGCAGTGCCCGCGGCCTATTTTTGTCGCGGGGAGGGGGTTGGCAAAGTCTCGGCCCATTCCGAGGAAGGCGGACGAAGTTCGCCAGCCCCACGCCCCCAGGCTATAGCCCACCCCCTTTTTGGGCATTTTTCCGCAGGACAAACTTGGCGCCAAGGGGTTCTGGTTCCTCTTTTTTAGGAGTGGCAGTGCCCGCGGCCTATTTTTGTCGCGGGGAGGGGGTTGGCAAAGTCTCGGCCCATTCCGAGGATGGCGGACGAAGTTCGCCAGCCCAACGCCCAAAGGCTATAGCACACCCCTTTTTTGGGCTTTTTTCCGCAGGACGAACTTGGCGCCAAGGGGTTCGGCTGTTCCCACGGCCTATTTTTGTGGTGGGGAGGGGGTGGGCAAAGTCTCGGCCCATTCCGAGGAAGGCGGACTAAGTTCGCCGGCTCCTCGCCCAAAGGCTATAGCCCACCCCCTTTTTGGGCATTTTTCCGCAGGACGAACTTGGCGCAAAGGGGTTCGGCTGCTCTTTTTTGGGCGCGGCTGTGCCCGCGGCCTATTTCTATCGCAGGAAGGGGGTGGGAAAAGTGTCGGCACATTCCGAGTCCGGCGGGCGATGTTCGCCAGCCCCACTTCCCAAGGCTGTAGCCCACCTCTTTTTTCGACATTTTACCGCAGGATGAACTTGGCACCAAGGGGTTCGGCTGCTCGTTTTTGGGAGTGTCTGTGCCCGCGGCCTATTTTTGTCGCGGGGAGGGGGTGGGCAAAGTCTCGGCCCATTCCGAGGAAGGCGGACGAAGTTCGCCGGCCCCACGTCCAAAGGCTATAGCACACCCCTTTTTTGGGCATTTTTCCGCAGGACGAACTTGGCGCCAAGGGGTTCGGCTGCTCTTTTTTGGGCGTGGCTGTGTCCGCGGCCCATTTTTGTCGCGGGGAGTGGGTGGAAAAAGTCTCGGCCCATTCCGAGTCCGGCGGACGAAGATCGCCACCCCCACACCCAAAGGCTATAGCACACCCCTTTTTTGGGCATTTTTCCGCTGGACGAACTTGGCGCCAAGGGGTTCGGCTGCTCTTTTTTGGGCGCGGCTGTGCCCGCAGCCTATTTTTGTCGCGGGGAGGGGGTGGGAAAAAGGTCGCGGCCCATTCCGAGGAAGGCGGACGAATTTCGCCCGCCCCACGCCCCAAGGCTATAGCACACACCTTTTTTGGGCATTTTTCCGCAGGACGAATTTGGCGCCAAGGGATTCGGCTGCTCTTTATTGGGCGCGGCTGTGCCCGCGGCCTATTTTTCGCTCGGGGAGGCGGTGGCCAAACTCTCAGCCAATTCCGAGGAAGGTGGATGAACTTTGCCGGCCGCACGCCCAATGGCTATAGCACACCCCTTTTTTGGGCATTTTTCCGCAGGACGAACTTGGCGCCAAGGGGTTCGGCAGCTCTTTTTTGGGCGCGGCTCTGCCTGCGGCCTAGTTTTATCGCGGGGAGGGGGTGGGAAAAGTCTCGGCCCATTCCGAGTCCGGCGGACGAAGTTAACCAGCCCCACGCCCCAAGGCTGTAGCCCACCCCTTTTTTGGGCATTTTTCCGCAGGACGAACTTGGCGCCAAGGGGTTCGGCTGCTCTTTTTTGAGCGCGGCGGTGCGCGCGGCCTATTTTTCACTCGGGGAGGGGCTGGCCAAAGTCTCAGCCCATTCCAAGGAAGGCGGATCAACTTTGCTGGCCTCACGCCCAAAGGCGATAGCACACCCCTTTTTTGGGCATTTTTCTACGGGACGAACTTGGCGCCAAGGGGTTCGGCTGCTCTTTTTTGGGGGCGTCTGTGCCCGCGGCCTATTTTTGTCGCGGGGAGGGGGTGGAAAAAGTCTCGGCCCATTCCGAGTCCGGAGGACGAAGTGAGCCAGCCCCACGCCCCAAGGCTGTAGCCCACCCCTTTCTCGGGCATTTTTCCGCAGGACGAACTTGGCGCCAAGGGGTTCGGCTGCTCTTTTTCGGGCGCGGCTGTGCCCGCGGCCTATTTTTGTCGCGGGGAGGGGGTAGGAAAAAAGTCTCGGCCCATTCCGATTCCGGCGGACAAAGTTCGCCAGCCCCACGCTCCAAGGCTATAGCCCACCCATTTTTTGGGCATTTTTCCGCAGGACGAACTTCGCGCCAAGGGGTTCGGCTGCTCAGTTTTGAGTGCGGCTGTGCCCGCGGCCTATTTTTCACTCAGGGAGGGGGTGGCCAAAGTCTCGGCCCATTCCGAGGAAGGCGGATGAACTTTGCCGGCCTCACGCCCAAAGGCTATAGCACACCCCTTTTTTTGGCATTTTTCCGCAGAACGAACTTGGCGCCAAGGGGTTCGGCTGCTCCTTTTTGGAAGCGGCTGTGCCCGCGGACTATTTTTGTCGTGGGGAGGGGGTAGGAAAAAAGTCTCGGCGCATTCCGAGTCCGGCGGAAAACGTTCGCCAGCCCCACGCTCCAACGCTATAGCCCACCCCTTTTTTGGGCATTTTTCCGCAGGACGAACTTCGCGCCAAGGGGTTCGGCTGCTCTGTTTTGAGTGCGGCTGTGCCCGCGGCCTATTTTTCGCTCAGGGAGGGGGTGGCCAAAGTCTCGGCCCATTCCGAGTCCGGCGGACGAAGTGAGCCAGCCCCACGCCCCAAGGTTGTAGCCCACCCCTTTCTTGGGCATTTTTCCGCAGGACGAACTTGTCGCCAAGGGGTTCGGCTGCACTTTTTCGGGCGCGGCTGTGCCCGCGGCCTATTTTTGTCGTGGGGAGGGGGTAGGAAAAAAGACTCGGCCCATACCGAGTCCGGCGGAAAAAGTTCGCCAGCCCCACGCTCCAAGGCTATAGCCCACCCCTTTTTTGGGCTTTTTTCTGCAGGACGAACTTCGCGCCAAGGGGTTCGGCTGCTCTGTTTTGAGTGCGGCTGTGCCCGCGGCCTATTTTTTGCTCAGGGAGGGGGTGGCCAAAGTCTCGGCCCATTCCGAGGAAGGCGGATGAACTTTGCCGGCCTCACGCCCATAGGCTATAGCACACCCCTTTTTTGGGCATTTTTCCGCAGAACGAACTTGGCGCCAAGGGGTTCGGCTGCTCTTTTTTGGAAGCGGCTGTGCCCGCGGCCTATTTTTGTCGCGGGGAGGGGGTGGGCGAAGTCTCGGCCCATTCCGAGGAAGGCGGATGAAGATCGCCAGCCCCACGCCCAAAGGCTATAGCACACCCCTTTTTTGGGCATTTTTCCGCAGGACGAACTTGCCGCGAAGAGGTTCGGCTGCTCTTTTTTGGGCGCGGCTGTGCCCGCAGCCTATTTTTGTCGCAGGGAGGGGGTGGGAATAGTCTCGGCCCATTCTGAGTCCGGCGGACGAAGTTAACCAGCCCCACGCCCCAAGGCTGTAGCCCACCCCTTTTATGGGCATTTTTCCGCAGGACGAACTTGGCGACAAGGGGCTCGGCTGCTCTTTTTTGAGTGCGGCTGTGCCCGCGGCCTATTTTTCGCTCAGGGAGGGGGTGGCCAAAGGCTCGGCCCATTCCGAGGAAGGCGGAAGAACTTGGGCAGCCCCACGCCCCAAGGCTATAGCACACTCCTTTTTTGGGCATTTTTCCGCCGGACGAACTTGGCGCCAAGGGGTTCGGTTGCTCTTTTTTGGGCCTGGCTGTGTCCGCGGCCTATTTTTGTCATGGGGAGGGGGTGGAAAAAGTCTCGGCCCATTCCGAGTCCGGCGGACGAAGATCGCCAGCCCCACGCCCAAAGGCTGTAGCACACCCCTTTTTTGGGCATTTTTCCGCAGCACAAACTTGGTGCCAAGGGGTGTGGCAGAGCTTTTTTGGGTGCGGCTGTGCCCGCGGCCTATTTTTGTCGTGGGGAGGGGGTGGAAAACGTCTGGGCCCATTCCGAGTCCGGCGGACGAAGTGAGCCAGCCCCATGCCCCAAGGCTGTAGCCCACCCCTTTCTTGGGCATTTTTCCGCAGGACGAACTTGGCGTCAAGGGGTTCGGCCGCTCTCTTTTGGGCGCGGCTGTGCCCGCGGCCTATTTTTGTCGCGGGGAGGGGGTTGGCAAAGTCTCTGCCCTTTCCGAGGAGGACGGACGAAGTTCGCCAGCCCCACGCCCGAAGGTTATAGCCCACCCACTTTTTGGGCATTTTTCCGCTGGACGAACTTGGCGCCAAGGGGTTCGCCCGCTCTCTTTTGGGCGCGGCTGTGCCCGCGGCCTATTTTTGTCGCTGGGAGGGGGTGGGCAACGTCTCGACCAGTCCGAGTACGGCGGACGAAGTTCGCCAGCCCCACGCCCCAAGGCTATAGCCCACCACTGTTTTGGGCGTTTATCCGCAGGACGAACTTGGCGCCAACGGGTTCGGCCGCTCTCTTCTGGGTGCGGCTGTGCCCGGGGGCCTATTTTTATCGTGGGGAGGGGGTGGGCAAGGTGTCGGCCCATTCCGAGTACGGCGGACGAAGTTCGCCCGCCCCACGCCCGAAGGCTATAGCCCACCCCTTTTTTACGCATTTTTCCGCCGGACGAACTTGGCGCCAAGGGGTTCGGCTGCTCTTTTTTGGGCAAGACTGTGCCCGCGGCCTATTTTTTTAATGGGGAGCAGGTGGGTAAAGTCTCGGCCCATTCCGAGTCCGGCGGACGAAGTTCGCCCACCCCACGCCCCAAGGCTATAGCCCACCCCTTTTTTAGGCATTTTTTCCGCCGGACGAACTTGGCGCCAAGGGGTTCGGCTTCTATTTTTTGGGCGCGGCTGTGCCTGCGGCCTATTTTTGTCGCAGGGAGGGGGTGGGAAAAGTCTCGGCCCATTCTGAGTCCGGCGGACAAGGTTTGCCACCCCTGCCCCAAGGCTATAGACCACCCCTTTTTTGGGCCTTTTTCCGCAGGACGAACTTGGCGCCAAGGGGTTCGGCTTCACTTTTTTGGGCGCGGCTGTGCCCGCGGCCTATTTTTGTCATGGGGAGGGGGTGGGAAAAGTCTCGGCGCATTCCGAGTCCGGCGGGAGATGTTCGCCAGCCCCACGCCCCAAGGCTTTGGCCCACCCCTTTTTTGGGCATTTTACCGCAGGACGAACTTGGCGCCAAGGGGTTCGGCTGCTCTTTTTTGGGCGCGGCTGCACCCGCGGCCTATTTTTGTCACGGGGAGGGGGGTGGCAAAGTCTCTGCCCAATCCGAGTCCGGCGGACGAAGTTCGGCAGCCCCATGCCCCAAGGCTATAGCGCACTCCCTTTTTGGGCATTTTTCCGCAGGAGGAACTTGGCGCCAAGGGGTTCGGCTGCTCTTTTTTGGGCGCGGCTGTGCCCGCGGCCTATATTTGGCACGGGAAGGGGATGGCCAAAGTCTCGGCGCATTCCGAGGAAGGCGGATGAACTTTGCCGGCCCCACGCCCAAAGGCTATAGCACACCCCTTTTTTGGGCATTTTTCCGCAGGACGAACTTGGCGCCAAGGGGTTCGGCTGCTCTTTTTTGGGCGCGGCTGTGCCCGCGGCCTATATTTGGCGCGGGAAGGGGGTGGCCGAAATCTCAGCGCATTCCGAGGAAGGCGGATGAACTTTGACGGCCCCACGCCCAAAGGCTATAGCACACCCCTTTTTTGAGTATTTTTCCGCAGGACGAACTTCGCGCCAAGGGGTTCGGCTGCACTGTTTTGAGTGCGGCTGTGCCCACGGCCTCTTTTTCGCTCAGGGAGGGGGTGCCCAAAGTCTGGGCCCATTCCGAGGAAGGCGGATGAACTTTGCCGGCCGCACGCCCAAAGGCTATAGCGCACTCCCTTTTTGGGCATTTTTCCGCAGGAGGCCCTTGGCGCCAAGGGGTTCGGCTGCTCTTTTTTGGAAGCGGCTGTGCCCGCGGCCTATTTTTGTCATGGGGAGGGGGTGGGCGAAGTCTCGGCCCATTCCGAGGAAGGCGGACGAAGTTCGCCGGCCCCACGCCCAAAGGCTATAGCACACCCCTTTTTTGGGCATTTTTCCGCAGGACGAACTTGGCGCCAAGGGGTTCGGCTGCTCTTTTTTGGGCGCGGCTGTGCCCGCAGCCTATTTCTGTCGCGGGGTGGGGGTGGGGAAAGTCTCGGCCCATTCCGAGTCCGGCGGACGAAGTTAACCAGCGCCACGCCCCATGGCTGTAGCCCACCCCTTTTTTGGGCATTTTTCCGCAGGACGAACTTGGCGCCAAGGGGTTCGGCTGCTCTTTTTTGAGCGCGGCTGCGCCCGCGGCCTATTTTTCGCTCGGGGAGGGGGTGGCCAAAGGCTCGGCCCATTCCGGGGAAGGCGGAAGAACTTCGGCAGCCCCACGCCCCAAGGCTATAGCCCACCCCTTTTTTGGGCATTTTTCCGCAGAACGAACTAGGCGCCAAGGGGTTCGGTGGCTCTTTTTTGGAAGCGGCTGTGCCCGCGGCCTATTTTTGTCATGGGGAGGGGGTGGGCGAAGTCTCGGCCCATTCCGAGGAAGGCGGACGAAGTTCGCCGGCCCCACGCCCAAAGGCTATAGCACACCCCTTTTTTGGGCATTTTTCCGCAGGACGAACTTGGCGCCAAGGGGTTCGGCTGCTCTTTTTTGGGCGCGGCTGTGCCCGCAGCCTATTTTTGTCACGGGGAGGGGGTGGGAAAAGGCTCGGCCCATTCCGAGTCCGGCGGACGAAGTTAACCAGCGCCACGCCCCAAGGCTGTAGCCCACCCCTTTTTTGGGCATTTTTCCGCACGACGAACTTGGCGCCAAGGGGTTCGGCTGCTCTTTTTTGAGTGCGGCTGTGCCCGCAGCCTATTTTTCGCTCGGGGAGGGGTGGCCAAAGGCTCGGCCAATTCCGAGGAAGGCGGAAGAACATGGGCAGCCCCACGCCCCAAGGCTATAGCACACTCCTTTTTTGGGCATTTTTCCACAGGACGAACTTGGCGCCAAGGGGTTCGGCTGCTCTTTTTTGAGCGCGGCAATGCCCGCGGCCTATTTTTGTCGTGGGTAGGGGGTGGGCAAAGTCTCGGCCCATTCAGAGGAAGGCGGATGAAGTTCGCCGGCCCCACGGCCAAAGGCTATAGCACACCTCTTTTTTGGGCATTTTTTCGCCGGACGAACTTGGCGCCAAGGGGTTCGGCTGCTCTTTTTTGGGCTTGGCTGTGTCCGGGGCCAATTTTTATCGTGGGGAGGGGGTGGGCAACGTCTCGGCCCATTCCGAGTACGGCGGACGAAGTTCGCCCGCCCCACGCCCCAAGGCTATAGCCCACCCCTTTTTTACGCATTTTTCCGCCGGACGAACTTGGCGCCAAGGGGTTCGACTGCTCTTTTTTGGGCGAGTCTGTGCCCGCGGCCTATTTTTTTCATGGGGAGTGGGTGGGTAAAGTCTCGGCCCATTCCGAGTCCGGCGGACGAAGTTCGCCCACCCCACGCCCCAAGGCTATAGCCCACCCCTTTTTTAGGCATTTTTTCCGCCGGACAAACATGGGGACAAGAGGTTCGGCTGCTCTTTTTTGGGCGCGGCTGTGCCTGCGGCCTATTTTTCTTGCAGGGAGGGGGTGGGAAAAGTCTCGGCCCATTCTGAGTCCGGCGGACGAGGTTTGCCAGCCCCACGCCCCAAGGCTATAGACCACCCCTTTTTTGGGCATTTTTACGCAGGACGAACTTGGCGCCAACGGGTTCGGCTACACTTTTTTGGGCGCTGCTGTGCCCCGCGGCCTATTTTTGTCATGGGGAGGGGGTGGGAAAAGTCTCGGCACATTCCGAGTCCGGCGGGAGATGTTCGCCAGCCCAACGCCCCAAGGCTTTGGCCCACCCCTTTTTTGGGTATTTTACCGCAGGACGAACTTGGCGCCAAGGGGTTCGGCTGCTCTTTTTTGGGCGCGGCTGCGCCCTGCGGCCTATTTTTGTCACGGGGAGGGGGTGGGCAAAGTCTCGGCGCATTCCGAGTCCGGCGGACAAAATTCGCCAGCCCCACGCCCAAAGCTATAGCCCACCCCCCTTTTTGGGCATTTTTCCACAGGACGAACTGGGCGCCAAGGGGTTCGGCTGCTCTTTTTTTCGGCGCGGCCTGTGCCCCGCGGCCTATATTTGGCGCGGGAAGGGGGGTGGCCAAAGTCTCGCCGCATTCCGAGGAAGGCGGATGAACTTTGCCGGCCCCACGCCCAAAGGCTATAGCCCACCCCTATTTTGGGCATTTTTCCACAGGACGAACTTGGCGCCAAGGGGTTCGGCTGCTCCTTTTTGGGCGCGACAGTGCCCGCGCCCTATTTTTGTCGCAGGGAGGGGGGTGGGCAAAGTCTCGGCCCATTCCGAGTCCGGCGGACGAAGTTCGCCAGCCCCACGCCCCAAGGCTATAGCACACCCCTTTTTTTGGGCATTTTTCCGCAGGACAAACTTGGCGCCAAGGGGTTCGGCTGCTCTTTTTTGGGCGCGGCTGTGCCCGCGGCCTATTTTTGTTGCGGGGAGGGGGGTGGACTAAGTCTCCGCCAATTCCAAGTCCGGCGGACAAAGTTCGCCCGCCCCAGGCCCCAAGGCTATACCCCACCCCTTTTTTGAGCATTTTTCCGCAGGACGAACTTGGCGCCAAGGGGTTCGGCTGCTCTTTTCTAGGCGCGGCTGCGCCCGCGGCCTATTTTTGTCGCGGGGAGGGGGTGGGCAAAGTCTCGGCACATTCCGAGTCCGGCGGACGAAGTTCGCCACCCCCCACACCCCAAGGCTATAGCCCACCCCCTTTTTTGGGCATTTTTTCCGCAGGACGAACTTGGCGCCAAGGGGTTCGGCTGCTCTTTTTTGTGCGCGGCTGTGCCCGCGGCCTGTTTTTGTCGCGAGGAGGGGGTGGGCAAAGTCTCGGCAGATTCCGAGTCCGGCGGACGAAGTTCGCCACCCCCACGCCCCAAGGCTATAGCCCACCCCTTTTTTGGGCATTTTTCCGCAGGACGAACTTGGCGCCAAAGGGTTCGGCTGCTCTTTTTTGTGCGCGGTTGTGCCCGCGGCCTATTTTTGTCGCGGGGAGAGGGTGGGCAAAGTCTCGGCACATTCCGAGTCCGGCGGACGAAGTTCGCCAGCCCCACGCCCCAAGGCCATAGCCCAGCCCTTTTTTCGGCATTTTTCCGCAGGACGAACGTGGCGCCAAGGGGTTCGGCTGCTCTTTTTGGGGCGCGTCTGTGCCCGCAGCCTATTTTTTGTCACGGGGAGAGGGTGGGAAAGAACTCGGCCCATTCCGAGTCCGGCGGACGACCTTCGGCAGCCCCACCCCCCAAGGCTATAGCACACCCCTTTTTTGGGCATTTTTTCCGCAGGACAAACTTGGCGCCAAGGGGTTCGGGCTGTCTCTTTTTTGGGCGCGGCTGTGCCCGCGGCCTATTTTTGTTGCGGGGAGGGGGTGGACTAAGTCTCCGCCAATTCCAAGTCCGGCGGACAAAGTTCGCCCGCCCCAGGCCCCAAGGCTATACCCCACCCCTTTTTTGAGCATTTTTTCCGCAGGACGAACTTGGCGCCAAGGGGTTCGGCTGCTCTTTTCTAGGCGCGGCTGCGCCCGCGGCCTATTTTTGTCGCGGGGAGGGGGGTGGGCAAAGTCTCGGCACATTCCGAGTCCGGCGCACGAAGTTCGCCACCCCCACACCCCAAGGCTATAGCCCACCCCTTTTTTGGGCATTTTTCCGCAGGACGAACTTGGCGCCAAGGGGTTCGGCTGCTCTTTTTTGTGCGCGGCTGTGCCCGCGGCCTGTTTTTGTCGCGAGGAGGGGGTGGGCAAAGTCTCGGCAGATTCCGAGTCCGGCGGACGAAGTTCGCCACCCCCACGCCCCAAGGCTATAGCCCACCCCTTTTTTGGGCATTTTTCCGCAGGACGAACTTGGCGCCAAAGGGTTCGGCCTGCTCTTTTTTGTGCGCGGTTGTGCCCGCGGCCTATTTTTGTCGCGGGGAGAGGGTGGGCAAAGTCTCGGCACATTCCGAGTCCGGCGGACGAAGTTCGCCAGCCCCACGCCCCAAGGCCATAGCCCAGCCCTTTTTTCGGCATTTTTCCGCAGGACGAACGTGGCGCCAAGGGGTTCGGCTGCTCTTTTTGGGGCGCGTCTGTGCCCGCAGCCTATTTTTGTCACGGGGAGAGGGTGGGAAAGAACTCGGGCCCATTCCGAGTCCGGCGGACGACCTTCGGCAGCCCCACCCCCCCAAGGCTATAGCACACCCCTTTTTTGGGCATTTTTTCCGCAGGACGAACTTGGTGCCACGGGGTTCACCTGCTTTTTTTGGGCGTGGCTGTGGCCGCGGCCTATTTTTTGTGCGGGAAGGGGGTGGGCATAGTCTCGGCCTATTCCGAGGAAGAAGGATGAACTTTGCCGGCCCCACGCCCAAAGGGTATAACACACCCCTTTTTTGGGCATTTTTCCGCAGGACGAACTTGGCGCCAAGTGGATCGGCTGCTCTTTTTTGGGGGGCGGCTGTGCCCGCGGCCTATTTTTGTCGCGGGGAGGGGGTGGGAAAAGTCTCGGCCCATTCCGAGTCCGGCGGACGAATTTCGGCAGGCCCACGACCAAAGGCTATAGCACACCCCTTTTTTGGGCAATTTTCCAATGGACGAACTTGGCGCCAAGGGGTTCGCCTGCTCTTTTTTGGGGCGCGGCTGTGCCCGTGGTCTTTTTTTGTCACGGGGAGAAGGTGGGAAAGAACTCGGCCCATTCCGAGTCCGGCGGAGGAACTTCGGCAGCCCTACGCCCCAAGGCTATAGCACACCCCTTTTTTGGGCATTTTTCCGCAGGACGAACATGCTGCCAAGGGGTTCGGCTGCTCTTTTTTGTGCGCGGCTGTGCCCGCGGCCTATTTTTGTCGCGGGGAGAGGGTGGGCAAAGTCTCGGCACATTCCGAGTCCGGCGGACGAAGTTCGCCACCCCCACGCCCCAAGGCCATAGCCCAGCCCTTTTTTCGGCATTTTTCCGCAGGACGAACGTGGCGCCAAGGGGTTCGGCTGCTCTTTTTGGGGCGCGTCTGTGCCCGCAGCCTATTTTTGTCATGGGGAGAGGGGTGGGAAAGAACTCGGCCCATTCCGAGTCCGGCGGACGACCTTCGGCAGCCCCACCCCCCAAGGCTATAGCACACCCCTTTTTTTGGGCATTTTTCCGCAGGACGAACTTGGTGCCACGGGGTTCACCTGCTTTTTTTTGGGCGGTGGCTGTGGCCGCGGCCTATTTTTTGTGCGGGAAGGGGGTGGGCATAGTCTCGGCCTATTCCGAGGAAGAAGGATGAACTTTGCCGGCCCCCACGCCCAAAGGGTATAACACACCCCTTTTTTGGGCATTTTTCCGCAGGACGAACTTGGCGCCAAGTGGATCGGCTGCTCTTTTTTGGGGGCGGCTGTGCCGCGGCCTATTTTTGTCGCGGGGAGGGGGTGGGAAAAGTCTCGGCCCATTCCGAGTCCGGCGGACGAATTTCGGCAGGCCCACGACCAAAGGCTATAGCACACCCCTTTTTTGGGCAATTTTCCAATGGACGAACTTGGCGCCAAGGGGTTCGCCTGCTCTTTTTTGGGCGCGGCTGTGCCCGTGGTCTTTTTTTGTCACGGGGAGAAGGTGGGAAAGAACTCGGCCCATTCCGAGTCCGGCGGAGGAACTTCGGCAGCCCTACGCCCCAAGGCTATAGCACACCCCTTTTTTGGGCATTTTTCCGCAGGACGAACATGCTGCCAAGGGGTTCGGCTGCTCTTTTTTGTGCGCGGCTGTGCCCGCGGCCTATTTTTGTCGCGGGGAGAGGGTGGGCAAAGTCTCGGCACATTCCGAGTCCGGCGGACGAAGTTCGCCACCCCCACGCCCCAAGGCCATAGCCCAGCCCTTTTTTCGGCATTTTTCCGCAGGACGAACGTGGCGCCAAGGGGTTCGGCTGCTCTTTTTGGGGCGCGTCTGTGCCCGCAGCCTATTTTTGTCATGGGGAGAGGGTGGGAAAGAACTCGGCCCATTCCGAGTCCGGCGGACGACCTTCGGCAGCCCCACCCCCCAAGGCTATAGCACACCCCTTTTTTGGGCATTTTTCCGCAGGACGAACTTGGTGCCACGGGGTTCACCTGCTTTTTTTGGGCGTGGCTGTGGCCGCGGCCTATTTTTTGTGCGGGAAGGGGGTGGGCATAGTCTCGGCCTATTCCGAGGAAGAAGGATGAACTTTGCCGGCCCCACGCCCAAAGGGTATAACACACCCCTTTTTTGGGCATTTTTCCGCAGGACGAACTTGGCGCCAAGTGGATCGGCTGCTCTTTTTTGGGGGCGGCTGTGCCCGCGGCCTATTTTTGTCGCGGGGAGGGGGTGGGAAAAGTCTCGGCCCATTCCGAGTCCGGCGGACGAATTTCGGCAGGCCCACGACCAAAGGCTATAGCACACCCCTTTTTTGGGCAATTTTCCAATGGACGAACTTGGCGCCAAGGGGTTCGCCTGCTCTTTTTTGGGCGCGGCTGTGCCCGTGGTCTTTTTTTGTCACGGGGAGAAGGTGGGAAAGAACTCGGCCCATTCCGAGTCCGGCGGAGGAACTTCGGCAGCCCTACGCCCCAAGGCTATAGCACACCCCATTTTTGGGCATTTTTCCGCAGGACGAACATGCTGCCAAGGGGTTCGCCTGCTTTTTTTAGGCGCGGCTGTGCCCGCGGCCTATTTTTGTCGCGGGGAGGGGGTGGGAAAAGTCTCGGCCCATTCCGAGTCCGGCGGACGAATTTCGGCAGGCCCACGACCCAAGGCTATAGCACACCCCTTTTTTGGGCATTTTTCCAAAGGACGAACTTGGCGCCAAGGGGTTCGCCTGCTCTTTTTTAGGCGTGGCTGTGCCCGCGGGCGATTTTTGGCACGGGGAGGGCGTGGGGAAAGTGTCGGCTCATTCCGAGTCCGGCGGACGAAGTTCGCCACCCCCCACGCCCCAAGGCTATAGCCCACCCCTTTTTTGGGCATTTTTCCGCGGGACGAACTTGGCGCCAAGGGGTTCGGCTGCTCTTTTTTGTGCGCGGCTGTGCCCGCGGCCTATTTTTGTCGCGGGGAGAGGGTGGGCAAAGTCTCGGCACATTCCGAGTCCGGCGGACGAAGTTCGCCACCCGCACGCCCCAAGGCCATAGCCCAACCCTTTTTTCGGCATTTTTCCGCAGGACGAACTTGGCGCCAAGGGGTTCGGCTGCTCTTTTTTGGGCGAGTCTGTGTCCGCAGCCTATTTTTATCACGGGGAGAGGGTGGGAAAGAACTCGGCCCATTCCGAGTCCGGCGGACGACCTTCGGCAGCCTCACCCCCCAAGGCTATAGCACACCCCTTTTTTGGGCATTTTTCCGCAGGACGAACTTGGCGCCAAGGGGTTCGGCTGCTCTTTTTTGGCGGCGGCTGTGCCCGCGGCCTATTTTTGCCGCTGGGAGGGGGTGGGCAAAGTCTCGGCAGATTCCGAGTTCGGCGGACGAAGTTCGTCCCCCCACGCCCCAAGGCTATAGCCCACCCCTTTTTTGGGCATTTTTCCGCAGGACGAACTTGGCGCCAAGGGGTTCGGCTGCGCCCGCGGACTATTTTTTTCGCGGGGATGGTGTGGGGAAAGTCTCGGCTCATTCCGAGTCCGGCGGACGAAGTTCGCCACCCCCACGCCCCAAGGCTGTAGCCCACCCCTTTTTTGGGCATTTTTCCGCAGGACAAACTTGGCGCCCAGGGGTTCGGCTGCTCTTTTTTGGGCGCGGCTTAGCCTGTGGCCTATTTTTGCCGCGGGGAGTGGTGGTTAAAGTCTCGGCCCATTCAGAGTCTGGCGGACGAAGTTCGCCAGCCCCACGCCCCATGGCCATAGCCGACCCCCTTTTTGGGCCTTTTTCAGCAGGACGAACTTGGCGCCAAGGGGTTCGGCTACTCTTTTTTGGACGCGGCTGTGCCCACGGCCTATTTTTCTCACGGGGAGGGGGTGGCCAAAGTCTCGGCCCATTCCAAGTCCGGCAGGTGAAGTTCGCCACCCCCACGACCCAAGGCTATAGCCCACCCCTTTTTTGGGCATTTTTCCGCAGGATGAACTTGGCGCCAAGGGGTTCGGCTGCTCTTTTTTGTGCGCGGCTGTGCCAGCGGCCTATTTTTGTCGCGGGGAGGGGGTGGGCAAAGTCTCGGCACATTCCGAGTCCGACGGACGAAGTTCGCCACCCCCACGCCCCAAGGCCAGTGCCCAGCCCTTTTTTCGGCATTTTCCCGCAGGACGAACTTGGCGCCAAGGGATTCGGCTGCTCTTTTTTGGGTGCGTCTGTGGTCGCAGCCTATTTTTGTCACGTGGAGAGGGTGGGAAAGAACTCGGCCCATTCCGAGTCCGGCGGACGACCTTCGGCAGCCCCACCCCCCAAGGCTATAGCACACCCCTTTTTTGGGCATTTTTCCGCAGGACGAACTTGGTGCCACGGGGTTCGCCTGCTTTTTTTGGGCGTGGCTGTGCCCGCGGCCTATTTTTTGTGCGGGAAGGGGGTGGGCAAAGTCTCGGCCTATTCCGAGGAAGAAGGATGAACTTTGCCGGCCCCACGCCCAAAGGGTATAACACACGCCTTTTTCGGGCATTTTTCCGCAGGACGAACTTGGCGCCAAGAGGTTCGGCTGCTCTTTTTTCGGCGCGGCTGTGCCCGCGACCTATTTTTGTCGCGGGGAGGGGGTGGACCAACTCTCGGCCGATTCCAAGTCAGGCAGACAAAGTTCGCCCACCCCACGCCCCAAGGCTATAGCCCACCCCTTTTTTGTGCATTTTTCCGCAGGACGAACTTGGCGCGGCTGTGCCCGCGGCCTATTTTTGTCGCGGGGAGGGGGTGGGTAAAGTCTCGGCACATTCCGAGTCCGGTGGGCGAAGTTCGCCACCCCCACTCCCCAAGGCTATTGCCCACCCCTTTTTTCGGCATTTTTCCGCAGGACGAACCTGGCGTCAAGGGGTTCGGCTGCTCTTTTTTGGGCGCGGCTGTGCCCGTGGTCTTTTTTTGTCCCGGGGAGAGGGTGGGAAATAACTCAGCCCATTCCGAGTCCGGCGGACGAACTTCGGCAGCCCCACGCCCCAAGGCTATAGCACACCCCTTTTTTGGGCATTTTTCCGCAGGACGAACTTGCTGCCAAGGGGTTCGCCTGCTTTTTTTGGGCGCGGCTGTGCCCGCGGCCTATTTTTACCGCGGGGAGGGGGTGGGAAAAGTCTCGGCCCATTCCGAGTCCGGCAGACGAATTTCGGCGGGCCCACGCCCCAAGGCTATAGCACACCCCTTTTTTGGGCATTATTCCAAAGGACGAACTTGGCGCCAAGGGGTTCGCCTGCTCTTTTTTGGGCGCGGCTGTGTCCGCGGCTGATTTTTGGCACGGGGAGGGCGTGGGGAAAGTCTCGGCTCATTCCGAGTCCGGCGGACGAAGTTCGCCACCCCCACGCCCCAAGGCTATAGCCCACCCCTTTTTTGGGCATTTTTCCGCAGGACAAACTTGCCGCCCAGGTGTTCGGCAGCTCTTTTTTGGGCGCGGCTGTGCCTGTGGCCTATTTTTGCCACGGGGAGCGGTGGTTAAAGTCTCGGCCCATTAAGAGTCCGGCGGACGAAGTTCGCCAGCCCCACGCCCTATGGCCATAGCCGACCCCCTTTTTGGGCCTTTTTCAGCAGGACGAACTTGGCGCCAAGGGGTTCGGCTACTCTTTTTTGGACGCGGCTGTGCCCGCGGCCTAATTATTTCGTGGGTAGAGGGTGGGAAAAGTCTCGGCCCATTTCGAGTCCGGCGGACGAACTTCGGCAGCCCCACGCCCCAAGGCTATAGCACACCCCTTTTTTGGGCATTTTTCCGCAAGACGAACTTGGCGCCAAGGGGGTCGGCTGCTTTTTTTTGGGCGCAGCTGTGCCCGCGGCCTATTTTTAGTCACAGGGAGGGGGTGGGCAAAGCCTCGGCCCATTCCGAGGAAGGCGGACGATGTTCGCCAGCCCCACGCCCCAAGGCTATAGCCCATCCCCTTTTTGGGCATTTTTCCGCAGGACGAACTTGGCGCCAACGGGTGCGGCTGCTATTTTTTGGGCGCGTCAGTGTCCGCGGCCTATTTTTCTCCCAGGGAGGGGGTGGGCAAAGCCTCGGCCCATTCCGAGGAAGGCGGACGATGTTCGCCAGCCCGACGCCCCAAGGCTATAGCCCATCCCCTTTTTGGGCATTTTTCCGCAGGACGAACTTGGCGCCAACAGGTGCGGCTGCTATTTTTTGGGCGCGTCAGTGTCCGCGGCCTATTTTTCTCCCAGGGAGGGGGTGGGCAAAGCCTCGGCCCATTCCGAGTCTGGCGGACAAAGTTCGCCCGCCCCACGCCCCAAGGCTATAGCCCACCCCGTTTTTGGGCATTTTTCCGCAGGACGAACTTGGCGCCAAGGGGTTCGGCTGCTCTTTTTTGGGCGCGGCTGTGCCCACGGCCTATTGTTGTCGCGGGGAGGGGTGGACAAAGTATCGCCCGATTCCAAGTCTGGCGGACAAAGTTCGCCCGCCCCACGCCCCAAGGCTATCGCCCACCCCTTTTTTGGGCATTTTTCCGCAGGACGAACTTGGCGCCCAGGGGTTCGGCTGCTCTTTTTTGCGCGCGGCTGTGCCCGTGGCCTATTTTTGTCGCGGGGAGGGGGTGGGAAAAGTCTCGGCGCATTCCGAGTCCGACGGACGAACTTTACAGGCCCCGCGCCATTAGGCTATAGCACACCCCTTTTTTGTGCATTTTTCCGCAGGACGAACTGGGCGCCCAGGGGTTCGGCTGTGCCCGCGGCCTATTTTTGCCGTGGGGAGGGGGTGGGAAAAGTCTCGGCCCATTCCGAGTCTGGCGGACGAAGTGCGCCAGCCCCACGCCCCAAGGCTATAGCTCACCCCCTTTTTGGGCATTTTTCCGCAGGTCGAACTTGGCGCCAAGGGTTCGGCTGCTCTTTTTCGGGCGCGGCTGTGCCTGCGGCCGATTTTTGTCGTGGGGAGGGGGGTGGGCAAAGTCTCGTCCCATTCCGAGGACGGCGGATGAAGTTCGCCTGCCCCACGCCCCAAGGCTATAACCCATCCCCTTTTTGGGCATTTTTCCGCAGGACGAACTTGGCGCCAACGAGTGCGGCTGCTATTTTTTGGGCGCGTCAGTGTCCGCGGCCTATTTTTCTCCCGGGGAGGGGGTGGTCAGATTCTCGGCCCATTCCGAGTGTGGCGAACGAGGTTCGCCAGCCCCACGCCCCAAGGCTATAGCCCACCCACTTTTTGGGCATTTTTCCGCAGTACGAACTCGGCGCCAAGGGGTTCGGCTGCTCTTGTTTGGGCACGGTTGTGTCCGCAGCCTATTTTTGTCGCGGGGAGGAGGTGGGCAAAGTCTCGGCCCATTCTGAGCAAGGCGGACGAAGTTCGCCAGCCCTACGCCCCAAGGCTATAGCCCTCCCCTTTTTTGGGCATTTTTCCACAGGTCGAACGTGGCGCCAACGGGTTCGGCTGCTCTTTTTTGGGCGCGGCTGTGCCCGCGGCCTATTTTTGTCCTTGGGAGGGGGTGGCCAAAGTCTCGGCCCATTCCGAGTCTGGCGAATGAGGTTCGCCAGCCCCACGCCCCAAGGCTATAGCCCACCCACTTTTTGGGCATTTTTCAGCCGGACGAACTTGGCGCCAACGGGTTCCGCTGCTATTTTTTGGGCGCGGTTGTCGCCGCAGCCTATTTGTGTCGCGGGGAGGGGGTGGGCAACGTCTCGGCCCATTCCGAGTCCGGCGGACGAAGTTCGCCAGCCCCACGCCCCAAGGCTATAGCACACCCCTTTTTTGGGCATTTTTCCGCAGGACGAACTTGGCACCAAGGGGTTCGGCTGCTCTTTTTTGGGCGCGGCTGTGCCCGCGGCATATTTTTGTCGCGGGGAGTGGGTGGGAAAAGTCTCGGCCCATTCCGAGTCCAGCGGACGAAGTTCGCCAGCCCCACGCCCCAAGGCTATAGCCCACCCCCTTTTGGGCATTTTTCCGCAGGACGAACTTGGCGCCAAGGGGTTCGGCTGCTCTTTTTTGGGCGTGGCTGTGCCTGCGGCCTATTTTTGTCTCGGGGAGGGGGTGAGCAAAGTCTCGGCCCATTCCGAGGAAGGCGGACAAACTTTGCCGGCCCCACGCCCCAAGTCTATAGCCCACCCCTTTTTTGGGCATTTTTCTGCAGGACGAACTTGGCGCCAAGAAGTTCGGCTGCTCTTTTTTGGCCTTGGCTGTGCCCGCGTCCTATTTTTGTCTCGGGGAGTGGGTGGGAAAGGTCTCGGCCCATTCCGAGTCCAGCGGACGAAGTTCGGCAGCCCCACGCCCAAAGGCTATAGCACACCCCTTTTTTGGACATTTTTCTGCACGACGAACTTGGCGCCCAGGGGTTCGGCTGCTCTTTTTTTATCGCGGCTGTGCCCGCGGCCTATTTTTGTCGTGGGATGTGGTGGGCAAAGTCTCGGCCCATTTCGAGTCCGGCGGACGAAGTTCGCAAGCCCCACGCCACAAGGCTATAGCCCACCCCTTTTCTGGGCATTTTTCCGCAGGACGAACTTGGCGCCAAGGGGTTCGGCTGCTCTTTTTTGGGTGCGGCTGTGCCCGCGGACTATTTTTGTCACGGGGAGTGGGTGGGCAAAGTCTCGGCCCATTCCGAGTCCGGCGGACGAAGTTCGCCAGCCCCACGCCCCAAGGCTAAAGCCCACCCCCTCTTTTGGGCATTTTTCCGCCGGACGAACTTGGCGCCAAGGAGTTCGGCTGCTCCTTTTTGGCCGCGGCTGTGTCCGCGGCCTATTTTTGTCGCGGGGAGTGGGTGGGAAAAGTTTCGGCCCATTCCGAGTCCTGCGGACGAAGTTCGGCAGCCCCACGCCCAAAGGCTATAGCACACCCCCTTTTTGGACATTTTTCTGCAGGACGAACTTGCCGCCAAGGGGTTCGACTGCTCTTTCTTGGGGAGGGGGTGGGCAAAGTCTTGGCCCATTCCGAGGATGGCGGATGAACTTTGCCGGCCCCACGCCCAAAGGCTATAGCACACCCCTTTTTTGGGGATTTTTCCGCAGGACGGAGTTGGCGCCAAGGGGTTCGGCTGCTCTTTTTTTGGCGCGGCTGTGCCCGCGGCCTATTTTTGTCGCGGGGAGGGGGTGGGCAAAGTCTCGATACACTCCGATGAAGGCGGACGAAGTTCGCCGGTCCCACGCCCAAAGGCTATTGCACACCCCTTTTTTGGGCATTTTTTCGCCGGACGAACTTGGCGGCAAGGGGTTCGGCTGCTCTTTTTTGGGCGCGGCTGTGGCCACGGGCTATTTTTTGCGCGGGGAGGGGGTGGGCAAAGTCTCGGCCCATTCCGAGGAAGTCGGATGAACGTTGCCGGCCCCACGCCGAAAGGCTATAGCACACCCCTTTTTTGGGCATTTTTCCGCAGGACGAACTTGGCGCCAAGGGCTTCGGCTGCTCTTTTTTGGGCGCGGCTGTACCTGCTGCCCATTTTTGTCACGGGGAGGGGGTGGGCAAAGTCTCGGCCCATTCCGAGTCCGGCGGACGAAGTGCGCCGGCCCCACGCCCGAAGGCTATAGCCCACCCCTTTTTTGAGCATTTTTCTGCTGGACGAACTTGGCGCCAAGGGGTTCGGGTGCTCTTTTTTGGGCACGGCTGCGCCCGTAGCCTATATTTGTCATGGGGAGGGGGTGGGCAAAGCCTCGGCACATTCTGAGTCCGGCGCACGAAGTTCGCCAGCCCCACGCCCCAAGGCTATAGCCCATCCCTTTTTGGGCATTTTTCCGCTGTACGAACTTGGCGCCAAGGGGTTCGGCTGCTCTTTTTTGATCGCGGCTGTGCCCACAGCCTATTTTTGTCGCGGGGAGGGGGTGGCCAAAGTCTCGGCCCATTCCGAAGAAAGCGGATTAACTTTGCCGGCCCCACGCCCAAAGGTTATAGCACACCCCTTTTTTGGGCATTTTTCCGCAGGACGAACTTGGCGCCGAGGGGTTCGGCTGCCCTATTTTGTGCGCGTCTGTGTCCACGGCCTATTTTTCTCCCAGGGAAGGGGTGGTCAAAGTCTCGGCCCGTTCCGAGTCCGGCGGACGAAGTTTGCCCGCCCCACACTCCAAGGGTATAGCCCACCCCTTTTTTAGGCATTTTTCCGCAGGACGAACTTGGCGCCAAGGGGTTCGGCTGCTCTTTTTTGGGCGCGGCTGTGCCCGCGGCCTATTTTTGTCGCGGGGGAGGGGGTGGGAAAAGTCTCGGCATATTCTGAGTCCGGCAGACGAACTTCGCCAGCCCCACGCCCCAAGGCTATAGCCCACCCCCTTTTTGGGCATTTTTCCACCGGACGAACTTGGCGCCAAGGGGTTCGGCTGCTCTTTTTTGGGCGTGGCTGCGTCCGCATCCTATTTTTGTCGCGGGGAGAGGGTGGGAAAAGTCTCGGCGCATTCTGAGTCCGACGGACGAACTTCGCCAGCCCCACGCCCCAAGGCTATAGCCCACCCCCTTTTTGGGCATTTTTCCGCAGGATGAACTTGGCGCCAACGGGTGCGGCTGCTATTTTTTGGGCGCGTCTGTGTCCGCGGCCTATTTTTCTCCCGGGGAAGCGGTGGTCAAAGTCTCGCCCCATTCCGAGTCCGGCGGACGAAGTTCGCCAGCCCCACGCCCCAAGGCTATAGCCCACCCCCTTTTTGGGCATTTTTCCACCGGACGAACTTGGAGCCAAGGGGTTCGGCTGCTCTTTTTTGGACGTGGCTGTATCCGCAGCCTATTTTTGTCGCGGGGAGGGGGTGGGAAAAGTCTCGGCATATTCTGAGTCCGGCAGACGAACTTCGGCAGCCCCACGCCCCAAGGCTATAGCACACCCCTTTTTTGGACATTTTTCCGCCGGACGAACTTGGCGCCAAGGGGTTCGGCTGCTCTTTTTTGGGCGCGTCTGTGTCCGTGGCCTATTTTTCTCCCGGGGAAGCGGTGGTCAAAGTCTCGCCCCATTCCGAGTCCGGCGGACGAAGTTCGCCAGCCAAACGCCCCAAGGCTATAGCCCACCCCCTTTTTGGGCATTTTTCCACCGGACGAACTTGGCGCCAAGGGGTTCGGCTGCTCTTTTTTGGGCGTGGCTGCATCCGCATCCTATTTTTGTCGCGGGGAGAGGGTGGGAAAAGTCTCGGCGCATTCTGAGTCCGGCGGACGAACTTCGCCAGCCCCACGCCCCAAGGCTATAGCCCACCCCCCTTTTGGGCATTTTTCCGCAGGATGAACTTGGCGCCAACGGGTGCGGCTGCTATTTTTTGGGCGCGTCTGTGTCCGCGGCCTATTTTTCTCCCGGGGAAGCGGTGGTCAAAGTCTCGCCCCATTCCGATTCCGGCGGACGAAGTTCGCCAGCCCCACGCCCCAAGGCTATAGCCCACCCCCTTTTTGGGCATTTTTCCACCGGACGAACTCGGAGCCAAGGGGTTCGGCTGCTCTTTTTTGGGCGTGGCTGCGTCCGCATCCTATTTTTGTCGCGGGGAGAGGGTGGGAAAAGTCTCGGCGCATTCCGAGTCCGGCGGACGAAGTGCGCCCGCCCCACGCCCCAAGGCTACAGCCCACCCCTTTTTTCGGGATTTTTGCGCCGGACGAACTTGGCGCCAAGGGGTTCGGCTGCTCTTTTTTGGGCGCGGTTGTGCCCGCCGCCTATTTTTGTCGCGGGGAGGGGGTGGGCAAAGTCTCGGCCCATTCTGAGTCCGGCGGATGAAGTTTTCCAGCTCCACGCCCCAAGGTTATAGCACACCCCTTTTTTGGGCATTTTTCCGCAGGAAGAACTTGGCGCCAAGGGGTTCGGTAGCTCTTTTTTGGGCGCGGCTGTGCCCGCGGCCTATTTTTGTCGCGGGGAGGCGGTGGGAAAAGTCTCGGCCCATTCCAAGTCCAGCGGACGAAGTTCGCCCGCCCCACGCCCCAAGGCTATAGCGCACCCCTTTTTTGGGCATTTTTCCGCAGGACGAACTCGGCGCCAAGGGATTCTGCTGCTCTTTTTTCGGCGCGGCTGTGCCCGCAGCCTATTTCTGTAGCGGGGAGGGGCTGGGAAAAGTCTCAGCCCATTCCGAGTCCGGCGGACGAAGTTCGCCAGCCCCACGCCCCAAGGCTATAGCACACCCCTTTTTTGGGCATTTTTCCGCAGGACGAACCCGGCGCCAAGGGGTTCGGCTGCTCCTTTTTAGGCGCGGCTGTGCCCGCAGCCTATTTTTGTCGCGGAGAGGGGGTGGGAAAAGTCTCGGCCCATTCCGAGTCCGGCGGACGAAGTGCGCCCGCCCCACGCCCCAAGGCTACAGCCCACCCCTTTTTTCGGGATTTTTGCGCCGGACGAACTTGGCGCCAAGGGGTTCGGCTGCTCTTTTTTGGGCGCGGTTGTGCCCGCCGCCTATTTTTGTCGCGGGGAGGGGGTGGGCAAAGTCTCGGCCCATTCTGAGTCCGGCGGATGAAGTTTTCCAGCTCCACGCCCCAAGGTTATAGCACACCCCTTTTTTGGGCATTTTTCCGCAGGAAGAACTTGGCGCCAAGGGGTTCGGTAGCTCTTTTTTGGGCGCGGCTGTGCCCGCGGCCTATTTTTGTCGCGGGGAGGCGGTGGGAAAAGTCTCGGCCCATTCCAAGTCCAGCGGACGAAGTTCGCCCGCCCCACGCCCCAAGGCTATAGCGCACCCCTTTTTTGGGCATTTTTCCGCAGGACGAACTCGGCGCCAAGGGATTCTGCTGCTCTTTTTTCGGCGCGGCTGTGCCCGCAGCCTATTTCTGTAGCGGGGAGGGGCTGGGAAAAGTCTCAGCCCATTCCGAGTCCGGCGGACGAAGTTCGCCAGCCCCACGCCCCAAGGCTATAGCACACCCCTTTTTTGGGCATTTTTCCGCAGGACGAACCCGGCGCCAAGGGGTTCGGCTGCTCCTTTTTAGGCGCGGCTGTGTCCGCAGCCTATTTTTGTCGCGGAGAGGGGGTGGGAAAAGTCTCGGCCCATTCCGAGTCCGGCGGACGAAGTGCGCCCGCCCCACGCCCCAAGGCTACAGCCCACCCCTTTTTTCGGCATTTTTGCGCCGGACGAACTTGGCGCCAAGGGGTTCGGCTGCTCTTTTTTGGGCGCGGTTGTGCCCGCCGCCTATTTTTGTCGCGGGGAGGGGGTGGGCAAAGTCTCGGCCCATTCCGAGTCTGGCGGATGAAGTTCTCCAGCTCCACGCCCCAAGGTTATAGCACACCCTTTTTTTGGGCATTTTTCCGCAGGAAGAACTTGGCGCCAAGGGGTTCGGTAGCTCTTTTTTGGGCGCGGCTGTGCCCGCGGCCTATTTTTGTCGCGGGGAGGGGGTGGGAAATGTCTCGGCCCATTCCGAGTCCAGCGGACGAAGTTCGCCCGCCCCACGCCCCAAGGCTATAGCCCACCCGTTTTTTGGGCATTTTTCCGCAGGACGAACTTGGCACCAAGGGGTTCGGCTGCTGTTTTTTGGGCGCGGCTGTGCTCGAGGCCTAGTTTAGTCGCGGGGAGGGGGTGGAAAAGTCTCGGCCCATTCCGGGTCCGGCAGATGAAGATCGCCAGGCCCACGCCCCAAGGCTATAGCCCACCCCTTTTTTGGGCTTTTTTCCGCAGGACGAACTTGGCGCCAAGGGGTTCGGCTGCTCTTTTTTGGGAGCGGCTGTGCCCGCGGCCTATTTTTGTGGTGGGGAGGGAGTGGAGAAAGCCTCGGCCCATTCCGAGTCCGGCGGACAAAGTTCTCCGGCCCCACACCCCAAGGCTATAGCCCATCCCCTTTTTGGGCATTTTTGCGCAGGACGAACTTGGCGCCAACGGGTTCCGCTGCTCTTTGTTGGGCGCGGCTGCGTCCGCGGCCTATTTTTGTCACAGGGAGTGGGTGGGCAAAGTCTCGGCCCATTCCAAGGAAGGCGGATGAACTTTGCCGGCCCCACGCCCAAAGGCTATAGCACACCCCTTTTTTGGGGATTTTTCCGCAGGGCGAACTTGGCGCCAAGGGGTTCGGCTGCTCTTTTTTCGGTGCGGCTGTGCCCGCGGCCTACCTTTGTCGCGGGGAGGGGGTGGTCAAAGTCTCGGCCCATTCTGAGGAAGGCGGATGAACTTTTCCGGCACCACGCCCAAAGGCAATAGCACACCCCTTTTTTGGGGATTTTTCCGGAGGACGAACTTGGCGCCCAGGGGTTCGGCTGTTCTTTTTTGGGCGCGGCTGTGCCCGCGGCCAATTTTTCTCATGGGGAGGGGGTGGGCGAAGTCTCGGCCCATTCCTAGGAAGGCGGACGAAGTTCCCCGGCCCCACGCCCAAAGGCTATAGCACACACCTTTTTTGGGCATTTTTACGCAGGACGATCTTGGCGCCATGGGGTTCGGCTGCTCCTTTTTGGGCGCGGCTGTGCCCGCGGGCTATTTTTGTCGCGGGGAGGGGGTGGTCAAAGTCTCGCCCCATTCTGAGGAAGGCGGATGAACTTTGCTGGCACCACGCCCAAAGGCAATAGCACAACCCTTTTTTGGGGATTTTTCCGCAGGACGAACTTGGCGCCCAGGGGTTCGGCTGCACTTTTTTGGGCGCGGCTGTGCCCGCGGCCTATTTTTGGCGCGGGGAGGGGGTGGGCAAAGTCTCGGCCCATTCCGAGGAAGGCGGATGAACTTTGCTGGCCCCACGCCTAAAGGCTATAGCACACCCCTTTTTTTGGAATTTTTCCACAGGACGAACATCGCGCGAAGGGGTTCGGCCGCTCTTTTTTGGGCGCGGCTGTGCCCGCGCCCTATTTTCTTCGCTGGGAGGGGGTGGCCAAAGTCTCGGCCCATTCCGAGTCCGGCGGACGAAGTTCGCCAGCCCCACGCCCCAAGGCTACAGCCCACCCCTTTTTTGGGCATTTTTCCGCCGGACGAACTTGGCGCCAAGGGGTTCGGCTGCACTTTTTTCGGCGCGGCAGTGCCCGCGGAATATTTTTGGCGCGGGGAGGGGGTGGGCAATGGCCCGGCCCATTCCGAGGAAGGCGGACGAAGTTCGTCGGCCCCACGCCCAAAGGCTATAGCACACCCCTTTTTCGGGCATTTTTCCGCGGGACGAACTTGGCGCCAACGGGTTCGGCTGCACTTTTTTCGGCGCGGCTGTGCCCGCGGCCTATTTTTGTCTTGTGGAAGGGGTGGACAAAGTCTCGGCCCATTCCGAGTCCGCCGGATGAAGTTCGCCAGCCCCACGCCCCAAGGCTATAGCCCACCCCTTGTTTCGGCATTTTTCCGCAGGACGAAGTTGGCGCCAAGGGGTTTGGCTACTCTTTTTTGGGCGTGGCTGCGCCCATGGCCTATTTTTGTCGCGGGGAGGGGGTGGCCAAAGTCTCGGCCCATTCCGAGGGAGGCGGACGAAGTACGCCGGCCCCACGCCAAAAGGCTATAGCACACGCCTTTTTTGGGCATTTTTGCGCAGGTCGAACTTGGCGCCAAGGGGTTTGGCTGCTCGTTTTTTGGCACGGCTGTGCCCGCGGACTATTTTTGTGGCGTGGAGGGGGTGGGCAAAGTCTCGGCCCATTCCGAGTCCGGCGGACGATGTTCGCCAGCCCCATGCCCCAAGGCTATAGCCCACCCCTTTTTTGGGCATTTTTCCGCAGGACGAACTTGGCGCCAAGCGGTTCGGCTGCTCTTTTTTGGGCGCACCTGTGCCCGCGGCCTATTTTTGTCACGGGGAGGGGTTGGGAAAAGTCTCGGCCCGTTCCGAGTTCGGTGGACGAACTCCGGCAGCCCCACGCCCCAAGGCTATAGCCCACCCCTTTTTTCTGCATTTTTCCGCAGGACGAACTTGGCGCTAAGGGGATCGGCTGCTCTTTTTTGGGCGCGGCTGTGCCCGCGGCCTATTTTTGTGGCGGGGAGGTGGTGGGAAAAGTCTCGGCCCGTTCCGAGTCCGGTGGACGAACTCCGGCAGCCCCACGCCCCAAGGCTATAGCCCACCCCTTTTTTCGGCATTTTTCCGCAGGACGAACTTGGCGCCAAGGGGTTTGGCTGCTCTTTTTTGGGCGCGGCTGTGCCAGCGGCCTATTTTTGTCGCGGGGAGGGGGTGGGCAAAGTCTCGCCCCATTACGAGTCCGGCGGACGAAGTTCGCCCGCCCCACGCCCCAAGGCTATAGCACACCCCTTTTTTGGGCATTTTTCCGCAGGACGAACTTGGCGCCAACGGGTTCGGCTGCTCTTTTTTGGGCGCGGCTGTACCCGCGGCCTATTTTGTCGTGCGGAGGGGGTGGGCAAAGTCTCGGCCCATTCCGAGTCCGGCGGACAAAGTCCGCCCGCCCCACCCCCCATGGCTATAGCACACCACTTTTTTGGGCATTTTTCCGCAGGACGAAGTTGGCGCCAACGGGTTCGGCTGCTCTTTTTTGTGCGCGGCTGTACCCGCGGCCTATTTTTGTCTCGGGGAGGGGGTGGGCAAGGTCTCACCCCATTCCGACAAAGGCGGACGAAGTTCGCCGGCCCCACGTTCAAAGGCTATAGCACACCCCTTTTTTGGTCATTTTTCCGTAGGACGAACTTGGCACCAAGGGGTTCGGCTGCTCTTTTTTGGACGCGGCTGTGCCCTCGGCCTATTGTTGTCGCAGGGAGGGGGCAGCAAAAGTCTCGGCCCATTCTGAGCCCTGCGGACGAAGTTCACCCGCCCCACGCCCCAAGGCTACAGCCCACCCCTTTTTTGGGCATTTTTCCGCTGGACGAGCTTGGCGCCAAGGGGTTCGGCTGCTCTTTTTTGGGCGCGGCTGTGCCTGCGGCCTATTTTTGTCACGGGAGGGGGTGGGAAAAGTCTGGGCCCATTCCGAGTCCGGCGGACGAATTTCGCCCGCCCCACGCCCCAAGGCTATAGCCCACCCCCTTTTTGGGAATTTTTCCGCCGGACGAACTTGGCGCCAACAGGTTCGGCTGCTCTTCTTTGGGCGCGGCTGTGCCCTCGGCCTATTTTGGTTGCGGGGAGGGGGTGGGTTAAGTCTCGGCCCACTCCGAAGAAGGCGGACGATGTTCGCCAGCCCCACTCCCAAAGGCTATAGCACATCCCTTTTTTGCGCATTTTTCCGCAGGACGAACTTGGCGCCAAGGGGTTTCGCTGCTCTTTTCTGGGCGCGGCTGTGCCCGCGGCCTATTTTTGTTGCGGGGAGGCGGTGGGTAATGTCTCGGCCCACTCTGAAGCAGGCGGACGAAGTTCGCAGGCCCCACGCCCCAAAGCTATAGCCCACCCCATTTTTGGGCATTTTTCTGCAGTACGAACTTGGCGCCAAGGGGTTCGGCTGCTCTTTTCTGGACGCGGCTGTGCCCGCGGCCTATTTTTGTTGCGGGGAGTGGGTGGGTAAATTCTTGGCCCACTCTGAAGAAGGCGGACGAAGTTCGGCAGCCCCATGCCCCAAGGCTATTGCCCACCCCTTTTTTGGGCATTTTTCCGGAGGACGAACTTGGCGCCAAGGGGTTCGGCTGCTCTTTTTTGGGCGCGGCTCTGCCCGCGGCCTCTTTTTGTGGTGGGGAGGGAGTGGAGACAGCCTAGGCCCATTCCGAGTCCGGCGGACAAAGTTCTCCGGCCCCACACCCCAAGGCTATAGCCCATCCCCTTTTTGGGCATTTTTGCGCAGGACGAACTTGGCGCCAACGGTTTCAGCTGCTATTTCTTGGGCGTGGCTGTGCCCGCGGCCTACTTTTGCCGCGTGGAGAGGGTGGGCAAAGTCTCGGCCCATTGCTAGGCAGGCGGACGAAGTTCGCCAGCCCCACGCCCCAAGGCTATAGCCCACCCCTTTTTTGGGCATTTTTCCGCAGGGCGAACTTGGCGCCAAGGGGTTCGGCTGCTCTTTTTTGGGCGCGGCTGTGCCCGCGGCCTATTTTTGTCGCGTGGAGGGGGTGGGAAAAGTCTCGGCCCATTCCGAGTCCGGCGGATGAAGTTCGCCAGCGCCACACCCCAAGGCTATAGCCCACCCCCTTTTTGGGCATTTTTCCGCAGGACGAACTCTGCGCCAAGGGGTTCGGCTGCTCTTTTTTGGGCACGGCTGTGCCCGCGGCCTATTTTTGTCGCGGGGAGGAGGTGGGCAAAGTCTCGCCCCACTCCGAAGAAGGCGGACGTAGTGCGCCAGCCCCACGCCCAAAGGCTATAGCACACCCCTTTTTTCGCCATTTTCTGCAGGACGAACTTGGCGCCAAGGGGTTCTGCTGCTCTTTTTTGCGCGCGGCTGTGCCTACGGCCTATTTTAGTTGCGGGGAGGGGGTGGGCAAAGTCTCGGCCCACTCCGAAGAAGGTGGACGAAGTTCGCCAGCCCCACCCCCCAAGGCTATGGCCCACCCCTTTTTTGGGCATTTTTCCGCCGGACGAACATGACGCCAAGGGGTTCGGCTGCTCTTTTATGGGCGCGGCTGTGCCCACGTCCTATTTTTTTCGCGGGGAGGGGGTGGGAAAACTCTCGGCCCATTCCGAGTCCGGCGGACGAAGTTCGCCCGCCCAACGCCCCAAGGCTATAGCCCACCTCTATTTTGGGCATTTTTCCGCAGGACGAACTTCGCGCCAAGGGGTTCGGCGTCTCTTTTTTGGCGCGGCTGTGCTCGCGTCCTATTTTTGTTGCAGTGAGGGGGTGGGTAAAGTCTCGCCCATTCTGAGTCCGGCGGATGAAGTTCGCCCTCCCCACGCCCCAAGGCTATAGCCCACCCCTTTTTTTGGCATTTTTCCAAGGCTATAGCCCACCCCTTTTTTGGGCATTTTTCCGCTGGACGAGCTTGGCGCCAAGGGGTTCAGCTGCTCTTTTTTGGGCGCAGCTGTGCCTGCGGCCTATTTTTTTGACGGGGAGGGGGTGGGAAAAGTCTCGGCCCATTCCGAGTCCGGCGGACGATTTTCGCCAGCCCCACGCCCCAAGGCTATTGCCCACCCCCTTTTTGGGAATTTTTCCGCAGGATGAACTTGGCGCCAACTGGTTCGGCTGCTCTTCTTTGGGCGCGGCTGTGCCCGCGGCCTATTTTGGTTGTGGGGAGAGGTGGGTAAAGTCTCGCACATTCCGAGTCCATCGGACGAACTTCGCTAGGCCCACACCCCAAGGCTACAGCCCACCTCTTTTTTGGGCATTTTTCCACAGGAAGAACATGGCACCAAGGGGTTCCGCTGCTCTTTTTTTGGCGTGCCTGTGCCCGCGGCCTATTTTTGTCCCGGGGAGGGGGTGGGCAAACTCTCGGCCCACTCCGAAGAAGGCGGACAAAGTTCGCCAGCCCCACGCCCCAAGGATATAGCCCACCCCTTTTTTGGGCATTTTTCCGCAGGACAAACTTGGCGCCAAGGGGTTCGGCTGCTCTTTTTTGGGCGCGGCTGTGCCCGCGGCCTATTTTTGTTGCGGGGAGGGGGTGGGAAATTTCTCGGCCCATTCCGAGTCCGGCGGATGAAGTTCACCAGCCCCACGCCCCAAGGCTATAGCCCACCCCCTTTTTTGGGCATTTTTCCACAGGACGAACTTGGCGCCAAAGGGTTCGGCTGGTCTTTTTTGGGCGCGGCTGTGCCCGCGGCCTATTCTTGTCGCTGTGAGGGGGTGGGTAAAGTATTGGCCCATTCTGAGCCCGGCGGACGAAGTTCGCCCGCCCCACGCCCCAAGGCTACAGCCCACCCCTTTTTTGGGCATTTTTCCGCTGGACGAGCTTGGCGCCAAGGGGTTCAGCTGCTATTTTTTGGGCACGGCTCAGCCTGCACCCTAGTTTTTCCGCGGCGAGGGGATGGGCAATGTCTCGGCCCATTCTGAGTCCGGCGAACGAAGTTCGCGCGCCCCATGCCCCAAGGCTATAGCCCACCCCATTTTTGGGCATTTTTCCGCAGGACGAACTTGGCGCCAAGGGTTCGGCTGCTCTTTTTTTGGCGCGGCTGTGCCCGCGGCCTATTTTTGTCGCAGGGAGGGGGTGGGAAAACTCTCGGCCCATTCCGAGTCCGGCGGACAAAGTCCGCCCGCCCCACGCCCCAAGGCTATAGCCCACCCTCTTTTTGGGCATTTTTCCGCAGGACAAACTTGGCTTCAAGGGGTTGGGCTGCGCTTTTTTGGGTGCGGCTGTACGCGCGGCCTATTTTTGTCACGGGGAGGGGGTGGGCAAAGTCTCGGCCCATTCCGAGTCCGGCGGACGAAGTTCGCCTGCCCCATGCCCCATGGCTATAGCCCACCCCATTTTTGGGCATTTTTCTGCAGGACGAACTTGGCGCCAAGGGTTCGGCTGCTCTTTTTTTGGCGCGGCTGTGCCCGCGGCCTATTTTTGTCGCAGGGAGGGGGTGGGAAAACTCTCGGCCCATTCCGAGTCCGGCGGACGAAGTCCGCCCGCCCCACGCCCCAAGGCTATAGCCCACCTCCTTTTTGGGCATTTTTCCGCAGGACGAACTTGGCTTCGAGGGGTTGGGCTGCTCTTTTTTGGGCGTGGCTGTTCCCGCGGCCTATTTTTGTCGCGGGGAGGGGGTGGGAAAAGTCTCGGCCCATTCCGAGTCCGGCGGACGAAGTCCGCCCGCCCCACGCCCCAAGGCTATAGCCCATCGCCTTTTTGGGCATTTTTCCGCAGGATGAACTTGGCGCCAAGGGGTTCGGCTGCACTTTTTTGGGGCCTGCGGCCTATTTTTGCCGCGGGTAGGGGGTGGGCAAAGTCTCCGCCATTCCGGGGGAGGCGGTCGAAGTGTGCCGGCCCCACGCCCAAAGGCTACAGCACACCCCTTTTTTGGGCATTTTCCGCCGGTCGAACTTGGCGCCAAGGGGTTTGGCTGCTCTTTTTTGGACGCGGCTGTGCCCGCGGCCTATTTTTGTCGAGGGGAGGGGGTGGGCAAAGACTCGGCCCATTACGAGTACGGCGAACGAAGTTCGGCAGCCCCACGCCCCAAGGCTATAGCCCCCCCCTTTTTTTAGCATTTTTCCGCAGTACGAACTTGGCGCCAAGGGGTTCGGCTGCTCTTTTTTAGGCGCGGCTGTGACCGCGGCCTATTTTTTCGTGGGGAGGGGGTGGGAAAAGTCTTGGCCCATTCCGAGTCCGGCGGACGAAGTTCGCCCGCCCAACGCCCCAAGGCTATAGCACATCCCTTCTTTGGGCATTTTTCCGCAGGACGAACTTGGCGCCAAGGGGTTCGGCTGCTCTTTTTTGGGCGCGGCTGTACCCGCGGCCTATTTTGTCGCGGGGAGGGTGTGACCATAGTCTCGCCCCATTCCGAGTCCGGCGGACAAAGTTCGCCCGCCCCACGCCCCAAGGCTATAGCACACCCCTTTTTTGGGAATTTTTCCGCAGGACGAAGATGGGGCCAAGGGGTTCGGCGGCTGTTTTTTGGGCGCGGCAGTGCCCGCGGCCTATTTTGTCGCGGGGAGGGGGTGGGCAAGGTCTCGACCCATTCCGACGAAGGCGGACGAAGTTCGCCGGCCCCACACCCAAAGGCTATAGCCCACCCCTTTTTTCGGCATTTTTCCGCAGGACCAACTTGTCGCCATGGGGTTCGGCTGCTCTTTTTTGGGCTCGGCTGTGCCCGCGACTTATTTTTGTCGCGCGGAGGGGGTGGGCAAATTCTCGGCCCATTCCCAGTCCGGTGGACGATGTTCGCCCGCCCCACGCCCCAACGCTATAGCACACCCCTTTTTTGGGCATTTTTCCGCAGCACGAACTTGGCGCCAAAGGGTTCGGCTGCTATTTTTTCGGCGCGGCTGTGCCCGCGGCCTATTTTGTCGCGGGGATGGGGTGGGCAGAGTCTCGGCCCATTCCGACTCTGACGGAGGAAGTTCGCCCGCCCCACGCCGCAAGGCTTGAGCACACCCCTTTTTTGGGCATTTTTCCGCTGGACGAACTTGGTGCCAAGGGGTTCCGCTGCTCCTTTTTGGGCGCGGCTGCGCCCGCGGCCTATTTTTGTCACGGGGAGTGGGTGGGCAAAGTCTCGGCCCATTCCAAGGAAGGCGGATGAACTTTGCCGGCCCCACGCCCAAAGGCTATAGCACACCCCTTTTTTGGGGATTTTTCCGCAGGGCGAACTTGGCGCCAAGGGGTTCGGCTGCTCTTTTTTTCGGTGCGGCTGTGCCCGCGGCCTACCTTTGTCGCGGGGAGGGGGTGGCCAAAGTCTCGGCCCATTCTGAGGAAGGCGGATGAACTTTGCCGGCACCACGCCCAAAGGCAATAGCACACCCCTTTTTTGGGGATTTTTCCGCAGGACGAACTTGGCGCCCAGGGGTTCGGCTGTTCTTTTTTGGGCGCGGCTGTGCCCGCGGCCTATTTTTGTCATGGGGAGGGGGTGGGCGAAGTCTCGGCCCATTCCTAGGAAGGCGGACGAAGTTCCCCGGCCCCACGCCCAAAGGCTATAGCACACACCTTTTTTGGGCATTTTTCCGCAGGACGAACTTGGCTCCAAGGGGTTCGGCTGTTCTTTTTTGGGCGCGGCTGTTCCTGCAGTCTATGTTTGTCGCGCGGAGGGGGTGGGCAATGTCTCGGCCCATTCCAAGGAAGGCGGACGAAGTTCGCCAGCCCCACGCCCCAAGGCTATAGCCCATCCCCTTTTTGGGCATTTTTCCGCAGGACGATCTTGGCGCCATGGGGTTCGGCTGCTCTTTTTTGGACGCGGCTGTGCCCGCGGGCTATTTTTGTCGCGGGGAGGGGGTGGTCAAAGTCTCGGCCCATTCTGAGGAAGGCGGATGAACTTTGCTGGCACCACGCCCAAAGGCAATAGCACAACCCTTTTTTGGGGATTTTTCCGCAGGACGAACTTGGCGCCCAGGGGTTCGGCTGCACTTTTTTGGGCGCGGCTATGCCCGCGGCCTATTTTTGGCGCGGGGAGGGGGTGGGCAAAGTCTCGGCCCATTCCGAGGAAGGCGGATGAACTTTGCCGGCCCCACGCCTAAAGGCTATAGCACACCCCTTTTTTTGGAATTTTTCCGCAGGACGAACATCGCGCGAAGGGGTTCGGCCGCTCTTTTTTGGGCGCGCCTGTGCCCGCGCCCTATTTTCTTCACTGGGAGGGGGTGGGCAATGTCTCGGCCCATTCCGAGTCCGGCGGACGAAGTTCGCCAGCCCCACGCCCAAAGGCTATAGCCCACCCCTTTTTTGGGCATTTTTCCGCCGGACGAACTTGGCGCCAAGGGGTTCGGCTGCACTTTTTTGGGCGCGGCAGTGCCCGCGGTCTATTTTTGGCGTGGGGAGGGGGTGGACAAAGGCCCGGCCCATTCCGAGGAAGCGGACGAAGTTCGTCGGCCCCACGCCCCAAGGCTATAGCACACCCCTTTTTCGGGCATTTTTCCGCCGGATGAACTTGGCGCCAACGGGTTCGGCTGCACTTTTTTCGGCGCGGCTGTGCCCGCGGCCTATTTTTGTCTTGTGGAAGGGGTGGGAAAAGTCTCGGCCCGTTCCGTGTCCGGCGGACGAAGTTCACCAGCCCCACGCCCCAAGGCAATAGCCCACCCCTTTTTTGGGCATTTTTCCGCTGGACGAACTTGGCGCCAAGGGGTTCGGCTGCACTTTTTTGGGCACGGCTGTGCCCGCGGCCTATTTTTGTCGCGGGGAGGGGGTGGGCAAAGACTCGGCCCATTACGAGTACGGCGAACGAAGTTCGGCAGCCCCACGCCCCAAGGCTATAGCCCCCCCCTTTTTTTGGCATTTTTCCGCAGTACGAACTTGGCGCCAAGGGGTTCGGCTGCTCTTTTTTAGGCGCGGCTGTGACCGCGGCCTATTTTTTCGTGAGGAGGGGGTGGGAAAAGTCTCGGCCCATTCGGAGCCCGGCGGACGAAGTTCGCCAGCCCCACGCCGCAAGGCTATAGCCCACCCACTTTTAGGGCATTTTTCCGCAGGACGAACTTGGCGCCTACGGGTTCGGCTGCTCTTTTTTGAGCGCGGCTGTACCCGCGGCCTATTTTGTCGTGGGGAGGGGGTGGGCAAAGTCTCAGCCCATTCCGAGTCCGGCGGACAAAGTCCGCCCGCCCCACCCCCCATGGCTATAGCACACCTCTTTTTTGGGTATTTTTCCGCAGGACGAACTTGGCGCCAAGGGGTTCGGCTGCTCTTTTTTGGGCGCGGCTGTACCCGAGGCCTATTTTTGTTTCGGGGAGGGGGTGGGCAAGGTCTCACCCCATTCCGACAAAGGCGGCCGAAGTTCGCCGGCCCCACGTTCAAAGGCTATAGCACACCCCTTTTTTGGGCATTTTTCCGTGGGACGAACTTGGCACCAAGGGGTTCGGCTGCTCTTTTTTGGACGCGGCTGTGCCCTCGGACTATTTTTGTCGCAGGGAGGGGCGGCAAAATTCTCGGCCCATTCCGAGTCCGGCCGATGAAGTTCGCCAGCCCCACGCCCCAAGGCTATAGCCCACCCTTTTTTTGGGCATTTTTCGGCCGGACGAACTTGGCGCCAAGGGGCTCGGCTGCTCTTTTTTGGGTGTGGCTGTGCCCGCTGCCTATTTTTGTCATGGGGAGTGGTGGGCAAAGTTTCGGCCCATTCTGTGTCCGGCGGACGAAGTTCGCCAGCCCCACGCCCCAAGGCTATAGCCCACCCCTTTTTTCGGCATTTTTCCGCAGGACGAAGTTGGCGCCAAGGGGTTTGGCTGCTCTTTTTTGGGCGCGGCTGTGCCCGCGGCCTATTTTTGTCGAGGGGAGGGGGTGGGGAAAGTCTCTGCCCATTCCGAGTCCGGCGGACGAAGTCCGCCCGCCCCACGCCCCAAGGCTATAGCCCACCTCCTTTTTGGGCATTTTTCCGCAGGACGAACTTGGCTTCAAGCGGTTGGGCTGCTCTTTTTTGGGCGTGGCTGTGCCCGAGGCCTGATATTGGCACACGGAGGGGCCTCGCAAAGTCTCGCCCCATTCCGAGTCCGGCGGACGAAGTTCGCCCATCCCAAACCCCAAGGCTATAGCCCACCCAATTTTGGGGCATTTTTCCGCAGGACGAACTTGGCGCCCCAGCCTTCGGGGGCTCGTTTTGGGGCACGGCTGTGCCCGCGGCCTGCTTTTGGCACACGGAGGGGCCTCGCAAAGTCTCGCCCCATGCCGAGTCCGGCGGACGAAGTTGGCCCACCCCACACCCCAAGGCTGTAGCCCACCCTTTTTTTGGGTATTTTTCCGCGGGACGAACTTGGCGCCCCAGCCTTCGGGGGCTCGTTTTGGGGCGCGGCTGTGCCCGCGGCCTGATTTTGGCACACGGAGGGGTCTCGCAATGTCTCGCCCCCTTCCGAGTCCGGCGGACGAAGTTGGCCCACCCCACACCCCAAGGCTATAGCCCACGCTTTTTTTGGGCATTTTTCCGCAGGACGAACTTGGCGCCATAGCCTTCGGGGGCTCGTTTGGGGGCGCGGCGGTGCCCGCGGCCAGATTCTCGCACACGGAGGGGCCTCGCAAAGTCTCGCCCCATTCCGAGTCTGGAAGACGAAGTTGGCCCACCCCACACCCCAAGGCTATAGCCCACCCAATTTTTGGGCATTTTTCCGCAGGACAAACTTGGCGCCCCAGCCTTCGGGGGCTCTTTTTGGGGTGCGGCCTGATTTAGGCACACCGAGGGGCCTCGCAAACTCTCGCCCCATTCCGAGTCCGGCGGACGAAGTTGGCCCACCCCACACCCCAAGGCTATAGCCCACCCAATTTTGGGCATTTTTCCGCAGGACGAACTTGGCGCCCCAGCCTTCGGGGGCTCGTTTGGGGACGCGGCTATGCCCGCGGCCTGATTTTGGCACACGGAGGGGCCTCGCAAAGTCTCGCCCCATTCCGAGTCCGACGGACGAAGTTGCCCCACCCCACACCCCAAGGCTATAGCCCACCCTTTTTTTGGGCATTTTTCCGCAGGACGAACTTGGCGCCCCAGGCTTCGGGCGCTCGTTTTGGGACGGGGCTGTCCCCGCGGCCTGATTTTGGCACACGGAGGGGCCTCGCAAAGTCTCGCCCCATTCCGAGTCCGGCGGACGAAGTTGGCCCACCCCACACCCCAAGGCTATAGCCCACCCAATTTTGGGGCATTTTTCCGCAGGACGAACTTCGCGCCCCAGCCATCGGGGGCTCGTTTGGGGGCCTGGCTGGGACCGTGGCCTGATTTTGGCACACGGAGGGGCCTCGCAAAGTCTCGCCCCATTCCGAGTCCGGCGGACGAAGTTGGCCCACCCCAAACCCCAAGGCTATAGCCAACCCAATTTTGGGGCATTTTTCCGCAGGACGAACTTGGCGCCCCAGCCTTCGAGGGCTCGTTTTGGGGCGCGGATGTGCCCGCGGCCTGATTTTGGCACACTGAGGGGCATCGCAAAGTCTCGCCCATTCCGAGTCCGGAAGACGAATTTGGCCCACCCCACACCCCAAGGCTATAGCCCACCCAATTTTTGGGCATTTTTTCGCATGACGAACTTGGCGCCCCAGCCTTCGGGGGCTAGTTTTGGGGCGTGGCTGTGCCCGCGGCCTGATTTTGGCACACGGAGGGGCCTCACAACGTCTCGCCCCATTCCGAGTCCGGCGGACGAAGTTGGCCCACCCCACACCCCAAGGCAATAGCCCACCCAATTTTGGGGCATTTTTCCGCATGACGAACTTGGCGCCGCAGCCTTCGGGCGCTTGTTTTCGGGCGGGGCTGTCCCCGCGGCCTGATTTTGGCACACGGAGGGGCCTCGCAAAGTCTCGACCCATTCCCAGTCCGGCGGACGAAGTTGGCCCACCCCACACCCCAAGGCTATAGCCCACCCAATTTTGGGGCATTTTTCCGCAGGACGAACTTGGCGCCCCAGCCTTCGGGCGGCCGTTTTGGGGCGCGGCTGTGCCCGCGGCCTGATTTTCGCACACGGAGGGGCCTCGCAAAGTCTCGCCCCAATCTGTGTCCGGAAGACGAATTTGGCCCACCTCACACCCGAAGGCTATAGCCCACCCAATTTTTGGGCATTTTTCCGCATGACGAACTTGGCGCCCCAGCCTTCGGGGGCTAGTTTTGGGGCGCGGCTGTGCCCGCGGCCTGATTTTGGCACACGGAGTTGCCTCGAAAAGTCTCGCCCCATTCCGCGTCCGACGGACGAAGTTGGCCCACCCCACACCCCAAGGCTATAGCCCACCCAATTTTGGGGCATTTTTCCGCAGGACGAACTTGGCGCCATAGCCTTCGGGGGCTCGTTTGGGATCGCGGCTGTGCCCGCGGCCTGATTTTCGCACACGGAGGGGCCTCGCAAAGTCTCGCCCCATTCCGAGCCCGGCGGACGAAGTTGGCCCACCCCACACCCCAAGTCTATAGCCCACCCAATTTTGGGCATTTTTCCGCAGGACGAACTTGGCGCCCCAGCCTTCGGGGGCTCGTTTGGGGACGCGGCTATGCCCGCGGCCTGAGTTTGGCACACGGAGGGGCCTCGCAAAGTCTCGCCCCATTCCGAGTCCGACGGACGAAGTTGCCCCACCCCACACCCCAAGGCTATAGCCCACCCTTTTTTTGGGCATTTTTCCGCAGGACGAACTTGGCGCCCCAGGCTTCGGGCGCTCGTTTTGGGACGGGGCTGTCCCCGCGGCCTGATTTTGGCACACGGAGGGGCCTCGCAAAGTCTCGCCCCATTCCGAGTCCGGGAGACGAAGTTGGCCCACCCCACACCCCAAGGCTATAGCCCACCCAATTTTTGGGCATTTTTCCGCAGGACGAACTTGGCGTCCCAGCCTTCGGGCGCTCGTTTTGGGGCGGGGCTGTCCCCGCGGCCTGATTTTGGCACACGGAGGGGCCTCGCAAAGTCTCGCCACATTCCGAGTCCGGCGGATGAAGTTGGCCCACCCCACACCCCAATGCTATAGCCCCAGCCAATTTTGGGGCATTTTTCCGCAGGACGAACTTGGCGCCATAGCCTTCGCGGGCTCGTTTGGGGGCGCGGCTGTGCCCGTGGCCTGATTTTCGCACACGGAGGGGCCTCGCAAAGTCTCGCCCCATTCCGAGTCTGGAAGACGAAGTTGGCCCGCCCGACACCCCAAGGCTATAGCCCACCCAATTTTTGGGCATTTTTCCGCAGGACGAACTTGGCGCCCCAGCCTTCGGGGGCTAGTTTTGGGGCGTGGCTGTGCCCGCGGCCTGATTTTGGCACACGGAGGGGCCTCGCAATGTCTCGCCCCATTCCGAGTCCGATGGACGAAGTTGCCCCACCCCACACCCCAAGGATATAGCCCACCCTTTTTTTGGGCATTTTTCCGCAGGACGAACTTGGCGCCCCAGGCTTCGGGCGCTCGTTTTGGGACGGCGCTGTCCCCGCGGCCTGATTTTTGCACACGGAGGGGCCTCGCAAAGTCTCGCCCCATTCCGAGTCCGGCGGACGAAGTTGGCCCACCGCACACCCCAAGGCTATAGCCCACCCAATTTTGGGACATTTTTCCGCATGACGAACTTGGCGCCCCAGCCTTCGGGGGCTAGTTTTGGGGCGCAGCTGTGCCCGCGGCCTGATTTTGGCACACGGAGGGGCCTCGCAGAGTCTCTCCCCATTCCGAGTCCGGCGGACGAAGTTCGCCCACCCCAAACCCCAAGGCTATAGCGCACCCAATTTTGGGGCATTTTTTCGCAGGACGAACTTGGCGCCCCAGCCTTCGGGGGCTCGTTTTGGGGCGCGGCTGTTCCCGCGGCCTGATTTTTGCACACGGAGGGGCCTCGCAAAGTCTCGCCCCATTCCGAGTCTGGAAGACGAATTTGGCCCACCCCACACCCCAAGGCTATAGCCCACCCAATTTTTGGGCATTTTTCCGCATGACGAACTTGGCGCCCCAGCCTTCGGGGGCTAATTTTGGGGCGCGGCTGTGCCCGCGGCCTGATTTTGGCACACGAAGGGGCCTCGCAAAGAGTCGCCCCATTCCGAGTCCGGGAGACGAGGTTGGCCCACCCCACACCCCAAGTCTTTAGCCCATCCAATTTTTTGGAATTTTTCCGCAGGACGAACTTGGCGTCCCAGCCGTCGGGCGCTCGTTTTGGGGCGGGGCTGTCCCCGCGGCCTGATTTTGGCACACGGAGGGGCCTCGCAAAGTCTCGCCCCATTCCGAGTCCGGCGGACGAAGTTGGCCCACCCCACACCCTAAGGCTATAGCCCACCCAATTTTTGGGCATTTTTCCGCAGGACGAACTTGGCGTCCCAGCCTTCGGGCGCTCGTTTTAGGGCGGGGCTGTCCCCGCGGCCTGATTTTGGCACACGGAGGGGTCTCGCAAAGTCTCGCCCCATTCCGAGTCTGGCGGACGAAGTTGGCCCACCCCACACCCCAAGGTTGTAGCCCACCCTTTTTTTGGGCATTTTTCCGCAGGACGAACTTGGCGCCCCAGCCTTCGGGCGCTCGTTTTGGGGAGGGGCTGTCCCCGCGGCCTGATTTTCGCACACGGAGGGGCCTCGCAAAGTCTCGTCCCATTCCGCGTCCGGCGGACGAAGTTGGCCCACCCCACATCCCAAGGCTATAGCCCACCCAATTTTGGGGCATTTTTCCGCAGGACGAACTTGGCGCCATAGCCTTCGGGGGCTCGTTTGGGGGCGCGGCTGTGCCCGCGGCCTGATTTTCGCACACGGAGGGGCCTCGCAAAGTCTCGCCCCATTCCGAGTCTGGAAGACGAAGTTGACCCACCCCACACCCCAAGGCTATAGCCCACCCAATTTTTGGGCATTTTTCCGCAGGACGAACTTGGCGCCCCAGCCTTCGGGGGCTCGTTTGGGGGCGCGGCTGTGCCCGCGGCCTGATTTTCGCACACGGAGGGGCCTCGCAAAGTCTCGCCCCATTCCGAGTCTGGAAGACGAAGTTGGCCCACCCCACACCCCAAGGCTATAGCCCACCCAATTTTTGGGCATTTTTCCGCAGGACGAACTTGGCGCCCCAGCCTTCGGCCGCTCGTTTTGGGGCGGGGCTGTCCCCGCGGCCTGATTTTGGCACACGGAGGGGTCTCGCAAAGTCTCGCCCCATTCCGAGTCCAGCGGACGAAGTTGGCCCACCCCACACCCCAAGGCTATAGCCCACCCCATTTTGGGGCATTTTTCCGCAGGACGAACTTCGCGGCCCAACCTTCGGGGGTTCGTTTTGGGGCGCGGCTGCGCCCACGGCCTGATTTTCGCACACTGAGTGGCCTCGCAAAGTCTCGCCCCATTCCGAGTCTGGAAGTAGAAGTTGGCCCACCCCACACCCCAAGGCTATAACCCACCCAATTTTTGGGCATTTTTCCGCAGGACGAACTTGGCGCCCCAGCCTTCGGTGGCTTGTTTTGGGGCGCGGCTGTGCCCGCGGCCTGATTTTGGCACACGGAGGGGCCTCGCAAAGTCTCGCCCCATTCCGAGTCTGGAAGACGAAGTTGGCCCACCCCACACCCCAAGGCTATAGCCCACCCAATTTTGGGGCATTTTTCCGCAGAACGAACTTCGCGACCCAACCTTCGGGGGTTCGTTTTGGGGCGCGGCTGCGCCCACGGCCTGATTTTCGCACACTGAGTGGCCTCGCAAAGTCTCGCCCCATTCCGAGTCTGGAAGTAGAAGTTGGCCCACCCCACACCCCAAGGCTATAACCCACCCAATTTTTGGGCATTTTTCCGCAGGACGAACTTGGCGCCCCAGCCTTCGGTGGCTTGTTTTGGGGCGCGGCTGTGCCCGCGGCCTGATTTTGGCACACGGAGGGGCCTCGCAAAGTCTCGCCCCATTCCGAGTCTGGAAGACGAAGTTGGCCCACCCCACACCCCAAGGCTATAGCCCACCCAATTTTGGGGCATTTTTCCGCAGAACGAACTTCGCGACCCAACCTTCGGGGGTTCGTTTTGGGACGCGGTTGTGCCCGCGGCCTGATTTTCGCACATGGAGGGGCCTCGCAAAGTCTCGCCCCATTCCGAGTCTGGCGGACGAAGTGGGCCCACCCCACACCCCAAGGCTATAGCCCACCCAATTTTGGGGCATTTTTCAGCAGGACGAACTTGGCGCCATAGCCTTCGGGGGCTCGTTTGGGGGCTCGGCTGTGCCCGCGGCCTGATTTTCGCACACGGAGGGGCCTCGCAAAGTCTCGCCCCATTCCGAGTCTGGAAGACGGAGTTGGCCCACCCCACACCCCAAGGCTATAGCCCACCCAATTTTGGGGCATTTTTCCGCAGGACGAACTTCGCGCCCCAGCCATCCGGGGCTCGTTTTGGGCCGCGGCTGTGCCCGCGGCCTGATTTTGGCACACGGAGGGGCCTTGCAATGTCTCGCCCCATTCGGAGTCCGGCGGACGAAGTTGGTCCACCCCACACCCCAAGGCTATAGCCCACCCAATTTTGGGGCATTTTTCCGCAGGACGAACTTGGGGCCATAGCCTTCGGGGGCTCGTTTAGGGGCGCGGCTGTGCCCGCGGCCTGATTTTCACACACGGTGTGGCCTCGCAAAGTCTCGCCCCATTCCGAGTCCGACGGAGAAGTTGGCCCACCCCACACCCCAAGGCTATAGCCCACCCTTTTTTTGGGCATTTTTCCGCAGGACGAACTTGGCGCCCCAGCTTTCGGGCGCTCGTTTTGGGGCGGGGCTGTCCCCGCGGCCTGATTTTGGTACACGGAGGGGCCTCGCAAAGTCTCGCACCATTCCGAGTCCGGCGGACGAAGTTGGCCCACGCCACATCCCAAGGCTATAGCCCACCCAATTTTGGGGCATTTTTCCGCAGGACGAACTTGGCGCCATAGCCTTCGGGGGCTCGTTTGGGGGCGCGGCTGTGCCCGCGGCCTGATTTTCGCACACGGAGGGGCCTCGCAAAGTCTCGCCCCATTCCCAGTCTGGAAGACGAAGTTGGCCCACCCCACACCCCAAGGCTATAGCCCACCCAATTTTTGGGCATTTTTCCGCAGGACGAACTTGGCGCCCCAGCCTTCGGGGGCTCGTTTGGGGACGCGGCTGTGCCCGTTGCCTGATTTTGGCGCACGGAGGGGCCTCGCAAAGTCTCGCCCCATTCCGAGTCCGGCGGACGAAGTTGGCCCACCCCACACCCCAAGGCTATAGCCCACCCAATTTTTGGGCATTTTTCCGCAGGACGAACTTCGCGCCCCATCCATCGGGGGCTCGTTTTGGGCCGCGGCTGTGCCCGTGGCCTGATTTTGGCACACGGAGTGGCCTCGCAACGTCTCGCCCCATTCGGTGTCCGGCGGACGAAGTTGGTCCACCCCACACCCCAAGGCTATAGCCCACCCAATTTTGGGGCATTTTTTCGCAGGACGAACTTGGGGCCATAGCCTTCGGGGGCTTGTTTAGGGGCGCGGCTGTGCCCGCGGCCTGATTTTCCCACACGGAGGGGCCTCGCAAAGTCTCGCCCCATTCCGAGTCCGACGGACGAAGTTGGCCCACCCCACATCCCAAGGCTATAATAGCCCACCCTTTTTTTGGGCATTTTTCCGCAGGACGAACTTGGCGCCCCAGCCTTCGGGCGCTCGTTTTGGGACGGGGCTGTCCCCACGGCCTGATTTTGGCACACGGAGGGGCCTCGCAAAGTCTCGCACCATTCCGAGTCCGGCGGACGTAGTTGGCCCACGCCACACCCCAAGGCTATAGCCCCCCCAATTTTGGGGCATTTTTCCGCAGGACGAACTTGGCGCCCCAGCCTTCGGGTGCTCGTTTGGGGGCGCGGCTGTGCCCGCGGTCTGATTTTCGCACACGGAGGGGCCTCGCAAAGTCTCGCCCCATTCCCAGTCTGGAAGACGAAGTTGGCCCACCCCACACCCCAAGGCTATAGCCCCACCCAATTTTGGGGCATTTTTCCGCTGGAAGAACTTGACGCCCCAGCCTTCGGGGGCTCGTTTTGGGGCGCAGCTGTGCCCGCGGCCTGATATTGGCACACGGAGGGGCCTCACAATGTCTCGCCCCATTCCGAGTCCGGAAGACGAAGTTGCCCCACCCCACACCCCAAGGCTATAGCCCACCCAATTTTTGGGCATTTTTCCGCAAGACGAACTTGGCGCCCCAGCCTTCGGGGGCTCGTTTTGGGGCGCGGCTGTGCCCGAGGCCTGATTTTGGCACACGGAGGGGCCTCGGAAAGTGTCGCCCCATTCCGAGTCCGGAAGACGAAGTTGGCCCACCCCACACCCCAAGGCTATAGCCCACCCAATTTTGGGACATTTTTCCGCAGGACGAACTTCGCGCCCCAGCCTTCGTGGTTTCGTTTTGGTGCGCGGCTGTGCCCGCGGCCTGATTTTGGCACACGGAGGGGCCTCGCAAAGTCTCGCCCCATTCCGAGTCCAGCGGACGAAGTTGGCCCACCCAGCCCCCCAAGGCTATAGCCCACCCAATTTTGGGGTATTTTTCCGCAGGATGAACTTGGCGCCCCAGCCTTCGGGGGCTCGTTTTGGGGCGCAGCTGTGCCCGCGGCCTGATTTTGGCATACGGAGGGGCCACGCAAAGTCTCGCCCCATTCCGAGTCCGACGGACGAAGTTGGCCCACCCCACACCCCAAGGCTATAGCCCACCCTTTTTTTGGGCATTTTTCCGCGGGACGAACTTGGCGCCCCAGCCTTCGGGGGCTCGTTTTGGGGCGCGGCTGTGCCCGCGGCCTGATTTTGGCACACGGAGGGGCCTCACAATGTCTCGCCCCATTCCGAGTCCAGCGGACGAAGTTGGCCCACCCCACACCAAAAGGCTATAGCCCACCCAATTTTGGGGCGTTTTTCCGCAGGACGAACTTCGCGCCCCAGCCATCGGGGGCTTGTTTTGGGGCGCGGCTGTGCCCGCGGCCTGATTTTGGCACACGGAGGGGCCTCATAAAGTCTCGCCCCATTCCGAGTCCGACGGACGAAGTTGGCCCACCCCACACCCCAAGGTTATAGCCCACCCTTTTTTTGGGCATTTTTCCGGAGGACGAACTTGGCGCCCCAGCCTTCGGGTGCTCGTTTTGGGGCGGGGCTGTCCCCGCGGCCTGATATTGGCACACGGAGGGGCCTCGCAAAGTCTCGCCCCATTCCGAGTCCGACGGTCGAAGTTAGCCCACGCCACACCCCAAGGCTATAGCCCACCCAATTTTGGGGCATTTTTCCGCAGGACGAACTTCGCGCCATAGCCGTCGGGGGCTCCTTTGGGGGC